>OY101449.1:101292035-101892035 GCA_956483635.1 Panzeria rudis
ATGTAGACAACACAGACAATCAAAATAAACAACAACAAGGGAACTACAGTCATTTGTAGCTATCAGCAACGCAATTAAACACCAACACACTACAACAACAATTGCTTTCTCTTTTATTTTGTCTTCTCTCTGCCTGGCTCTGTTTTAAGGTATTAGTGATCATTATCAGTGTTGCCTGTTTAGCCTTTTCGACGCTAGAACTAGCTTCTTTTTTCGTCTTTTAGCCTCAAAATTTACGTTTTAGCTTCGTGACCTTTTTTTAGTCTCTTTTAATTTCAAAAAGGATAAATTTAGTTTTTTACATCTGTAATTTTTCTTACTTTTCAAAATTTCATTATAATAATTTCTAATATTTAACAAATGGTAAATAACGTCAAACGTGAGAATTATTTGAATATATTAGTCGCTTAAATTGGAAAAATTTAATTGACCTTAAGATGGACTAATAGAATCATGCATTGGACTTTAATTTTAACTAAAAATTGCAGCAACTTAGAGCTATAAAACTTTAAAAGTTGAAATTCAGTAGCGACAGCATCCAAGCCCACATCTAGCGTCAAACTAATAGTCTGATCCTCGAACTATCACCAAGGATGTGGGCTTCAACCCTTGCAAAAAATGCAGCTATTTTCGACACATTGGGCGCTAAATGTTGTTATATGTATAAGACTAATTTAACCAATAAATGTAAGAGCTTGGACAAATATCCTGCATGATGCTGCATTATTCAAATATAAGTTTTGAATAAAACACAAATTATCACATACAAAAAAAAGGAATGTAAATTTACAAGAAATAATTTGTCGTTTAAGTGTGTTAGTGTTCATTTGCTTTGTTCATTGATACAATGCACTGTTGTGCTCAGTTGTGTGACTTGTTGTTGTTTTGTTGTTGCTCATTCTTATATAGCCAACTAATAGCCGAAGAAAATCTAATTACCAGTGAAGATTTACTGCTGGTTTGAAATTACCGTTGTTTCATATTAATTTTAAACGAAAAATTATTAATCTAGCCTTAAATCTCTTGGATTTAAAATTTTTCACTATTAAAACAACTTTGTTATAAGCGTTACATTTCATTTTAAATTAACATGACTATAACTTTCGCTTCAAATAAGTTTTATATTAAATAATCATTTAAATCATGTTGAATTAAAATTAAATTCATTTTACATACGATGGTATTTATTTAGTGTATATGTAAAGTAAAGCAGTTTATATTTCAAGTTGTGGGGGCAGTGGTTAGCGCGTGTACTATAATGGCAGTGGCATGGCTGTTACAGCCAACTATAATACAAAGTTTTCTTATGCCTATACCAATACACATCACGTAAAATTACTGGACCAAAATTTTTAAAAATTGAGAAATTTCAATGTTCAAATGAGTATAACTCACTAACTATAAGAAATAAGTATACAACCACACATTTAGCTTTTATATATTATTAAGGGCTATAATAAAGCAAAAGCAGGTTTTGAAATCGGATGAGAAACAAAAAAAAGGCAAACAGTAAAAAATTTTAAATTGCCGAAGTGCTACTCTGAGACATCATAGCTCCGCTCCTGAGCAAATAATAGAGCTGATATTTAAAACATATGTAAATAGAAATAGTCCTCTGCTATGTCAATGTGAAATTTTATTTCGATAGAACTATCCCTTTAGAAATGTTTGATTTATGTTCCAAATATGTATTTTAATTTAGCACCACTGTGCATTGAGTGATAACAAATATTAAGAACTTTAAGAGAAAGGTTTCCAAAGGTCGAATCCAAAAAATTATTTAAATCTGTGTTGCCGGTTGGCTGTACTTAATAATGGCCACAAAAATGGCTGAAATTTCGTATAGTGCAATGACCGAAACGAAATTTTTTAGCTTTAGAAATTTTATACCTTCTAATAAGATAAAATAAAAAAGCAGTGTTATTTGGATTTATTTTTCGTTGCTTCTAATTGCTTCTGGTTATATACTTTCTGGTGATATCATTTTAAGATATTAATAACTCCCACAATTTTGATAATTGTCCAATTGTTAGTTTTCAATAACAATAGCAAAAAGAAAAAAAATTATAAATTTCAAGGTTTTATACTCGTTTCATAAATTAAGACTTTGTTTAAAAAAAAAAGATTAATAACACCATTTATCAAGACAAAAATTTATTAAGCAACATCCATCACTATTTTGTGTTTAATAAAATTGAATTTATACGATATAAATCATAGTATTTACAATATTATAAAGAAACTAATGAACTTAACTAACTGATATATGGGAAACAGCAAAAATCAGAATAACAACATAATTTACCATTTGTGCATTAATCTCACCGGGTATAAATCCCTTTTCCACCCAAAACTAGCACAACGTTATGAGTACGTAAATAAGTGCTTAAATGAATGTATAAAAATTTCAATTTAAATGTTTGCAACAAACGTATTCACATTAAAACAGAAAAAAATTCGCCAAAAGAAAGAAGTAAAAACTAGGGATGTAACGAATACCGATACCGATACCGATATATCGGCGATACTTCAGATTTTTCGATATATCGGTATCGGCGATATTTTACTGTCGATACGACGATACTTTAAAAATTTTTTTCAGAGTTTTTTTTTAACAAATAATTTATTTTTGTTCAATTTCACCATGAATTAAATTCACTTCGTTATTTTTTAAATCTTATTAATATCAATTTTAGAAATTAATAATCTTTTATGCTGCTATTTTGTAAAAAAAATATTTATTTTTTGTTGCTTTTACCATGAATTCAAGTTCAAGTCGTTGTTTTTTAAATCTTATTCCAGCAAAAAAAGACACTCCAAAGAAGTCATTAAAATGTAGAATTCGCGATCCGGAAGCGTTGCAAATTTGGATAATTTCTAATTAGTTTTACATATCCTTGCCATTGCAAGAAGTTCTGTTTTTCGATTACCAATCACCGAATTGGAAGCGATGCTAGGACAAATTTCTTTTTCGGTGTTCTATAATGGTTTTTCCTCAAGGAAAAAGGATAAAAAATTATCCATTTTCACAATTTTTTTTATGCGAATTTAAACTCAAAACTTTATTTTCATGTAAATTTAAGTGAATAAATATAAACTTTTTGAAGACTTTTAATAATTAAGCTTATAAGTTATTTAGAAGAATATTAGTTGATAAATGTTCTTTAAAAAATCGATTTTTTAAAAAGCATGGCGAGTATTTTTTTAAATTACAAAGGACTTAAAAAATTTTTCTCGGTTTTCTACTAATTCTCTGCATATTTTTAATATAGATTTTTTTGAAGCAAAGAAAATGTAGCTCCTTAAAAATTACTTAAAATTTTTTATACTGGGTTAAAATCAATTTTATATATTCTCTCTTACAATGTAATTTTGTATAATAAAAAAATTGGACTTGAGTTATGTTAATCTAAACTTGAACTCAATTTCAATATTCGTATCGGTATCGGAATCGGTATCGGCGATATTTATTTTTAAATATCGGTATCGGTATCGGATCGGCAAAACGGCGTATCGTTACATCCCTAGTAAAAACGTTGGTACTGGCTTCAAGAAAAGCATTCATTGTGGGTATTAAATTAAATATTTTTACAGTCGGAATTTTAATATATAAAGCAGAAAATATTTTGGAGATATTTAAAAATACTTTTGAACGCTTTTATGGCAGATCATTTAAGTTTGCCATTTAAATTAATAACAATAATTAAAAAAAAATTAACTACGAGGAAAATACAACAAGTTAAGTTAAGTTAAGTTTATTTGAGACTTCAAAAAAGCATTACAAAGTAAATTATTAACAAAAGGAATACAAAGAAAACTTAAATGTATAATGTTTTGAAATAATAAATTTAATGCTAAGCAGTAACAAGCTTATCAGTTTGTGAAATACTCTGTTTGGCAGAAAGGAAAATACAACAATTGCTTGCAAGATCTTAAAAACAACAACAAGACAATTAAATAAATTAAGATTTAAAAAATTTTTAATTGCAAAGGACAACTAGTAAAATACATTCGCTATTCAGGCTTGTTTTAATAATAGATTAGTGAAGAACAGTTTCTAATTTTGAAAAGTGGAAAAATTAAGCACATCCAATTGAAAGGCAAAAAAAAAGACAGCAAAGGAGAACATACAGCCCTCATACTTGCACTAATGCTTAGGAGTATCTGTAATTGGATGATATAGTTTTGAGCTAATGAGAAGATTAAGTGCCTGAACTATGAAACAGTAGTTTAAATATTGCACGAAAAATTGGGTATGAAAAATCTATTGGCGAAATGAGTGCTACGTTTACTTTAAAAAACTCAATATCAAGGCAGACAACAGCGTGACCGTTTTGCGACTAAAGTGGCGATTTGCCACTTTTTCAACTGCCCTGCCACTTTTAGTGCCCCTTTTTTTTAAATTGCCTAAATCTGCCACTTTTTATAACACTACACCCCTTTCTGCCCCTTTTTTATGAAGTGATACTTTTTGTTTTAATATGAGTTTTTTATAAAAAAAATCTTAAGACAAAAATGTGTTTTTGAGTCCATTGTTTATAAAGGCATAAAAAACTATTTTGAAATAGTTTAACTGCCAGTTTTTGTAAATAAAATTAAAATTTTCGTTAGGGACTTTGAATTGAAAACAAAAACAAATTTGAGTTTTTTTTATTGTTGTTTCAATATAAATTCCCTAACGAAAATTTTTATTTTATTTACAAAAACTGGCAGTAAGAGTTGAGATCTATAAATAGTCATTATTGCACTAAAATTATTAGAAACTAAGACCCTGATTCACTTATACGAACAAGAACTAGCAACACGTTCTTGTATGAAAAGAATGCAGTTTTAAATATTTTTAAAGTGATTTTCATGCAAATTTTTGAGTGAACGTTAGATTTATTTTTACTAAATCAACCCCTAAGATAAAAGTAATAATAACGTTTTGAAATTGTACGCAATTCGAAAAATTGAATTGCCGAATTTTTATAATGAAACTTATAAGCCGTTTCCCCATATATTTTTGGTTTTCACAAATAATCATGTATGTACATTCTTTGTAGGATAGCCAAGAAGATTTTATTTAAAACCATAGTCATTTTTACATTCACACGAATATTAGTGATAAAAGTTAAAAAAAAACACTAAAAAGTGTGTGACAGGGCAGCATTTCTTATACATAAAAGCAACAATTATTTTTGACCGACACCAACAAACAGAGAATACTATGAATTTGGTTGTATTTTTTTAAGTATGCTCCCTCAGAACTCCGCCATCTATAGACCATTTTGGTCAACTATTTAAAATTTTTATATTGAACATGTTATCTGGCTGCATTTCTCTTTGCTTTGCAGTCAGGTATAACTACGTATGTATGTATGCATGTGTTATTTAAATAATACGTTATAAAGCGGCGTACATCGTTGGTGCTGAAAACTCTTTCTTTTTTAGATAGAGAAAACATCAAAATTTATTCATTTTATTTCAAAAGCATTATTATGCTATGAATTTGGTTCACTTATTCCCTTTTTAAAAAAGTTGCCCCTTTTTTTCGAAGAATACCCTTTTTGGTGCCACTTTTTTCATCAAAATCCCCTTTCTGTGCCACTTTTTAAAAATTTTCAACGGTCACCCTGCAGACAATCTCATTTACCAAGAGAAAATGCAGTCAAGATATGCCCCATTTGACCACATCTTTAAGACATCATCAATGACAGGTGCACGACAATGTTAAATCCTCGACGAAAAATGTCGTACAGCCGGAACAAATCATCGATGAACTTTTCGAGCAAATCGTGTACGATTCAATGGGCAACAATGTCGATGAGATTGCCGTCAATTATTATATAAGTGAAAATGTCACCTATCTTGTCGTCAATGATTACAAAAGCGACAATGTCGCCTACGACTATGTAGGTTACAATGTCGTTTACCTTGTCGTCAATGATTTAAAATTTTTGCTTACTTGTTTTTTCCGTTTCATTTAAATTATTGACTCACTTAGCTGGGATTCGAACTGAGGCCGTATGTTTATAAGTTTTCGCGCTTGCCAACTTGCTGCTGCACCACCTAAAACATCGACAACAAGAGGCCAACATATTCATTTGCTTGATGGAAGACAAAATGTAAGACTGTAACGCAGTTTATTTTTTCAGCCGAGGAAGGCGTCAGCCTGCCCAAGTCTTTACCAAAGGTCTGCTTCCTTTATGACGATATTTGGTGTTTTACCCCCATATGCAAAAAAATAAAGTGTTCTTGAAGTGTACACTTAAACCGAGTTTTCTATGGAAGTTTTGTTTTAGTTCACATATCAAGCATACTTTATTTTTTTGCATATGGGGTTAATCTTCAATGAAGACAGTATACTTTATTTACGAAACTTAACTTAAACTACTTTGTGCTACATATACTTAACGTAACCGAATTCACTGGATATGTCTTGCTTCGGCGTTTATCGTTGAGGTGTACTCGGCTGCCCCGTGGCTACAGTGAATCCCGGACAATGATGTGTTACTGTCGTCTGTATTGTAGCTATGAATATAGGGAAATCTGTATGTTAATGCAGTCGGCTAAATACGAGTTAAATATTAACTACAAGATACAGAAAACAATATTATGAAATTAATACGCGAAGGATTCGGAGGTTCGTGCACTCGGCTAAATACGAGTTACATGCAAATTACGAAGAATTCGGCGGTTCGTATATTCGAAACTACGATTCTATTAAATAATACTATAAAATGAATACACGAAGAATTCGGAGGTTCGTGCACTTGGCCAAATACGATTTACATGCAAACTACGAATATACGAAACATTCGGAGGCTCGGATATTCCAAAACTACGTTTGTTTTACTACATACTAGTATAAAAAGAATACACGAAAAATTTGGGGGTTCATGCACTCGGCTAAATACGATTTACATGCAAACTACGAATAGAGGGTGCTGTTGGCTGAGTAGTTAGCGCGTTTGACTATAAACCCTTGGGTCTTGAGTTCTAGACTAGTTTCAGGCAAGCAAACTACATCATGCATTTTTCTCATGCGCATTGGTGTGTTATTGTGTTGGTTGTTGTTGGACAATTAAAGTGATGAAGGCATAGCACTGATCGCTTTGAGAGTACTGGCAGCGAGTAATACTAACATATCCTAATGCACTTCACAGCACCCTCCTTTGTCGGTATTGTAGCAAAACCGTCGGCGAAGTAAAAGAACTAATAAAATGGCTACACAGCTTAAACAATTCAATACCTCTACTTGACACCAGAGGGGCTTGCAACACTGCAAAGAAACGCGCAATAGCAGAGTTGTAAATGAATTAAGCTTTCTATCTCTCTCCCACTTCAACACCTATTCTCTCTACACTATCCATTTCACAAAGAAGGTAACACATTAATTAATTAACTGGTAAGCATTAATTGCCTGATTGTGAAACTTCTCTTAAGAAAAAAAAAAATATACGAAAAATTCGGAGGTTGGTATATTCCAAAACCACTTTTGTTCTAAGCTACACTATTATAAGAAAATATATGAACAAGACTCGGCAAAGCTCTCGGACGATAGTTTAAGTGGCCTTCTTGCAACTACCGCTCATATGGTGCAAAGCTTGAACACTTATCCAACATTATCCATCGACCAGATGAGAAGTACAACCAAATGTGTATTCAATAATACATTTACATTGCATTGTACCCTACGTTATCTGCGATTGCATGTACTTGTAGGTTGTGGGGTATGTAACCATATGTAACTATAACAACCGTGCATACATTAATGACATGGACATACATCAGTCAGTGGTGGCGATTCTCTCAATTTCCTATGATCGCGATTATAGCCTGTTTTGTGTACCATCAACACACGTACACTGTGTGTGAGACACACAGCCTATCTATTTAGTCGCGAAGCACATACACAAACAAAGAATAAGATAGTGTATGTTTGGCCACAACTGATATTATGGTGTGTAGAAAATACTCCACGTTATGTGTTATTGTATGTACATGCTAGTCATGTTATATGTAACACAATATGTTACTTATGAAAAATTTTGTAACGACACGTCACAAGACATTTTCGCTCATATTGTCCTCAACAAAGTTGGATTGAGGACAGCAATTAAGACATGGTCGCTCATCTTGTCCACCACAATGTTAATGGAGACAAAATCTAAAACATTGTCGCTCATATTGTCTTTAACAAAGTGGATTGAGGACAGCAGTTAACACATTGTCACTCATCTTGTCCTCCACAATGTTAATGGAGACAAAATATAAGACATTGTCGCTCTAATTATCCTTAATAAAGTTGGTTTAAGAGCAGCAAAAAAGACATTATCGCTCATCTTTTTCTCCGCAATATTAATGGGGACAAAATGCAAGACATTTTTGCTCATATTGTCCTCAACAAAGTTGGATCTAGGACAAAAATAAAGACATTGTCGCTCATATTGTCGTCAAAAGTGTGTACAAGAGGATAACTTGCAGGAATTTGTCGCTCAGATTGTCCTGAGCGACGATTTCCTTTAAATTGTCGATTAGAAAACCAATCGACAGAGGGCAATTCGTACAAGAATCGTTGATGACAATGTCGTGCAAAGCAGCCTGGCCTGGCCAACTGGGGTATTATGATTACTTTTGTTTCGTTACGTATGTAAAATTGTCACGCACACAAATAAATCCATTTATTTAAAAATCTTACCAGCACTTGATTGCAAATGGCTTTCTAATTAATTGTAAATTATAGTGACACAAACACTTACGCAGACACATAATTACTGTAATAATAATGAGAACGTTAACGTATGGAAATGATGTTGTTGATGTTGCTGATTTTGCATATAGAACCGCTGCAATGTCAGGTCATGTTTGTGTCTGTGTGTGTGTTGCCTTTTACAGTTTGGAACAAATGTTAGGTTAATCAGTTTCATTTATGTTTGTTACAGTGGTTGTTGACTTAAATTCCAAACTATTGCATAAATTTCATATTTAATCGCTCAACGATAATGTAATTAAACTTGGCAGCAGTCACAGCAGAAAATAAAGAAAAAATTAACATAATAAACAGTCGCATATTTTGTAGCGCCCATATCATGCTATCAAACCTTAAAGTGGCTGCCACACAGATCAATATTTAGCTTCAATATATGGGTTTGTGTGAGTTTGCTTACAAAAAATAGTCATACATATACGGAGGGGAAATATTGAAGAATATCAAAATGCTTTTGATTTTCATAACAAACGCACACAAATACATACATTGAAGCATAAGTATTGACCTGTCTAGCATTTGCTTAAGAAAAGCATTATATGTAATTCGAAAATTATATATAATGGCACAGTGGCTTAGAAACTTATCATATATCGCTCGCATACTGCAACATCATCATAACCCAAAAAAAAAAATAGTTTTCAGAAAACGAGTTTTAAAGTTTTCAATTTACAATCGATATGCATCTATTTTATTTTTCTACGCCCTTATACAATAAAGCTGGAGGTAGATACCACGCGTTACACGGACACGCTTTTCTTGCTTTTTAAACTTTTAGCGATCCATTGTTTTATAAACAAAATGAGTTTCTAATAATTTATTTCCATAGAACAAAAATGTTATAATATGAATCGGGCAACACTAGCTGTCATTTTGTATACAACGCGTGAAATTTGAAGAATGTTCAACTTTTTGCGAGGTACGTGCGTTGCAAACTTCTCTTTGTAACTTGCCTTATGGCAACACACTATTTCAACTTTTTGACAGAAGTCTGTATTCCATTAGCGCATTGAACGCATGCTATGTACCTTCCCCTTTAGTCATTCATCGGGCGACAATAAAAGTATTTATAAGGCAAAATGAAAAATAAAATCAAAATTAAAACATTTATTAAATTTATTATTTGAGATATTCTCCCAATTTTATTTAAAATAAAGATTTATTTGTTGAGGGCTAAGCAATGTCTATATACATTTCATTGGTGTTTTACCCATGCTTAGCCCTCAAATAATTAATCTTTATTTAAATAAAATGGGGAGAATATCTCATATAATAATAAGTTTTAAACTTACGCACAACTTAAATTAAATCCTATTCTTCTCTCCAAAGATATTTGTATGAAATTTTTACACAACGATTAATTTTGCATGATTAACTCAAAAATCGTGTTATTTTAGTTATGATGTTGTTGCAGCAAATGAGCGATATACAGTATATATTGGAACATTTATTGCTGTGTTCTCGCATTAATTTCGTTGTGGGAAACTTTGTACCAATTCTCTTCAACGTACTTTTTTATGACTACTGAAATTAGGTTCCCTAGTCGTGATCGATGAACTAAAGGGTGGTTAAATTTTAAGGACCTATGTTGATTTTGAATAAAAGACAAATTATTTAGGACTATATTCTCATTTCTTTTTATTATGATAATATGGTATGGTTCAATTATGTATAGAACAAAATATCGGCCAAATGGCAGCCTCCATCCGATGGTCCAAATTTTCGATGACGCTGAGGCATAATTGAGGTTATATGCCGTTAATGTGCCGAATTTTCTCATCCTTTAGCTCTTGAATTGTTGCTGGATTATCGACGTACACCTTTTCTTTCAAATAACCCCAAAGAAAGAAGTCCAACGGTGTCAAATTACATGATCTTGGCGGCCAAATGACATCGCCACCACGTGAGATAACACGGCCATTGAATTTGTCGCGCAAAAGAGCCATTGTTTCGTTAGCTGTGTGGCAAGTGGCACCGTCCTGTTGAAACCACATATCGTCCACATCCATATCTTCCAATTCGGGCCATAAAAAGTTCGTTATCATCTCACGATAGCTAACACCATTCACAGTAACTGCCTGACCGGCTTTATTTTGGAAAAAAAATACGGCCCGATGATGCTGCCAGCCCATAAACCGCACCAAACAGTCACTTTTTGGGGGTGCATTGGTTTTTCGGCAATCACTCTTGGATTATCATTCGCCCAAATGCGGCAATTCTGCTTATTGACGAGTCCACTGAGGTGAAAATGTGCCTCATCACTGAAGATAATTTTCTTTGAAAACTGATCATCCACTGTTGCCATTTCCTGCCACCATTCTGACCATTAACGACGTTTGTAATGGTATAGCTTTCCATGGTTCAAATTGAGTAGTCTGAAATTGAAAAATGTCAAATGAAATGCAGAAAAAAACTTGACTTTTAGGTGTGGTTCACATTCAACATCGGCCCTTAACCAGCCTTTAGAAGCAAAATGCTAACAAAATACTCTCACTGTGCAATAGAGTGTGGTTGATAAAAATAAATTTTTCGGACGCCTCAAAAAGCCCTTCCTCTTGATGAAAAAATAACACTATGATTGTGAAACAAAGAAGTTATGGTTGTTTAAATTACAAACTTTAAGAAACCCGTTTTTCACTACATTTACCGTATTAAAATCACTTTACGAAGTGACCCAGAAAAACCATAGGTATTTTCTTTCTCTATGGGCTCCAACCAAATAGAATTGATGCATGAGAACCCCTGAATAACTTTTTTTCAACTTTTGTATCATAGTGTAATATAAGTTGGTTTTATGGTTTTTTTTTAACAAAAAGAACCGTGCCGCAAACCGATCTAACTTTGTTTTTTTTTTATTTATGAAAAATAACTTTTGTAGATCTTAAATTATTTTGATTGACACAATTTCTAAAATGCGTTTCAATGTTATATCAAGTGGACAGCCAACTTACTGGCCAACAGCTCGCCGAAAAATACCTGATGTTATTGATTTTGGAGTGGTAAATGATGTGCCCAGTGAAATGATCCAAGTTGAAGCATTTTTAGTTTTGTCTACAGATCACTCACCAACTATTGTCACTATCTACTCAAATACAACTTCTTCGCCCACTTGTGATTTAATGATGACAAATTAGCTGAAAAACAAAAAAATATTTGAGTGCTCATTGCACAGAAAATATTCCATTAAAAACGCCCGCTGACATAGATGACTCTCTTAGAATCTTTGAGGCAAACCTTAAGCAAGCTGCTCTAAATGATACTACTACAAATCTTCAGGTGAGATATTATAATATTTATTCAACAGATGTAAAACGGCTTTTATCCGAAAAAATAAGAGTTCGTAGAGAAGTTAAAGAGAATGGCAAACCTACAGATGCCCTCAGTTAAAATCTAGGCTGAAGGAATGTACTAAACAGCTGAAAACTCTACTAGAATATCAAAAAACCACTTCTCTTCAAAAAATTCTGAATGGGCTCGATGCAACATCTCAAACAGACTATTCGCTATGGAGACCAGCCCGAGGCCTGAAAAGACCAGTGCTATATAAGCCTCCATTGCGACTGGACTGGGCAAGAACTGACGCCGAAAAGGGTACTTTGTTTGTAAACCACTTGCAGAAAGTATATACTCCAATTACGTATGATACTATAGTTGAGCTGCCACCAGCTCTCGCTATACCAGATGTTACTTTGAGGTTCAATATTCGTGAGATTGAACACTGTATTAAGAGCTTAAATTCGAAAAAAAGCCCCAGGCGCTGATAAAATAAGCAATCAAATGCTCTTAGAGCTGCCCTATACTGCAAAAACGGAAAACTCTATTTATTTTTAACAGTATCTTGCGCCTCAAACGCTATGCCGCAGAATGGAAGGTTTCGCTGATTACCATGATTCCTAAACAAGATCATAAGAAGGTGGAGTCCTATACGCCTATAAACCTATTATCTAATATGTCAAAACTATTTGAAAAACTACGTATGAGTCAGCTAACACCCATACTGAATAGTACTGTATGCATTCTAGACCACAAATTTGGTTTTAGGAGAGAACATAGTACGATCGAACAAACACATAGACCCTTGAACGTGGTTATAAAAACCTTCGAGAAAAATTAATATTATTCTGCCCTCTTCACCGATATTTCTCAAGTATTCGACAAAGTATGGTACGAAGGTTTAATACATAAACTAAAGCAAAACCTACTCGCAAACGCCATTAAGCTTTTAGAAAGCTACTTAACTGAGCGAAAATTTGTTGTTAAAGAAGGTAATTTTCTAAGCCCTCCACAACCGATTGAAGCCGGAGTTCCTCAAGCCATCACCCTCGGTCCTGTATTATATTTGATATACGTCTCTGACTTGCCAGTAACCATTAACATACACATATCAACATTCGCTGCTGATGCAGCTTTTCTAAGTGCTCACAAAAGCCATCAAGAAGCTTCCCGCAACTGCAAGAGTGTATGTCCAGTTGGAAAAAATGGCTAAAACAATAGCGAATTAAAATTAATGAGCATAAATGTCTACCCAGTACCTTTACATTATGCAGAGAAACTTGCCCACCTATACAAATAAATAACCAAACTATACCTCAACACACTAAAGTACAATATCTCGGTATTCATCTTGATCATCGTCTAACATGGAAGTCCCACATAAATGCAACTGTGGCCCAAATGAAATTAAAAGCGGCTCAAATGAATTGACTCATTGGAATGAATTCTACACAAAGTGTGGATTGTAAACTTCTTCTATACAACTCCATTCTAAACCCAATATGGTCCTACGGTATCTAGCTATATGGCACTGCCTAGGCATCAAATGTAGAAAAAATTCAAGAAAAGCAAGCGTATTCCTAAAGATTTAGATGTGCCACTGGTTACACAGAAAAAACTAAATTTCATTTTCTGTAAAGGAATTCAATGAAATAGTAAATATTTTGTCTATGAACGGACCTACAAACGAATTTGTAAATATAGACAAAAATACCTCAACAATTTCATTGAAAAAAAACGTATTTTTTCAGTGAGCAAATTTTTTAAATCTATAAAACAATTTCTCTAAAAATATTTACAAATTGTAGACAAAACAATTAACTAAATCAAACAAAAATATTTACTGGATTTTCTAAAAAATATCAGACAATATTTCTGATTGAATTTAATAAAAAATTAGTCTAAAAATGCTAACAATTATTAAGCAAAATAATTTACTTTATTAAACAAAAATACAAAAAAATTTTTGTCTGTGTCATCATCATCATCCATTAAGCAACTAGAAGATTTCACTTTGTTAAATATCTTCAAGTCTGAATGTTTATCTAAATGCTCTAAAAAATGAATGAGAACTAATGCAACGACATTAACTAATCGATTCACTCAAAAAAATTTTGTAAACAAACTTGCTACAATTGCATTCCTCTTGCTATGATTGTTGTTGTTGTCGTTATTTGTGTGTATGTCGTCATCGGGGTGGGGTGGTTTTTTACGACACAGTTTTTATTGTTGTTTTTGGTGTTTGCGTTCTAAATAAAAGTCAAATAAACAATTCATAATTTATGGACAGAACATTTACTGAAAATTAAATTTATTTTTAGACAAACTTTTGTTTGAAAATTTGTTGGTGATAATTTTTTCTGTGTAAGACTGTGTTTTCCAAATATGTGACGAGATACATAAAAAAACTTGAGTTGCACCCAAATCCCCTATCCCGAAACATCATTAATTTTAGAGGCCACACTCGGCAGAGAAGGAGAGACACACTTGCTCTCATCCGAACACAATGCACTTAGGACAACCAAAGAAGCAACCACTGCAACAAATATTTTTATCTGGCATTAGCTGGACTTAAAAATTAAAATTTTAGAGTTAAGATTTGATTACTTATTGCTAGTTCAAGTTTCTTGAAGAGACAATAAACAAATATAACTGTTAAAAAAAATTTTCATTATATAGAGCTGATGAGTTTATTATTGAATTGTATAAAAAAATCATTTAAGACTTTTGTAGAGAATTTTATTTCCTACAAAATTGCTTTCATATTTTTTCTCAAATTAGTCTACTGAAAGAGATATTTAAAAAAACGATTTTAGCAAAAATTAACTTAGATCGGCTTGCGGCATCCAAAAAAAAATTATTTTTAACGAACTCTACTGTACAATCAGATTTTTTTTTCAAATCAAAAGTATATGTTTAAAGTACAGTAATTTGACTAGTATATAAGAAACCAGCACAGGGCAAGAAGCTTAAATTTGTATCTAGAACATATCACTGAGTATCTTAATTATGTCAATTGACCCACTCCAATGACAACGCCATGCATTTTTTAATATCCTTGCAATAACAGTAAAATATCCTGATATACTCATCAATGTGACACTATTCAAATGAAAGAGATTTTGGTGTAGATTAATAATTCAAAAAGTATTTTAAAGCTTTGGACAGCATTCGTGAAATATTAAGCGAATAATACAAAAAGTGGTGTAAATTATACAAATGCTAAATGTCAATATATCTTTGAAACTAGAGCTGATAGAGAAAAAGAAATGACGCCATTGTAATTATTTAAGCAACACAAAAAACCTGCATTTTGTTGTGCTGTGTTTTCAAAGCATATATCTAAGAAATGCAGTTATGTAAAGTGCTGTACAGTAATGTTATGTGCACGGCTCGGATTCTCATGCGAATGCATGTTTTTTGTGGTGATATATAAAAAAGTATTGACTAATTATCTATGCGAATCATCAAATTTTAAGTAGTTTGGCAGCGATTTATAGTTGCATATTTTTGCATATTTTTTTGGTGAGTGCATATTTTTGCATATTTTTGCAACGAATGCATATTTTTAGAATTATAAATTTTTTAAAAGCATATTTCTCAATTTTATAAAAAAATATTAATAGGACGGTTATGGATGGCAACCGAGCCACAGTTGTGTTGCCAGTTGCTGAAAATGATACTACTGATACTGATGGCAAGTGACAACTGAGAGCTATCAATATCAGCTGCTATTTAGTGCCTTCCTGGCAATCATTAATTTTCAGTTGCCGAGTGGCAACGCTTCTAAAGCTCGGTTGCATTAAATAATAGACCCAATTATATTTGTTTTATGTTTTTTTTTTGTTCTAATAATAATACAAATTAAAAAAAATATTTTCATATTATTTTAGTATTGGACTTTGTTCGTAGGTAAATGCATATTTTTGCGCATACTTTTCATTTTTAGGTGCATTTGTTAAGCGCTTAAAATCAATTTTTAGTTGCATGAAAGTTCGAGCCCTGGTTATGTGGTTTATGGAAGGTTCTGTGCAGCTGCTTAGTATTTAACACTGCGGATAAGTTATATAGAATTTAACCTAATTGTATGATGTATACGCATCTATACACATTTATATAAAAAGAACTAATTTTTAGTAACCACCTTGAATTTTAATAAGTTGATATGTATTGTATAGCGTGAATGAGTATATAATCCAAAGAAATTTTAATTCGTTTGCTTAATTTAATTTTTCAATTAAATTATTTTTATTGTCAAAGGATTTTTCGAAGCACTTAATAATTTAGTTCTTGACTTTGTATAAATGTCGAACTTAACAACATATCACTTTCTTTTATTTTTCTTTTAAAGAATAATTCTTTCATATATATGTTGGTGTGCGTTCCCGGATATCGTAGTGAAACTGCAAGAACATTGAAAGTTAATTATTTGCAGTTTTATCCTTATAAATGTTCCTTTTGATTAAAATGTTAATGTATGTTTCTAGTCAGAAACAGGATACTAAAATAAACATGTTTTTTATAAAAAAAAATTTGTAATATATTCAAAATATTCTGAAAAAGTAATAAAACAAGCAAATATGCTTACAATATCACCAAATGTATTACAGTATTTTAATGCTATCAGATCGTTCATTACATAGACTTACAGTGAAGCTCCGTTTTGACCAACACAAAAATTTTTCCAATCACTTTGATGAGCTAAAAAGTACTGTGTCCTCATTTTTTTCTATCACTTGCAGATTTTTTTATTGTTATATGTAATATTTCCACCATGCACACCAGTATCTTTCGCCTTAACTCGAGAATAGTGTGTCCGATTTTGACCAACAAAACACCAATAGATGCACGATAAAATTACCTTCAAAATGTCTAAATATAATTAAGTAAACCAATCGGTGGTTTCTTATTATTCACAAATTAGTATCAAAAAATAGTGATCCTCTATAAAAAATTTAAAAATCAAATTATTTTATAACATCATATAAAATTTAGTACTGATGTCCTACTAAAAAAAATTTGGCATAAATCATGAAAATCGATGGATAAATTCTATTCATAATTAAGTAAAGGAAGGAACTAAATCGATAAATTTTACAATTTCTATACAACACTCATACACATACAAATTACTGTTACCTACATGCTTATATCCCTTCATATAAAAATTATTCAAAGTCTGCTTATAAATAGCAGAGTTCTGAGGTTAATAATACTTTTCTTAGCCACAGTGCGTTTTGATGAAATACACGAACACATTGTTTGTGAAACTATTATAAATTATGCTTTGCAAGGCACAAATTTGCTAAACTTAGCCAAACCCACTAATTATTCTTTTAAATATGCACCAAACAAAGACATTCAAATAGGAGTTATGATAATAAAATAAGGTGCAACATTTTAAAATTAACGTAAAAATATGATTTGAGTTTGAAATTATAGAATTTAGAAAAACGTTTATTTCCTTTTGGAAGGGCTCGGTGCAGCTAAAGTGTAAAATTCAATTTTTTTATGTCGATTCATGTATGTAAAGAAATATCCTTCAGATAAATATACATTTGTTATATGTTCCAAAAGAATTTTCTTTATATATATACAATATATTTTTCGAAGTAAAGCACAATATATATTTTATATTATAAAAGATAGATTGTGTTTTACTTCGAAAAATTGTCAACAATGTATTTTTTTTTTAATTTTCATTTAAAAATTTAATATTTTTCAACGCAGGCACCTGAATTTCATCAAATATTTTTTAACGCTTTTACTATATTGCAGTTTTTACCTCAACTTAATACTGTATCCATACGTGTTTGTAATTATTATGGCCAATAGCTATATATTAGATGACTTTAAATTTGAAGTAAACTTTACTAAGTGGAATGTAGATAGAACATTGGAAATCCTTTCAGCTATAATGAATTCATTTTAATACGAAATAAACGATTAAATTCATATCAATTCATAAACGAACAAACACATTCATATAAATAAATTTGCACAAATTAGATTTAGAATTATTCCAAAATACTTGATTGCAGGCACAGTGGCGAAAATGGCAAAAATATTATTCTCTTTAATTTAAATATGAAATTAAGAAATTAAGTATAAGCACCAGGCATTGTTTGTCAGTACCAGTGCGAGATCCCCGAATTAACAAGGAACACATACAGGTATTTGTTTAATATATCTTCTATATATATAAAAAAGAAATGATAGTCAGTGACTGACTGACTGATTCATCATCGCCCAGCTCAAACGACTGAAGCTAGAGACAAAGAGAAAGACTAAGAAGCTATTTTGGAAACTCAAATTCTAAGGGGATAAAAAGAAGTACAAACCAGTAAATTTGGTAACGTTATATCTACAAATATAGCTAAAAATATAATTTTTGTGCTGTTTTTGTAACCCATTTATCTTCTAAAGTAATAAAGATAGAAATTAAATTTAAATTTCCTTCTTCTCCTCTTTAGAAGCTCTCAAACCAATTTTGATACTCCATTTTTGTACTTTTTCCATGCATATATTTTTAATATGTATTGATATAGTTTATGGATATTTCATTATGAACCCATACCAATCAACAGGTGGCATGTCATAATGTACAGTGCCATAATGTCCGTGGACATTATGTCACTCCAAAAAGTTTATAGTATCCATGGACATTATGGCACTTTTAAAAGTGTTATAATGTCCATGAGTGCAGTGTTGGAAGGTCCATGGACCTTACATGGACGTAGCCGGCCTTCGGCTAGGCTTAAATGCTTTCCGTCTTGGTATAGTGAATAGCAGCTTTGCTGAGCTAAGATTTTCTGCTTAGTCAGGAGAAAATCCTAAACCACAGCCAATTTTGGCTAAATTGAAAGGAGAAAATCCTTAAGCCTGACCGAAGTTCTGCTATGGAAAAAGCTTTGTTCAGCGAAGCCTCTTTTCCTTATACCGAGAAGAAAAAATTCTTAAACCCAGTCGAAGGCCGGCTATGCAGAAGATCTTTAGTAATAAAAGTAAAATTTCTCAAAATTTTCAATTAATTTCCAACTATTTTTTTGTGTCGACATACTTTAAGCATTGTTGACGCCTTTTCCAAGTATTTGTTGACGTCAATTGACTTTTTTCCCACCATGTTAACCGACCTCAAGGATATAAAAATATATAAGCATACATATTGCTCCTTTATTGCAACTTAGCCATATCTCAAAAAAATGAAACTTGCCAAGTCATGTTTAGGAAGGCAGGTCATCTGTGGAGCTACTGGTTCCCATGGTACCAGTGTTAAGTTACTGGCTAAGACTCGAAAGAGAACCCAAGGAGGTTAACTTTCTATCAACTTTGGTCTTGGGCGAGATCTTAGTTCTATCTTCTGTCTATCTACTTCCAGACTCGTATAGGTTACCCTACTTCCTTTAAATACATATATGCACGCTCGTTGCTCTGTTATTCCAGAGATTCGGTAGTAACACATAAGTTTTATGGGTAATTGGCCAAAGGTAATGTCTGGAAAAGCCACTTACTCTTTTCCCCAGAAAGCACAACAACAAGATGTGATTAGTCACCAAGATGCATAATCGTGCCAATCGGGGGAAGACGGACATACAGCGTAGCGAAAACAATAGGATTCCTTTTCACCTTTGGTGTGCGAAACCCCAAAAGGAGAAAAATAATATCCTTCGTACGATAACAGCTGATAAAAGTTCGGACATTTACAAAAGTTCTAAGAGTACTGATGGTAAAAACTGACTTTTCAAAACATGTAGCAAAATTTTATACAAACCACTATCCCGTAACATTTGAATAATTAACAATTTTAGACATAAAATTTATATACATATATATATTGTTATATTAAATTATATTGAAGACGTAATGTGTAATAAAGAAATAAAAACAAATATTTCTGGCCTAAACATTTGATTTGCTGCTAACAAAGTAGCTTGTCAACCAACTACTAGTAATATTAATAATTCAGGAGCTTAGCATATTAAACATTTCCATCGGAAATGTTATGTTTTTGCACACATTTTGCTTTTAGTCCCACTGTGCTCACGTATTGTGTGTTGCAAATAGTATTTCGTATCTTAATGAATTTATCGATATTTGTTATTAATCAGAAACAACTATTATAATATATAATATAAGAATGTACAATTTGTATTTATGCAAATACACAAATACGAACATCGGTATCAAGTAGATATCTAAATGAAAATCCATAGAAAATTTGCATAAACTATTTGTAAATTATTAAAGTTTCAAATTGTATTTGAATTCAGTTTAGTCTTTAATTTAACTATTACAATAGTTTTCCGATAAATTAACCTGGGGTTTCGATTAAAATTGCAAAACTGGTACATTAGATTTAAAATACTAACATGCGATGCACCCATACATACATGCATATAGACATAAATACATACACAAATATGAGCAACTAATAACGCGATTATGAAAACAAGCACCATTGTATACATCCGCAGGATACGAAGAGCAAAATCAAGTTAAAGCTGTGGGGGTGCTGAAAATTATGGCTAATTGAATAAAACTGTTAATTAGGAAATTTTAATCACTACATGATTTTGTGTTTATTTGGGAATTAGGGAACTATTAAATACCATTTTTTTTTCGTGGAATCGCATTATGTATATTTTAATTTAATATAGAGAGTGCATAAAATTAAATTGAAGTACTAAACTTTAGCTCTACTTATTTAACAACTAAAACCACCTTTCTTGTTTTTGAAATGGAAAATAATATTCTTCAAATTGTCTGAATTCTGTGACATGAAATTTGCATAAACTGAAATCTTAGTTAACCCACAAAATTCTGCTCATCTTTTTTTTAACATTTTTTAAGTGGAAAAAGACGTACCCAGTCTATGAATATAAAAGTACTAACATTTTAGCTAAACGTGTGCATTTAATTATTTATTTTGCTTGAAAGAAAATTAAAATTGTTTTGTTTCTTGTCATTGTTGCGGCTGTTATTTGCATGAGTACCTCCTTCTATTTTTTTATAATTTAATATCTTCAATTAATTTAACGACACATAAAACACATTAAGTATGTTTCACATGCAACCCGTATTTGCAATGCAAAACTACGTGCATGTGGTTGATGTTGGTTGATGTTACTGTTCGTTGTTTTATTATGCAGAAATGTATTCAACAACAAAGAAACTACACAAGCCCATGTTGCCCAGAAAAGGAAAGCAACACCAATGACATCATTCAGCGTTTTAAGTCAACAATAATTTATTTTGTTTGTATTGGTTTGATGGTTCTCTCCTTAAAAGAATTGCATTTTGTAGGTACTATTTTTTTATCAAACTAGTGGCCCCCGTTGGTTTAAAAAAATTATATTTTTGAGTCTTAAGACTTTTTTTTTACTTTGAATCCATTTCACGGATGAGTTCATTTCTGATAGGAGGGATATATTCCCCAAGGTGGAATCATTGGTATACTTAGTTTCCAAAAAAAAAAAATTAAAAAAATAGACCTGCTAATTTTACACTGTACGCGCCAGCCACGACACCGATATCATAATCCAACATAATTGCCATAACATTTTCATTTTAATACAGTCCATTTCATGAATATCAGAAGATTTTTACTGTATTTTGTTTCCATATGAACTTATCTGAATCTTAAAAAAGATATGACTAAACTGATTGGAGAGGAACTAGCTCGTTCCTATGTGCATGGTGCTTAAGCCAGGTGGTATATTAAGACAGTTGGTCACCCCGCATATAGTGAATGCCATGGCTCGGACTTTCAAGCAAATGCATGTTTTTTGTGGTGATAGATAAAGAGGTATTGACTAATTATCTATGCAAATCATCAAATTTAAAGTAGTTTGGCATCGATTTGTAGTTGCATATTTTTGCATATTTTGGTGGTAAGTGCATATTTTTACAATAAATGCATATATTTGCTAAAGCATGTTTGTTAAAGCATGTTTCTCAATTTTTGAAAAAAAAATATTAATATGCCGATTATAGATGGCAACCGACCCTCAGTTGGTTTGCCAGTTGCTGAAAATGATACTACAGATGGCAACTGCCAGCTGAGAGCTGTAAATTTCAGTTGCTATTTAGTGCCTTTCTGGCAACCATTAATTTTCAGTTACCGACTGGAATTCAACTAAACTTCGGTTGCATTAAATAATAGACCCAATAATGTTTGTTTTTTTTTTTCTCTAAAAATAATAAAAAATGAAAGCAAATAAATGCATATTTTTGCGCATAATTTTCATTTTTAGGTGCATTTGTTAAGCGATTAAATTCAATTTTTCGTTGCATGAAAGTCCGGGCCCTGATTAATACATTTGCAGCAATGAGCCTCATTGTGAGCCTGCACAGAAAAAAGTAAATATTTAACAACGGTAATTTTTGAAAATAGCATGAAATTCAACAACAAGTGTATTTGATTCAAATATAGTGTTCATTGAAAATAAAATTTTTAAAATAAAATTAAAAATAAAACCAAACATTTTCGAGTTTCCTGTGATAAAGATTTTTGTATACTGTTATATGGAAATGTGTTAAACAGGGGGATGCTCTATCATCCCTTGTATTCAATTCTTTTTTTGCACTCTATAGTACAGGATATTAATCAAGATGGTACAATATTTAGCAAAATAACCCAAATTTGTGCATACGCGGATGATATCTTAATTATATCAAGGAGCAAATCCAGCCTATCAGATACATTTAAAAGGATTGAAAACACAATTCGTATTACTGGTCCAGAAGTCAACGTAGACAAAACAAAATATATATACAGATCTCCTAACTATATGTGCGCAACAAATCTTACAGTTGAAAACTATTCATTCAGTGTCGTGCATGAGCTTAAAAACCTAGGCATGGCCTTAAGCTCTCATAAAGATACGTCAGCAGCAGTTCAAGATCGAATACAGGCAGCAAATAAAGCATGGTTTTTAAACTTAAGGCTATTCAAGTCAAAGCTACCATCACGTACAACAAAAGTTAGTTTGTATAGATCACTAATAAGACCGGTTCTGACATACGGATGTGAAATATGGACACTAAAAACAGCAGAAGTGAACCAGTTGCTATGTTTTGAAAGGAGAATATTGAGGAAGATTTTTGGGCCTATTAGAATAGATGATGACAATTACAGAATTCGTTTTAATAACGAATTAGACACACTTAATAAAAACCAAAGCATAATAAGGTTTATAAGCACGTTGTTAGAATGTCGGATGATAAAATACTGAAGAAAATATATACACTAACACCAGAAGGTACACGCAAAAGAGGAAGACCCAGAAAGAGATGGAAGACAGATGTATTAAATGACCTAGGAAAATTGAATGCAACAAACTGGACTCTTAGAGCAACAGACAGAGCTAGTTGGAGGAGGCTTGTAGCAGAACCAATGTTTTTCTTAATGATTTTTTTTAATTTTCCATAAACATTATATATGATTCAAATACACTTTTTATTGAATTTCATGCTATTTTCGAAAATTACCATTGTTAAATATTCCCTTTTTTCTGTGGCAGAGAAACATTTGGAATGCAAATAATCACATTCTTTTACGATTCTGAAATTAGCTTTTATGAACCTTCCACAATTTTTCACATATCTCAACAGTGATACACCCCTGAGACAGTACGCAAATATAGTTTTAACTTGAATCTTCCCATCCGTCAGATCATTCTTTGTCGCGTTACGAAGCGAACCAGAAGCTCAAGAGACTTTGAAATTTCTTTTGTCCTATCTCTTCTTAGAAATACCCAAAGAGCCCGGGATATGCTACAAGTGATAATTGGAGGGAAATGTGGATACTTATTTGATAGTGTTACATCGGTAATCGGTCATTTCGATATAATGGATGTCTCTGTGTTTAAATTGTTCCGTGTCCTTGAACACTTAATATTCTATGTTAAGAGATTTAATGCATGCCAGCACACAATACGACATCAACACTTTTGAAAATTTGAATTATAGAGATATCAACTTGGCAACTCAACGCGATAAATTTCTGATATTTTTTCTTTTTGACACCTCCTCCAGCATGGCTTTAATTACCTAACCTACACGTAGTTTATTCACTACCTTTCAGTTTCTAAACATCCGCTTTTATTTGCCTTCTTACTCATTCTAACCTGAAGCATGTGATTAGTAAGGTTATTCAGCAAGTGTTTTTCCTATTTTATACCCAATAATTATTAAAATATCACTGTACTTTTTCCAAGAGGTTGCAAAATAAAATATTTGCCTCCTAGAATAAATGCCTGGCCATGTCAATAGGCATTTATTAATGAGTTAACCATGTTTGCTTATTTTTAAATTATCAATATCAAACATCAGGTGCCTTTGATATCTGCAACTAGCAGTTGGAAAAACTCTATTGACATCCTAAGTTTCGAACAAAACTCAGCTGCAGCTAAAAAGCTATACATGTGGAACCATTAATTTTATGATTGGCTCCACTATAAAGTGTAACTATTTGAAATTTTCTAAAAAGCCCTAACAAAAAAAGCCTAATGAAACTTCCCAGAAACAATTTTGGCTGATATGTCTAACATCAGAAAAGATATAAGACTTTACCAGACAATCAGCCGAGTAGTCTAAACTTCCCTCAGACATTTGGCGGACCAGTAGACAGTTTTCTGGTATGACGTTTCTGCACATTGTCTGAAATATTATCCGATTAATCAGAATCAGAATAGTCTGCACATTATCCGAAGGCAATTTAATTTTCTTTAAGCCATTTAACAGAGTAATCTGCACATTTTCTGATCTACGTCTTACGACTTTTAGCAGTCACTTCTGCACATTGTCTGATTTTAGTTTTCCCTACAATTCTCATTTATCTCTTGAGTTTATACGCACAAATATTTGAATTTTTAAACTTATAAAATATGGGTAAATGTTTGCTCATGAGCTGCCATAAGCAGCACAACAATGCATGGAGTATTTTAAACGACATTTCTGATAAATTTCTAATTTTAACTCCGAATTTTCTCAGATATTAATACGGAAAAGTTTCTGATGTTTTGTCAGACATTTTTGCGACATTTACAAGATATGTCGAAAATTCCTATAGAACTACCTTAGGAAATTCGTCGGAATTCGTACAGAATTCTGTTAGACCTTTCGGTATAGTTTTTAAAATTTCCTCAGACAAAGAGATCCGGTTTCTTGTCAAATATTCATATGATTTTCGGTACGTTTTCTGACCGACATTGGATACGAATTCGGCATCTTGTGCAGATTTTCTGACCGACTTCGGACCAAAATAAGCAAAAATTGTTTGCTGGGTTATCACATTTAAAATAAAACAAATAAATTCACGAAATTGCTATCGTCAATCATTACCACATAAAAATAAATAATTTACAACAGAACCACTAAAATCTGCACCTTAATGTTCAGGGTTTACAAGACAGTCCATATGCATAGTGCACAGTGGGGCATAGTGAAAATATATGGATACATAAATCAGCCATATCTAAACGGATAATTCTCTCAGCATAAAATTCCTGATGGACTTAGCAGACGAGTATTTCTATTCATGTTTTAAATATCACATCACTTTCTTACTCAGGAGCGGAGCTATGAAGTCTCAAAGTAAGGCACTTCGGCAATGTAAAATTTGTTACTGCTTGCTATTATTTTTTCTCATCCGATTTCAAAACTTCTTTGCTTACTATAGGCCTTAATGAGATCTAAAAGACATTTGTTTGGTTGTATATTTATCTCATATAGTTAGTGAATTATACTCATTTGAAAACTGAAATTTCACAATTTTCCAAAACTTTTATCTAGTATTTTCCAAATATCGGACTCAAATATCATTTTTATTTTTTATAAAATTTTTTCTTCGTTAGTTGAAGAACAAAATTCTAAAGAGTTAAATAAGCACAGGAAATTCCGCCACCTGAATTGCAAAATATTCAATTTTTAAATTTAAATTTGAAAAAATGTTGAGTTTTCGACAATTTTTGCTAAAAAAAAAAACACCATCACTCTTTTACATAGATATTTATAAAAAAAAATTCTTTTGGAACATATAGCAAATGTATACTTATCTTAAGGGTATATATACAGAAGTAAATCGGCGTAAATTTAAAAAATCATGTGTAGTTTTCAATAGCCCGAAGCTACCCAAACTTAATCGAGAGCTCTTTTCAATGCAAAAGGTCTGTTTCTTTACGTGTCCGAAGTTATCCAATATTAACCGAAAGCTTTTTTCAAAACAAATTATTGATTTATTTTATTTTTATTTATTTAATATTAAACTTTAGCTAAATATAAGATCAATATAAGGAAGTGAAAGCACTAGCTACCAGGACCATCGGTTAATCAATACAAATTTTGTATTTAAAAGAGCTTTCGGTTAAGTTTGTGTAACTTTGTGCACGTACGGGAACATACTAAATATTGTATTCATATTTTAACAATTTATATTTATTAAAACAATTTAAAAAAAGTTTAAAATCGGATGAGAAACAAAAACTGACAACCAATAAAAAATTTTACATCGTCGAAGTTTCCTAGTTTGACCCCTCATTGCTCCGCTCCTGGTAAATGCCAATACTCTTCTGTATTGTCTACGTGAAATTTTATTCCGATAGGACTATCCGTTTAAAAATCCCCGATTTATGTTCCAAATATTTTAATTCTGCCGATTGTGATATATCTGTGGTCACAACCCTCAACCGCCTAAGTCGAGTTAGGACAAAATTTAATTTTTGGTGTGATAGACTCCATCCGTGTCTAAATCAAATCGCTAACAATTTTTTAAGTACGTAACTTTTTTAAGACTACAATTATCTATAAATAGGCTAAAGAAAAGCAAACTGACGGCTGATTGAAAGCGAGTTTTTGATAGTTTAAACAGCTCTCCTGAAAAATTTTTAAAACGACTTAAGCGGTTAAGGCTTATGACCACAGATATGTTTAAAACTTAAATAATAAAAAATAACAAAGCACAGAGAAAATTTACATGATAAATTTTATTATCTCCACCAGACAAGCACACTGCACTCAACTCAGTAGTATAACCACAACAGTACAAAGAAATACAACATCATCCGAAATAAACGACAAATAGTTGGACTAAGAATGTATTTAATTTTTTATTTTATTTTTTGTGGCTAAAATAACGAATCTTCTTGAGAAATGCAGAAATGTCATGGGCATCATGATGGCATTTTATAAATATTTTCCAGATGATAGTTTAAGAATAAAAAAATGTATATGCTGACATTATGGAATCTACTATCATCTAGAGAAAATAAAAAAATTATATCCTAAAGCACAAACTTCATATGCAGCAGAGCACTAGAGTTTTTTAAGCTCGGCTACGTGGTTTGACTACGAAATAATATATGTAAGTATATTTGACATAAGGTTCCAGAATATCAAGATCTTTAGACCCCCTATTTAAGCACGAGATTAAACTTAATTTCATTCGCTCATTAGCTGCTCAGAAAATTTATTTGATCCAGTACCAGTTGAATATCATATTTCTATTAACTATTTAATTATTATTTTGCTGGGAATGACAACATTTTTGTCATTATATTTTGTAGAAATTTTCACGATTTAACATTTCATGAAATTTGTGGCCAGCTCTTAAACAAAAAAAGTTTGGGGCCAATTCATTTTATGGACTTGATTATGGAGATTCATATGCGAAAATTTTATTTTTCTAGTTTTTTTACAATAATACATACAGAAATAAACTACCAAAGTAAAATCAATATGTCGCAATGTTTATTGTAAAAGTACAGACTTTAATTAAAATTATAAATGGTTCATATTAATTTTAAGCGAAAAATTCTCAATCTGACATAAAATCTCGTTGATTTAACATTATTCACTGTTAAAAAAATTGTTCAATATTAAATCCAAGAAATCCTGTTTTATAGTAAAATCAATTTTGATCATGTTAAATTAAAGTTGGATCTACACACAGAAAAAAATACTAGTTTAAAATCAACATGTCGCAATTTTTATTTGAAATCATATTAAATATATGAGAAACAATTTGTTGTTTAAGTTTGTTAATTATTATTTGTTATGTTCATATCTACAATGCACTATTGTGCTCAGTTATGTGACTTGTTGTTGTTTGTTTTGATATTCGTGTTGTGTAAATAGAAATAGCCGATAAACTTCGCATTACCAGCGAAAATTTCCTGCCGTTGATTTTAAATTACCATTGTTTCATATTAGTTTTAAACGAAAAATTATTAATCTAACTTTAAATCTCTTTGAGTTAACATTTTTCACTATTAAAATAACAACGTTACATTTTCTTTTAAATCAGTATGACTAAAACATTAATTTCATATAAACTTATATGAAATCATCAATTAAATCATGTTGAATTATATCAAGCAAGTGATCATAGATGATCCCGAGTTTAAATCTTGAGTCGAGCAGGCAACTATAACAAAAATTTTTTGGATGCCTAAGCTAATACATATCACGTTAGTAAAATAATTAAATTCATGTTGTTTTAACTTTAAATAACTTTGATTCAACATGATTCTTCGTGTTTTTTCAGTATCGACTTCACGTTGTTTCAACTTGAAATAACTTTCATTCAACATGATTATTCGTATTATTTCAGTATCAACATCATTTGGCTCTAGCTATACAGGAATATTAAATCAACGTGAAATGTAGTTATTTCAAAAGGGAAAATGTTCTTTGAAGATTATTGTTAAATCATATTAAATTAGCCATAAATACCAATGAAGCAAAATCACTACCGAAAAATGTAAAATTAATCTTATTTTCGACCATTTTAGCATGAAATTTTTCTGCGTGTAAACTCACAATTTTATTTGCCCTTAGGCAATTTAAGATAAATTTAGATGCCACTGATATTTCTATGAAGATTTTACTTTTTATTTATCTTTTCTACAACTTGAATTTTTATTTAAAGGGAAAAGAGCAACTAAAATTAAATGTTTTTATATAAAAATAAAACAAAATATGAGTCTTTCTTGTTTATGCATACGATTCCGTAATTCTAATCGAACACTGCGTGTGGCATTTTTTCTCCAGCATTTTAAATATCTAACCAAAGGTTTGTTTCAAGTTCTTTCTTTTTCAAAAACATTTTAAAAATTTTATTTCTGTACTCGCTTCAGCTGAGTCGTCATGAATTATTCAAGAAGTTTTGCTTTTTCTCTATTTTCCCATAAATTTTCTGTATGAGTAAGAAAGACTTTAGAAATTTTGGTCTGTAAAGTCTTGTGTAAATTTATTCATATTTATAAGACTTATTTAAGCCATCATTAAAATTGAAATAAAGTTTTAATATTATATTAATTGACCTTAAGTAAACTACTAGGAATAGTAAAAAAAAGTACACAGGCATACAAAACCATCCATCATTTCTTCCGAGAGACTAACAAATTATTAAGAAATATTTTTCGACTTACTTCCATCATTTCTAAGACTTTTACTTGAATTTATTTTTGGAAATCTTAGTTAACCCTCTAACGACCAGTAGAATTTCTGTGCTGCGTTTTAGTTGTAAGTTTGCAACATGCTTATCCAGAGAATTTTAAATTTTGTCTGATTTTGTAATAAGAGGACCATCAAAACACAACAAAATAATAGTTATCTGTGATATTTTTCTTTTTGAATACTCCATCCAATGGAAAGGTTCTTTTTCAATTATCTTTTTTAAACTTTTCTTATCAGATTGTTTAATAATTAATTAACCGGTCTATTTATTATTAATAGAGCGAGTTCGGGTAATGTGGTATAGCTACTTTTTATTAAGCTATAATTTTTAAAAACTTGATTCGATTAAAACAGATCTCAGCTGGTGTTATGCTACAAGTCTTAGGTTTGCATGCGAGAAAGTAGAAAAGTCTTTGAAGCTCAAATTTCAGATAAATTGAAGAAAAAGTGAAAAGACCCATAAGCAAGACATATAAGAAATTGGCGGGTAATATGGTTTACTATGGTCTGATAATATGGTACACCATATCTTAATATATTTCGCTGGCCATTTTCTTACGTCATCTCTTTTACAGTATACCACTTTATCCGCCTTTAGCTATACCACATTAGCCGAATACGGGGTTTATTCAAATAATTTTTTACTAATTATGCAATATTGTTGCATGTGATCTTCAGTACTAAAATACTCATCTTGGACGATAAAATTAAAATAATGATCCTTAAAACATTTGTGTTTAGAAAAATTAAATAAAATTTTTAACAAAGCACAAAAAAGTCAACCACGCAAATATTTAATGATTAGATATTTTCTTGGCATGCAAAAATCGAATACACTAACGCCCTCTTAACTTTCTGAGGCCATCAAACTATACACTAATACTAGTACCGTTATGCCTATACTCTTAGTTTTAGAGAAAAGTAGCATCACCAGATTACCCGCCTATACCACAATACCCGAACTTATTCTACTTGTTATTATTTATTTATTTCGACAAAACTATTCTAAAAATATATACATTTTTAAAACTTTATTACATTAATAAAAAGAAAAAGTCATTTGCTTTTCCAGGAAGATGAAAAGTGAGCATTTCCCTTTAAGCTCGGTTATCAAGGGGTTAAACCCTTAAAGTCAGAACCAAATAAAATCCATTCACAACGAAAAATAAAATATGTATGTATATAAAAAATATGTTTGAACACAAATGCACAATTTATTCCACAAAACTGCACAATTGTATCTGCTACAGTCAGTCATAAAATGGCATACAATCTCGAAAAAAAGCTTGGAGTAAAAACTCTGCAGTAAAATAAAATAAAATAAGGAATGATTTTTTTTTGCAGTTTGCTATTCTACTTTTTGAATAATTCATGACCTTAAGTAAGCGAACCCAAAGTCTTTAACGTAATAAAATGCAATTATATGAAAACTGTTCCACAAAGACACAAAAATGTACAAAAAGAAACACCTCAAATGGCATCGAATAGAGCCAGAAGAAATACTCTATTGCACATTATTGTAAATTGCTATAGGTACTATTTTAAAATATACAATACAACATTTACAACTTTTATATATTCTCCATTTATTTGTTTACAGTTGATGAATGAAGCCTAGAATGAGAGAGAAAGAAGGACTAGTCTTTTATTTGCTTGAGCTTTATCATCAGCCTGAATGTGTGTTACAAGAAGTTGAATATCAATAATTGTCCAAAGGCAAAAGACGCTGGCTTGACGTAGTGACTTGTTATAAGTTTGTCGGTTTGACTATTTCTTTTTTTTTTCATGTAGTCATTGTCGTAATTGTGTTCTTTTTTTCTTGAATGTATCTCTATTAGATTATATAAAAAGAAAAATTGACGTTTTAAATCAATTATCTATGGTATAAGGTTAGATATAAATGAATCTTATAAATGCTGCAAGCACAGGAACCACAGAAACAACCTAAATATACCTTTGACATAGACCTACCCACATGACCATGACATCGACATGAATATCGACTTCGTAAGTTAAAAACTATGTAATATTTTTATGTCAAGTTAATTAAATATGTTGGTTTTTATACATTTCGCAAGATTTCAAAGACAAATTTTCTATCAATGGCTTATTTTGTGTCAGCAAATTTTTCGATTTCTTAAGATAACTTATAATATTTTAGGGAATATGAAACTGGAACCGTAGAAAATTTTACTATATTTTCAGATTTGCAAACATTGGAGAAACTTTCACGGTTATTATCGTATTGCTACATTTTAAAAATATTTTATAAATTTCCGGCAATTTCCGGGAATTCAAGGGAAATTTGATTTTTATATTAACAAATTTATTAATTGAAAATTAACGAAATTTTCATTGTTTTATTAATATAAACAATCTTCTTAAATAAAAATTAATATAAAAATAATTCCGAAACAAAACTAAGAATTTTTTAAGTTAATTAGGGCAAAGCATTTATAAATGACTTGCCGTAATGTTTCCTATTTTTCTTGCCAAATTTCCATGAGGACTCTTATCATTATGTTCAGACAAGCTACAGCGCTATCTCAGCTTCGCCGAATTTTGCGTACACTGACCCACAGTCTGTCTAAATGTCTATGATTTTTCATTTTATTTCAATAATAGCTTCGACTTATAATAAATTTAAGTCGTGACAACTTAAAGTTTTTACAGCTTTTATGAGCTTAAAATTTCCACTAAACTTTCCAAAATGTTTTCATTAATTCTGCGAAAAATCGCTCAAAATTCGCTTAAGTGATGAAAGAGAACAAGCCTGTTACGACGACCGAAACCCAGCCAGAGAGCAACAAAGCGCATAATAAAAACGACAACCGAAACGAAAAATTTCTCATTAATTTTATTAAAATTTCTCCTTTTCTTTTTATTTTTAGTTTTCTTCACTCAAATCAAATGTTTTGTTTAAAAAAAAATTATGAAAATTTATGTGAGAGTGAGACTTTTAAAACAAAAGCAAATGGAAATACGTTCTCAAAAAATTATATTATAAATATTATATATATTATAAAAAACAAATACTCTCTACTAAATTCCTCTTGCATGTAATTTGCGAATTAACCAATAATGTTTCCCGTAGACGTTCTAGGGAAAATGCCATGGCTTTAATTTCATGGAATTCTTAGGAAATTTCCGTATAAATTTCAATCGTTCACATTTTCATTTTGTGAGGCTTAGTGCAGTAACTCGATAAGCCACAAAACAAAATATGGAATAAATCGACTTCTAAGTTTAAGCAAAATTTAAAATTTTATGTTTTTGGAATTTTCTACTTTAAATACGCAGCATAATAAGTTGCAATACACTAGAATTTATCCAAAAATGTCTCTAGGATGCAAAGCTATTGTACCTAGCAAGGAAATAAGCACACAGAAACAATTGTTGATTTCCTGTGGCTTACCGAGTTATTGCACTAAGCCCTTAAATTAAAAAAAAAATATGGAAATTTTAATGTTTAATGTTTAGATAAAAGACGTAGCAACTTTAGAAGAGAACTTAAACAATTTCATCGTGTAAATTTAGTCGTACGATCAGTGAAACGCGCTTTTGTAATATTTTAAATAAACATTGAAAATTTTATTGGTATTAGGGCCTATTCACATATTACGTAACGCTATTTTCGGAGGTTTTAACCACCCCCCCCCCCCCCTCGGAACGCTTTTTACAAAATTTTCAGTATAAGTATATAATTGGTAACAAATCTGTAACCCCCTGGAGCGTCACGTAATATGTGAATGGGCCGTTAAAGAAAAACAGGATTATAGTACATATTTTTAATTTCCCGTCCGGGACAGCAAATTTTCTTCAAGACTGGGGAATGACTGTCAAATAAGAAATCAATCATTTAGCTAACTTTATTTTATGGAAGCAAAACTTTCGATTGCGAAGGTTCTTTTATGGTACACTCATAAAAAACTGTACCATCGAGTTGATGATGCCCTATCATCAGAATTCTGACTTCAATGCTATGACAAAAGTCATCAGTAAAACGAAAACAGAGATAAATCTGATCACAAATGTCATCATCGAATTTTGTCACAGCTTAAGTGTCATCAATGCTATGACTGGAATGACATCAATACGATGTCTCTTACTCTGTATTATTAAAGTGTAAAATATGTACAAAAGATATGTATAAGTAAACAATGTTATAATGTGTGCAATTTGTATTTTAATAAAAATTTTATTGCTTTATTTTTTATTTTTGTATTTAAACGCATTTTTAAAACGTTAAAAAAAACATGACATGTTATTGCTGTAACTTATCATCATTACTATGAGATTGCTAATAATAGAATATGCAAGTCTTTTTAAAAACTAAACTAATACAGCACACACGCACAGAAAAAACATTGAAGAAAACAATAGTATGGCTGGTCTTAGTTTATGAATAGAAACAAGTAAAAGTAGGAATATACAAATATACATCATAATTATTTCATTCATTCCATTGATGAAAGCTGATGTAAAGGTTGACATCACAATGATAAAAAGTGTCATCGGGTCAAAAACGAAGATACTTGACATAGCACGGATGTCAAATTACATCAGCGTTATGACGGATTTTCTACCAGCGACATCATATTGATGACATTTTATCTTTAAATTGATGTCAGTTAGACATTTCGCTGATGTCGCTGTGTCATTTCATTGATGATAGATTTGTCATCATTTGCATTGATGACTACCTGATGTAAAAGTTGACATCACAATGATGGAAAAAGTGTCATGAGATCAAAGAGGAAGACACTTAACATAGAATTGATGTCAAATTACATCAGCGTTATGACGGTTTTTCTATCAGCGACATCATGTTGATGACATTTTGTCATTAAATTGATGTCAATTAGACATTTCCCTAATAGCGATGTGCAATTTCATTGATAATAGATTTGTCCTCATTGGCATTGATGACCACCTGATATAAAAGTAGACATCACAATGACGAGGACACTTAACATAGCATTGATGTCAATTACATCAGTGTTATAACGGTTTTGCTATAAGTGTAGCTTTCACCATTTATTTTACGATATTTCATAATTTTTTTAATTACGAGTACCATTAATTTTTTGTAAAGTTTTATTTTGAAAACTTTTCTATTTAGCAAACTTTTGTTTACTTTCAAATGTTGGGCAACCGTGTAACTTATTTCCAGATTTTTCATGTAAAAAAATATATAGCCAAGATTTTTGTTTATTTACAGTACCAAGCAGGGTTGTCAGATTTTTTCCGACCTATATCGCCAAATTGGTTTTAAAAATCGCCAAAAGTCGCCAAAATCAATTTTATGTAGTTTTTCTTAATATATATTTAATAATAAATTTTTTTTATAATACATTTTTTTAAATAAATTTTTATAAAATGATCGTATAAAAATTTTGCAGAAAATCGCCAAAAGTAGAAATAAATCGCCAAAAATTTTTTCTTATAAATGTTTCGCATCCAAATTCAAAACCCATTAATGATTATTATTAATATAAGAAAAACCATCAAAATTACATTGTTTAAATTTCTTAAAGACGAGTTTTGGTGGGATTTATTTTTAAAAATACTCTTTAAACAAAGAAATTTTCCTGAATTATAAAAATTTGTAACTTCAATTTTGTTTCAAAAATAGTCATAAAAATCGCCAACAAATTTATTTATCGCCAGAAAAATCGCCATGTCGCCAAATGAAAAATGTAGACGCCAAACAAGTTGAAAAATCGCCACGTTTGGCGAGAAATCGCCGTATCTGACAATCCTGGTACCAAGCAGAAGTAAAGTAACGCCTCCCTTAAGCATAATTTTACTTCAGATAAAATTACTATTCAAGCCTTTATTTGTATATTTAAAGAAAAAAAATGTATGCAAGTTTAAAATACAAATGTGAAAACCCACCGAGTGGTAATTATTGGGAAACTGCTACGTAACTTGTCTTGTGACAGGTTCTCCTCCTTCTAGGGATCATATTGTTTTTGTAACCATTCAAAACCCATGTATTTGTTCTGCTTGTGAAATAAGTGTTGTGTTAATAATCACACTTAAGAAAATAACTACATTTACACTTAATTTCAGAAAAAATTAATGTATAAAAATATATATGACCTCCAGAAACCGCAATAAATTAGCTGTTAGTTTTTAGAAACATAACTCTTCTTGGTTTAAGAAAATCTAAAAATAATAAACTAATAGTAAAAATCAGTTTTAAAACAATCTTTTATTTAAATGCTCTAACTCTGTATGGGTGCTACACTGCCAACTTTTCTTATCACAATATTGTATTGTTACGGGATGTCAATGTGTGTACAAAGTTCCATAAGATCTTTTAAGTGTAAGTACCTGAATAAGATTATTCATTTTAAATAGGCGTGCTATTGCCACACAAGTAACTTAAAAAAAAATTCACTTTGTACGGGCGCGGCCATGCCCACTTTTCTAATCATAATGTTGTATTGCAACGGAAACTTAAAGGCCATGTCAGATAAAACTTTTGCTTCGCGTTGCGTTACAGATTCGCTTTGACATCTAAGATGAAATGTACATACTTATACGAAACATGCCACATAAAGCACTTTTCACGCAGCGTGAAGCGAAAAGTTCGGCAACTCTCATCTTTTTGCTTGCTTTGACAATCAGCTGGAATAATTTTCTTTTATTATATTGCCAAACGAAACATATTGCGCGTTTGAATCTGTTTTAATAAGAGGTAAATATGTATGTGGCATTTATTTATTTATAATAAATCGTAAAATAACATAATTGACTTTTATTTTTATAAAAAATATATATATAAATAGCAAAATTATCAACAACTTTTTTGGTAAACGATCAATGCGCGAGCAGAGGGCGAAGCCGATGTAAAATGGTGATCGGCGCCGGCTAAGAACAAATATAGTCGGCGGCGGCTATTAGCCGGCTAAGAGCCGAAAATTTTTCGCCGGCGGCGGCTACCCAAATTTATCGGCTAACGGTCGGCTAACAGAGTATTTCTTGCTTACTTACATACAAGGTATATTTACAACAGGTATACTCGGCCCAATTATAAATAAACTTGCCTTTCTAGACGATTTACTGCCTTATTTATAAAAATAATTTTCATAAGAAATTTTTTTCATATGTTCCAAAACCGAATTAAATATTTTTAAATGCGCATGTTAGTAAATATCCACTTTTTATTATAAAAAATCGGCTTAGCCGCTAGCCGATATTAGCCGCAATTGTCACGAAACCCTTTGTTTATGCGCCGGCAAGTCGCTGAACTTTTCCCAACTAGCTCAGGGATGTCAGGGGAGGTAAGACCCGCGACTTCCGGTACAGGGACTGACAAAAAAATTTATAAAGAAAAAAAAACAACACAAAAAAACACATAAAAGAAATACTGCAATTAAAAATAAAATATAACGCGGACAGACAGACAAACCTACAATTAACTAAACTGTGATACAACAGAGACACAAGATGGAATTTTGTCTCCCTCTAGCTGCCCTCCCTACCTTGGTAACATAGAACGGAAAATGGTTATGTTACCCCACATACTACTAAAACTTGGTCACTTCACTACATACTTACATTACACACCCCTACCAATAGATTTAGCCAGACATTATCTGCACTTACTTCAACCAAATGAAAACATAGATTATTTAAATTTTTGAAACGTTATAAAAAATCAATAAAATTTATTTAAATTTCAAATTCCTTAATCTAACAAATTTATGTTTTTTTTATATTATTTATGCTATAACAATTGGTAAGAAAAAAAAACTAACTGCCTAAATACTAACAATAAAACTTATACAAATAACATTAACTGAACTAACCTATCCCAAAAATACCCTCATTTACCAGTATAGGAAATTTTACTGGTCGACGCAACATAAACTAACACTTTTCTTTCCTATTTTAAAGAGCTCTCTAAAATGGTATATTTACGCACAAAATTACCTTTTGATTTTACTACACTCTAATTTTTAAAACGCGGCCTGGCAGTTTTGGGCTTACACAATTTTCACTATATACTAAAACAAATTACACAAACACTATAATAAAACTTAACTATTTTTGTTTCTGTTTTTTGGTAATTTAAATATTTAATATTTTTTTTTCAACCTTTTTTTTATGTTTTTTTTTATGTATTGGCTTTTTTTTTTTTATTAACTCTCAATTTTACGGGCAGATAAATTTAAATTAAATTTAATATATTTTTATTTCCTTTTTTTTATGGATTTTTTCTTTGCAAAAATTTTAATTCCTTTTCTCATATCTGCCACGCAATAAAATTTTAAAATATTTTCCCGATAATTGCAAAAAAAATTCGGCACTTTTAAAATAATTAATATATTCTCCCGGAACTTTATATATATAAATGCTTGATTTTCCCGGCACGGCACGAATATAATAATAAGTTGGACTGGACTCACCAAATTTAACAATGGCGCCTTAGCTAACCAATTACTTTCCCCCAGTCTCTTGGTAGGGATAAATAAATGATGCGGATTACAGTCCGGGAATACCCAGTGGAAATTCCTTCGCAGGTTCGTTGGTTATGGTGGACTGTAATCCGTAGTCTCAGCTCTTCAAGCGGAAATTGGCGAACCTCCAATATTTTATTTGTTTTAGCTATATTTAAAAATTAAAAAAATTACTATCCAAACCATTAGCTTTTTTTTCTAACCGGCTTACCTTCAGCTAATTTTGATTTAACTTTAATAATTTATTTTTTTCCACCACATTAAATAATCTGCCTGTCCAAAAATTCCACACTCGCTGCCTGTTCCGTCTAGTGTTCGATCGATAATAATTTTCCCAGTTCTATCATTTATTTCTATTGCCCCCAAAATGTCTGAATTCGCTCCAATCATCTATCCGCAATGTCAATGTATTGGTCTAGACACTCGCTATCTTCCTCTCCCTTATATATGTATTGCTTTTCTCGCTCTTTCAATATTCCAATCTGGATACATTTGCATTTGTATCTGCATATATACAAATACATATGTATCACACGCAACCCGTTTTGTTTATTTTGCAAACTACCAGAGTCAATAACCCTCCAATTTATGACCTTGAACCGGTCACGTCGTACTTGTTTATTTAGTTTTCAATTTTCAACTTTGGATTATATTTTTTTTATATTTTAATTTATTAAATATTCAGAAAAGTGAATAACCTCCGCCATTATGGCCTTGAACTATCAAATACATTATTTTGGTTAATAATAGATCATATAAATGATCTTCATAGACATGAGTTAACAGGTCGACATGAAAAATAGTAGGTGGTCAAACATATGAAAAGGTTATTGTTTATTTTCTCATTTTTTTTTATTTATTTTAGTTTGTTTTTATAAACTCATACTTGTTATCCTCCATTACTATTTCCCGTTTCAACTCAGCTGTTTTTATTTCTTATGCAGAGTTGTCAAACCTTACAAACAATTATTTTACAGGACAACACTGAACATACGCTACACAATAATCGGCGGCGGCTAAGTGATTGTGAAAATCACCGGCGGCGGCTAATAGCCGGCTATTAACCAACCGGCTTCGTGCTCTGTGCGCGAGTGTTGTCAAAGTTTTCATTGTGTCATACACCTTTTGCTTTACACTTTTCTATCAAAGTTAGAAACGTCACGCAAAGCGACAAAGTTTTATCTGACACGGCCTTAATGTCTATGCAAAAGTTTCATAAGAATCGGTATAGTGGAACTAGTATAGGGCTGCCAGAAGTCTGAACCCGTCGACCAGGACATTTATAATACATATCACAAACGAATGTACAACAAAAGCTTATATATTCCAAGAACTAATCATATAAAAATTAACCGCAACCAATTTTTATTTTGATACATGTATCAACCATATATTTCAAATTGAAGTCCAACAATTAAACAATAGATACAAAACTTAACATGTAATTCATACATAAAAAACAATAAACAAACTCATTTAAAATTACGAGGGGCGAAAATAAACACATGGGCTGTCGAGGCAACCTGTGTTTATTTCATCGATTAGTTGAAAGACGTAAGCCCCAGGCTTTGTGTACATTTTTATATAGAAATGCTCACTTTCATACGAAAACTTTGATTTTGATGGTAACTGTAAATCACTAAGGGCCATTATTACAGCTCAGCAGTAAAGTGGAAATTAGTTACTGGCATGATTAGCAGAAGTGATCGGTGAACTGACCTGTAACAATTTTTCATTATTACAACTTGCCTGTAAAATAAAAATTATCTTTTTCAAAGTATGGCTATACCAGAGCACAAGTGGCAACGTCATACAATGGCGCAGATAACAGGTACACACAAGTCTACAACGAGAATAAATTTGTTGTAGAAACTACAATACAGTTGTCAAAAAATGTTGAAAGATGGGTGGAATTATCTGCGCAGGTAGCTGAAATGTCTAATACCCTAAAGAAGGGAAACTCCATATGGTGACGAAATTGTGATAATTTCATCACTCCACTAAGTTTGCCGAGTAAGGTCATGTGTTCTAGTGAGTTCACCTGTTAGATACGTCATGGTGTTTGCTTGATAAAGAAGCAAGTGTGGCAGCATATGAAAATTTTTGCCGATAAAAGTTAGAGGAAGAATGAACTTGCCAGTAAGTTATACCACACTTTTAGGTTATATTAAAGTTGTAATAATGAAAAACTCTTTATCCGTCCCATAAAATGCTAATTATAACTAAAGCCGAGTTGTAATAATGCCCCTAATAAGTTAAATAAATCTAAATATCGTAATGAGGAAAAAATCACCACTATTTTTGATATTATTAGAAATTTCAGAATTTTATAGATTGAAAGTTCTTGAACAAATATTCAAAAAGACTGAAATTAATTTATATAATTTTTGGCAAACAATTTCTAAAATAAAGCGAGGGGATTCAACAAAGTCTTTTCCAGTTTTAGCAGAATTTTTAAAAAAAATTATGGTTCTCCCACATTTGTCTGCAAATGTCGGACAAATATTTAGCTCCGTCAATTTAACGAACGCACATACTGATTAAGCCTTTTTGAGTTTTTCTGCAGAAACACCCAAGTCTTGGTAGGAATTAAACTTGCGACCTCCCAGTTAATATCCTAGCACACTCTTCAGTACGCGGGTAACTAAACTAAATTTCGATGTTCCTTAGAAAATTAAACCTTAAAAGGAATTCTCTATTCTACAGATTATTTGAAACTCATAAAACCAATTCTTTTGGTACTCATATTAAAAGCGATTTAGCAAAAATTATAAATTCGGAAATGCATTCATTCTGAAAATCATTTATATTCCATGGTATATATTTAAGCTTGTAAAATCATTTTTTTTTTTTGCTATGCATTTATGTCTATAAACCACATAAAATTATTGGCGATTGCTATTTTATTGTTTTCTTATTAATAAAAATTAATAGAACCACGAAAAATGCTTAGCTTTATTTATACCGATTTTTCGAATTGAAGTGCCGAAAATGCCGATTTTTTCTACGATAAGTGCAGATTTTTGATCAAAATCATTTGGCAGCCCTGGCCCCAGGCCACAAATCGTCAGCTTGTTATTGGTTTGCTGCCACGCGTTACGCGGCAACGCTTTTCTTACTTTTCGAACTTTTAACGCTTTAAGAATGGCAAGTTACACACCACGCTTTTGATGCTCTTCTGCTTATACAATTTCAAGCCTTTGCCGGCAATATTTTGTCTTTTTATTTTTCTGTATATATTTAATGCAGTTTTCATCCATTTTTTCATAAAAAAATTAATTTGTAATAATTTATTTCCATTAAACAAACATTTTAGCATATGAATCTGGCAGCACTACCTGTCATTTTGTATACGACGCGTGAAAGTTGAAGAATGTTCAACTTTTTGCGAGTTACGCGCGTCGCAAACTTCGCTTTGTATCTTGCCTTATGGAAACACACTATTTCAACTTTTTTGACAGAAGTCTGTAACGCATTAGCGTATTTAACGCATGCTATCTACCTTCACCTTAATGCTTTTTCTTATGTTTATGGGTCAAACCAATAATAAGGTGACGAAATGCTGGTAAAATTGCTTCATGTAAACAGCGTTATAATAGAAAGCTTAACCTCTGTTCATAACAAAAATCATCAGAAATTAAATTTTTGTCTGCATTGGACTGTATCAAAAAACCAGGACAATTTAAGAATGGACCAGGACACCAGGGCAATTTGTCTGAAACCAGGACAATCCTGGAAAACCAGGACGTATGACAGCCCTAAACTAGTAGAAAAATCTGTCGCAAAACTTGCCATTAACAAACTAACATTACAAGTTAAATAAAAGGTTAAAAAAATATTTGTGTATTTCTGTTTCATACTAGAAAAATAAATTCTCTATATTGTTGTAGCAAATATTTATCTGACTTTTTGTATCTTTATTGTTTTCTTACAGATAATCCTGCTGCATTTCAACGGCTCCTTTATCCTCTCTTTGCCATCTTTGTAAACGAACTTATAAAATTGTATTTATGTTGGTAAGTTAATTTCATTGTACATATGTATGTAAGTACACAATTTATTTGAGATGGATAGTTTTTTTAAATGGATAGAGTAGATTAAATTATTATTTAAAGGAAGTAAAAATAAAAATTACATAATTGAATAAAATTTTTTAACAGGAACAAAAATTAGGGGGCATGCTATATACATTTTGCATTATAGATGTAATTTTCCAGCATAGAGTAGGAACGTCTTCTGCGGTGAATTTATTTTTCATAGGGAACGAACGACTTAAAAGAAAAATTTTCCAGTAGTCATCCGCAAATGGATGATTTCTGAATCAAGAGTGCTAATGCTCTTGAGAGTTGATTTCATAGGAAGAGATTTCATTGTAAAATATTTTGATTATGTGTATTCTTAATAACAACTATAAAAAATTAAGAATGGAAAGCTAATGTTAATGTATTTTAAAAAAAAATTTGATATTTTACTGAATAGTAAAATATAAATTTGGCAAAGAGGAAGTTACAAAATTAAAAGTTAATTCATTGAAGTAGGATCGTAGAAAATAATTTAGATACAAATATATTTAATCATATTACTCCCTTAGCGATAAATTTCAAAGTTTTGACTTCAGACCGTTCTTACGATTTAACGGCTCAAGATATTTCAAAGTTTTGTTCCATGTGTTCATTTAAAATTTTATCAACAATTTAATAGTGTGCCATAAGTTAAAATCAGATGCTTGTTAAAAAAGTGATAACCAAAAAAAAAAAAAAAGTCAAGGCCAACAATTTTAAATTTTAATTTTAATTTGTGAATACGAAAACAATAAAAATTCAGCGAAATATATTAAAATGGGTATCATTCGACAGGTATTTGAATATAATCTATAGGTTTCTCCTATCGTTTTTTATTTCGAATGACCATTTAGGATCTCTGATGGTTTAAAGTTGTTTAACAACCAAAAACCCCAATTGCGTAAAAAGTGAACTTTTAACAAAAAATCTAAAACCAAGCTGCTTGTGTACGAAAACTTAAAAGAAAACAGATAAGAAATAAATTTAAAAATCAAAAACCTCGACTGCGTAAAAGAACTAAAAGAAAACAAAACAAGTCCAGTGTCCTCAAATCTTCGTAATAATGGTTCGCGGATGTAAAAGTCGCCTTTTTTCTTTTATTTCTTCTAGCAAAATCCAATGCGCTTAAAATTTTTAAAATCTGTTAATATTTACGAAAACTATAAGCCGCACAACTTTCACTCCTTGTAGCCAGGGTGACCGTTGAAAATTTTTAAAAAGTGGCACAAAAAGTGGATTTTGAGGAAAAAAGGGGCACCAAAAAGGGGATTTTTCGAAAAAAAGGGGCAACTTTCTTAAAAAGGGAATAATTGAACCAAATTCTAGTATTTAATGAATTTCTATAGCATATAATGTTCTTGAAATAAAATGAATAAATTTTGATGTTTTTTCTATCTACAAAAGAAAGTTTTCTGCACCAACGAAGTACGCCACTTTCTAACGAGTTATTTAAGCAACACATGCATACATGCGTTATTATACCTGACTCCAAAACAAAGAGGCAGTCAGCCAGATAACAAGTTCAATGTAAAAATATTAAATAGTGGACCAATATGGCAGAGTTCTGAGGGAGCAAATTTAAAAAAATACTAAGGAGTTGAGTCTTCTGCCTTTGTTGAAATGATCAAAAATAAGTTTTGCTCTTATAAGAAATGTTGCCATTTCTCACACTTTTAGTGTTTTTTTAAGTTATAGCACTAATATTCGTGCGCATGTAAAAAAGACCATGGTTTTAAATAAAATCTTTCTTGACTATCCTACAAACAATGTATTTTGTAAAATGCGTGATTATTTACGAAAACCAAAGATATATGTAAGAGAAACGGCATATTAGTTTCCTTATAAATATTCGCCGAACCAATTTTTCAAATTGCGTACATATTTCATTTCAAAACGTTAATATTACTTTTGTATTAGGGGTTGATTTAGTAAAACTAAATCTAACGTTCACTCAAAAATTTGCATGAAAATCACTTTTAAAATATTTAAAACCGCGTGCTTTTTATAAAAGTTTTTAACAAAACGTGCTTGCTCGTGCTAGTGAATCATGGTGTTAGTTTCTAATAATTTTAGTACAATAATGAATATCTATAGATCCGAACTCTTAAACTATTTCAATATCCAAAGAAATTTAATTATTTTGATAATTGAGTTATGAATTTTTTGTCGAACTGTATGGTTTTTATCCAAAGGTATTTAATTAGTTTGGCTTAAGTTCGTTTTCCATTTTAATTTTTCGATCAAATTATTTTTTTATTTAAGAAAGAAATTCTAAAGCATGGAAATATTGAACATTCAAAGAAAAATTTGGATGTACAGAAGGTTGAACTGACATCAGATGTTTCGAGACCACCACAGTCGCTCATCAGAGCCCTTTACCTACACTACCTGCGACGGCAGCTACAACATCCTAGCGAAAATCCTTATTTTAGTAAGCTCAGTTAACAGATTTTGTCACCACCTCGTGGAAAGTCGTACCTATCATTAATGAACTTTTTCTAAATGTTCAGAACTTCACTAACTGTCTTATCTTTAGCATGTTCAATTATTTTTAATTATTTGGGCTTGAGTTCGGTTTTAATTTAAAATAAATAAATTTCTTTGGATATAAGCCCATACAGTTGGACAAAAACTCGTAACTTACAGCTCAACCTAAATCAGAGCGTTGAGCGTCGCGTAAGCAACAGGGTACGTATTTACAGTATAAGTTACCACAACATATTTACTTTGAATGTATTGTAAATACGTACCCTGCTGCTTACGTGACGCTTGATGCTCTGATTTAGGTTGTGCAGTTAATTGTCTATTTCAAAATAGTTTTTTTCATAAGACTGTAAATAATGGACTCAAAAACACATTTTTGTCTTAAGATTTTTTTATAAAATCAGAGTCGTCCCGTAAAAAACGCATATTAAATCAAAAAGTATCACTTCATAAAAAAGGGGCAAAAAGGGACATAATATTACAAAAGGTGGCAGATTTAGTTAATTTTCAAAAAGGGGCACTAAAAGTGGCAAGACAGTTGAAAAAGTGGCAAATTGCCACTTTAGTCGCAAAACGGTCACGCTGCTTGTAGCTCCGTCCCTGGTGTAGCTAAAGACTTTGAAAGACACGGTTCTGAGAGCCTGCCTCATCTTCTATAATTATTTCAAATTTGTTCATAGCAAAAACCATTCAGTACTTTGGAAGTTCCATACTTAATACCACTTTCTTTTTAATTTACACAACTGTGCGACGCCTGAGAGAACACAGCCGAATTTTCGAGTTACCATAATCGGCGTATCAGTTCATGCCCACTTTCACTACGAACTGGGAGAAGTTCTTCTATCACTGCCGATTAAGGTAGTGGGGATAGATGACACCTTTTGACCACCATAATACATTTAAATTCATAAATTAGTGTTATAATTGTTACTTTTCATTACGAAGTTTTTGTATAAGAATTTTACTTAAAAACCGTAATTTAAATATTTCGGGACTATCCGGGATTTTTTTTTTTTGGTGAATCCCTGGATTCGGACTTTATGAATCTCGAAAAATCCCGGGATTTTTGGGATCGGAATTTCTGGATTGGCTGAAAAACTTTACTCTGCGAAGCCACTATTCGACATTCCCATTCACATTATTTCTTTTTTGAAGTAGAAGTAATGTTCGTGGACGTTATCTTCTTCGACATTGTTGCACGCCACCATAATTCGTGGTACCAGAAATGAACATCATCAGGTATGTGATGGAAATCGATTTCGAATGAAAATCGACACAAAAATCAAGAAAGTTGTGATGGCTACTGAAGTATTGTTTTCATATCGATTTTACTTAAAATCGAATTCGATTTCATTTTCTATTTTGTTCTATGAAAATATCAACAAAAAATAGATGTGATAGAAAACGAAATTTCTTTTGTTTTACTGTTTTCAAATCGAGTAGCATATGTTTGACGATTTCAAAAGTTTCGTATGATATGTATGTATTTCACACATATTTTTGCAATAATTTTTGTAAAAATGTTAAATTAGTTTGTCACTGGAGTGTTTTTTCACATTTAAGCATATTTTTTGCTGATATATAATTTTTGGATGTCTTAATAAATATTCACTAGCACTTTAGCAAAATTTCCGTAGGTTTTTTCTATTTTTAGAAATTTCTAATACATTTTAGAGCTTGTTCCCGATTTGTTCGCGAACTATTTTCGCGCAAAATTTTATTTTTTCCTAGTTTTTATTCTTTTTACGATTTTCAATCAATTTTAGGACTTTTTTCTATTTTGCAATCTTTCAGCGATTTTCCCCACTTTTGTGGAACTAGTGATTTTTGGAAGCTTTCACATTTTTTATAGTTTTAGCGATTTTTAATCAATATTAGATATTGCTATTTTTCGATGCTGGCAAAATTTTGCGAATTTACGACACTAGCGGTTTTTAATAAATTTTAGGTCTATTTGTCATATATGTATTTTTCGCGAATTTTCGGCGTAGAAGCAATTTTTTCCGAACTTTAATAATTTTTACAGTATTATCGGTTTTTAGTCACTAACTGTAGATTTTGGACTTTCGCAATATTTTTCGAAGTTTTCGCGTTACTAATTTTTTAAGTTATAACTGTTTATCGGCATTTTTTATAAGCAAGTTTTTGGGTTACGCAACTTTGAAGCTCATTTTGGCTTTAGGAAAAAGCGTGAAATTACGAATATTCGCAAAAAACTTGCTTATATATAAATGATTACAATGTTACGATTGATTAAAAGCCCAAAATATTGAAGAAAACCAACAACTTTGGAAAACTTACGCGTATCGCCAAAAATTGCATAATTTTGCACGAGCCATAACTTTCACTAAAAATCGCTAAAACCGTAAGATATGCCAAACATTCGGAAAAAATAGCGAAAATTCGCAAAGATTTGCTAAACTTCGGCATTATAACTAATTCTAATCATGTGATCTATAAAGAGGTTAAAAAATTGCAAAAAGACGCTTCTATCCCAAACGTTGCTGAAATTTGCAATATCGGAAAAAAGCTATAACATTGATTAGAAACCGCCAAAGCCGCATGTTTACGAAAAATCGCTAACTTTTTTGAAATAAACTCCGAAAAAGGAATATACCCATACATCGGGTAAATACTGGGTAGATTCCCATCTATAAATATCTACCATATATGTAAGTGATTTCCGTGGACTCATTTGAAGTTACATATTTTAAAATCTGCTGAAGACTAACGGCTGTATGCTAAAAAATATTTTACTTTAGCTTTAAAGTTCATAGTAGTTACCAAGCACTTTAAGGCTAACATAACTTTGTTGAGAAATTATATGCAAAAGACAACTTTAATTATTTTGTGATTTAATAATAAATACTGGTAACACCACCGTGTTCAAGAACCACTTCATAGTTTATGATGTACAAAAACGAATACAAATTTCATTCGAGTAGTCAAATAACTTTTTATTTTATTAAATAACTTTTTTTACTTTGAAGTAAAACAACTTAATTCAAAAAATATGAGCTTCTGACATTATAGTAAAGCATATAAACATTTCTATGAAGTAAAAGTAAAAATATATGATGAACATAGAAGAATTAACACAATTTCTTTTATTCAAATGAATGAGTATTTGAATATCCAGCTTTTTTCGATTTGTTTTGATTTTATATACATCACTAAGACATGTTTTTATATTTTTATTTTATTTTTTATATTTTTTATGAATTTTTCTATGTATTTCGAATCAACTAGATAATTTGATGTTGTTTTCCATTACATGAAACAAATAATAAATTTAAGCTAAGAGCTAAGACTCCAAGCATCATTTTCAGATGTAACAGGAATCAATATGTGCTATATTAAGAAAAATATTTGTGGTAAAAAATACACATTTTGGAAATATCAACTTAAAGTAGTCTTAACAAACGTGAGTGCCTATACTTTAAAATTTTGATATAATAATTTTTTTAGAATACAACTTTACTCAAAATTGCATGGCAAAGCTACTTCAAGTATTTTTGCATACAGCCGTAATTAAATAACATAAGTTGTTTTTTTTTGTTTTTGTTTTTTTTTTTTTTTTTTTTTTTTTTTTTTTTTTTTGGAAAGAAAGAGTGTAAAACAAGAACTAATTCCAGCAATGTACCAACAAGCTAGATTACTTATTGCATACTCATCGTAAACTTTAATAAGACATACATATTAGGACATGTAACCTTGTTAAATGTTATGCGGTTGCGTATTAGAGATGAGCGATATTTCAGTACTTGTGATTCAATCACTGTTACTAAAAAATCACGATTCACACTTGTGACAAAATTTGTCAAGTAACTGCTACTTGCAAAGTTGCTCTTTTCTATTTGTTGCATACAGAAAATTATGATATTTCACTGTTTGTGTGGGTAATAACAACAACCGAATAGTGTTGCTATTTCTTGTGTTCTCTTCTTCCTTATAAGTATTTATTTTTAAAATTCAAAGTATATTTTAAGGCGTATTTAAATCTGCCTTGGTATATTAGAGAACAACGTTTTTGTTTTGGAGTTGCATGTGTGTGTGTCTTGATAATTACATTGCTATAAGAGAACTGAAAACAGTGATCTCAGTCACAGTTTGAAATAACAGTGATTTTTAAATCACGTTCACTGTTCACGATGTTCTTTAAAAATCATGGGATCGCTCATATCTATTGCGTATAGGAATTCCATGTTATATTAGACTGAATTTACATTATGAAATTTTTCATGAAATTAGTTGCATGAAATGTTGTTTTATAGGGAAGAGGTGTAAAGAAACAAACGGGGTAGGAAAAATGGCATGACTTAAATTTGTATGGGATTTTTTTGACACCTGCTTCCTCTTCATTTCTTTCGTTGTTTAAATTGTTTAAATTTTATTTTTTTAAATAGTGTTTTGTATACATTTTATTCGCTGTCAATTTTTTTTAATATTCAATTAAAAACATATATGCATTTGTTTTTATAACGAACGCACAGACTTTATTTCAAAAGAGAACTATCAACAAAATTTCAAGACGATTGCTTGAAAATTTCCACCATAGGGTATATAGAGGCCAAACAGAAACTTCAAAACCTAAGTGTGCTGTCAAAAACCTAAGTCTAAGAATGTATTAGTAGAACATTTTGTATCAGTATTGGTTTAAAATAAAAAATTCCCCACAGCACTAAAACGCACTTAGTTGCAATAAAAAGTATTCTAAAGCATTAATATTTTTATACATGAATTTTTAGCAGTTTATACAATTATTGTTGTAGTAATTAATAAAAAATATAAAAGAATGCTTTTAAGTACATCCGAGTTGAAAAAATATTGATTTGCTAAACATTTTTTTGCAATTTTTGTATTTGGTACTAAAAATGTTATCCCAAATAGGAACAAAAATGCAACTGTTTAATGAAAAAAATAATTCAACTCATCACTACAATTCAACAAACAAATGTAAAAAAAATAAACAATTATTTTAAAAATATAATAAATAGAAACACAAAATTTTTGTAAAATAGTGAAAAAAAAATAATTTAAACTAAAAAGTGATTGTGCGTGGGAAAAAAGTGCAAATTAAAGGATATTCAAGTGCTGAATTTATGCTCTTTTCAGTGTGTTGAAATGAGAAAAATGTTCTCGCTCACGTAAGTTGAATTCACAGTACTCGTATGTGTTAAGAGAGTTGTCATTGTTTTATTGACAGTACGAGACCTTGCTATCTATGTTATCAATGATTTCAACGTTTAAACAGACGGTGAAATACGTAGCAACTTTACAGCAGAATTGAAAAAAATTTCATGAAAAAATTTCATAATGTAAATTCAGTCTTATAAATATGTACTAAAAAAATAATAATAAATTTATGTCAAAAATTTTAAATTTTTGGAGCATATTTTTAAGTTTTTATTGTATATTTAATGCGTATAAAACACATTTTTGGGGCATATTTCCGGTTTCTCTGATTGTAAGCGATTGTAATTGGAAAATGCCGCATCACTGTTCATACAAATTAAATTAAATTAAAAATTAAAAACAATTTTTTATGAGAATTAAAATCGCCTTTTTTCACTTAATGGATTTTTTTACTATAACTTTCTTATTTTTTTGTAGGATCTCGTAGCATTCAAACTTCCTTTATTAGCCATAAAATTATCGATTGGATGACTTTTTTCCCTACGAAAATCCACCCTACTGTATATATATATGTGTGTATTTAATCTCTTTTAATTGAGTTAAATATTTGACGTGGGCTCTTTTATTATAAACAAAAAAACTGAACAAAACAATAGCGTTTGCCTGCAGTAAATTTTTTTTTTTTTTTGCTTTTAATTTTTTTCATGCAATACACATGTCATTGACACGAAAGTGGCATCTTTGTTATAAAACCTTTGTATGAAAAGTAGAATTGTATTAAAAACTATAAAACAAAAAGCTTTAAAGGACCAAAAATGGTGCACCTTCAGAAAAATTAATGTACCAGTATTTGCCGGAAAAAAAATCTAAATATGACCCACTAAAAAATAAAGCACAGGATTCTCTGAGTCATATTTTTATTTTATTCTTTAAAAAAAGGAATGGAATATTTCAATTGACAATCTACAACAAAATAAATATAACAAAAGAAGAAATATATAAAAAAAACAAAAGGAATAAAAGCTAAATGAGAACAATAAAGCGATTGAAGCAGGAATATTTAACAAGAAGGAAATGCAGAGATTTCTATAAAAAATATTAATGCAGGCAATATTAGAAAAAGAAATTTTGATGGGAATGTGGAACCTTTTAATTAGATTAGTCCACACAGAAAAACTTCAATGTAAAATCGTCGAAAACCGGGTTAATTTAACATTTTTCGGTAGTGATTTTGCTTCATAGTCGTTTTATGTTAATGATTTACAATAATCCTGAAGGAACATTTATCCTTTTGAGCTAAATATATTTCATGTTGATTTAATATTGCAGTACAGTTAAATTAAAATTAATATGATACTGAAATAATATGAAAATCATGTTAAATTAAAGTTGTTTCGAGTTGAAAAAACGCGAATTTGATATTGGAACAACACGAAGAATCATGTTGAATCAAAGTTATTTCAAGTTGAAACAATGTGAATTTGATATTTAAATAACACTAATAATCATGTTGAATTATAGTTATATCAAGTTGAAATAACATTAATGTAATGTAGCTATTTTATTAATTACTTTACTTATGTGATAGTTATTAGCATAGAAATCAGAAAACTTTGAGTTGTAGTTGGCTGCCCCAGCCAAGATTTGAACCCGTGCCACTTGCATGATAATCCGCGCGCTAACCACTGCAGCCACAACAGCTTCAAACTTTACTTTAGCTATACACTAAATAATAGCCGACATATGTAACAATAAACAACAACAAGTCACACAACTAAGCACATCAGTGAACTGTAGCAATGAACAAAGCAAATAACCACTAACACACTTAAACGACAAATTGTTTCTTGCAAATTTAATATGATTTCAAATCACAATTGCGTCATGTTGATTTTACAGTCCTTTATTTTTCTGTGTGTGCTAAGGGTTTTGCATAGGAAAATTCCTTATGGGATGTTTTACTTATAGGTATGCCTTGTATACTCGTTCCATTATAACACTTTAGTCCTATTAGATACATGAAAGGAGTTGGTACTTCGAACATGGAATAGTTCACTGGTTGTTTTGTAATGAAGAAAATTATCTGTTTTCTAAGGAAAGTACAAAAATTACTTCTCTGTGCTTTTTGAGGTCACTTTTAGGGCTTGCAAGTCTATTACAATCGCAATCACGATTAATCACACATTTTAATCGTAATCGTAATTGAACGAATTAATCGCTAAAATACGATTAACATTTTTGCGCTTTTTTAAGCAAACAATTTATGTCAAATATTTTTTTCAATTTACTTTTTCCTAGCCTGAGTTTCATTTAAGCTGTTGCAATTTGTGTACAGGGAAATCTAATTCATAAGCACTTTAAATTTAAATTCAAGATTTAAAATGCCTTTTATGATTAGTAGTGTTCGTAGAGCTCGGCAAAAAGTTACGTTCGGTTGATGTTCGGCGTCCGGTAAAATATATTTATATATTTATATTAGGGACTTACCGATACCAATTATCGGTGATACTTCATTTTTTTCTAAGAAAATTGAAGAAATAAGGGGTGCTCCTTACAGATATACTTACGTTATCACAGCGACTATCTAGTTATTATTTGACTTACTGAAATATAAAAAATAAGTAGTAAAATAAACAAAATAAAATAGAATTTTTGTACACATTATTACATTTTATTTATATGTTTTCACACTTTGTTTTGTTTTTACCCGGATGGGATACGAGTTGCGCTCTTTCAGATTTTAAGACAAGTACTTTGCCCACTCAGCTATTGTTGGCTTTTAAGTTTAAGCACCAAAAATAAATTTTCATAGACAAACACATTTTAACTTCAAAAATGTTTCTCTACTCATTTTATTAAAATATTACAAAAAATTATAAAACTACTTTCAGGTAATGAGGTAAATTCGTACTAATTTTATTAACTGCTAAGTAGTAGTTTTAATTTGGAGCATAGTAATAAGATAAATAAGTACCACTCATTAATTTGTAGCCAATTAAAAGAGTACCCGAAATGTCCAAAGGGTAATTTAATTAACTGTTTGAACTATTAACTTTTCTAAACGGTTATCAAAATTTATTAAAAATTTACAATTAGCTACTGGCTTGAAATTTTCACATGTTTATATGTTCATATATACTTAAGTATAAAATCGAACCAAATAAATCTTGTCTTGAGTAGAACAAAAATCAGAAAAATGGGAATGAAAAAGAATAAACCGATGGCAACGCTGGGAAAGTGCAGTTAATATCAGCCTGAGAGTGATTTAATTCTCGTATTAAATTTTAACGAAAAAGTTGTATATATAAGAATTGAGTAGAACAAAAATCAGAAAAATGGGAATGAAAAAGAATAAACCGATGTCAACGCTGGGAAAGTGCAGTTAATATCAGCTTGAGAGTGATTTTATTCTCGTATTAAATTTTCACGAAAAAGTTGTATATATAAGAATTAAAATCACATTCAACAGAGCCACCTGACAAGTAGTTTTAAGCAAATACACGTGAGCACTGACGATGGAAGTGTAGCGGCTTCCGAAAGTGGCGTTACTTTTTGGAATATTAATCATGCCCAATTCTTTCTGAATATAACGTTACGAATCTGAGCCTAATAATCCACTTACTACAATTTACTACATTTATTTCAATTACTTAGTTTTCATCATTACAAAGAAGAAACTTAGATTTAATTTGTGCCGGCTGGATTAAAGCTCGAAGTCATTCACATAAAAATTTTTGCGGAGTGTTTTAAAGAAGCAGTTGAGACTTGTTTTTTTTTTCTTTTGTGTAATAGCTCGTGACTATTATCATGGGCATATTGACAAGGTCTGCTACCTCATTTGCATCGTTATTTTCAAAAGATTTTATCAAGATTGTGGCGCTTTGAGCAGCTCACTTTGGAATGTTGAATAACTTGCTCTCGATATCACTATCGAGTACTTCGAAATCATCGTTATCTTCCGCAATTTAATCCTTGTTCCAATTTTCAATGTCATCAATAAAAATTTTTACCCACCTGTGACATGAACAACTCTACTTCTTGAAATTTATCGTCGTAAGCACTGTTTGATTTAATCACTATAAACAACGGAATGTCGTCTTCACTATCGTATTGATCAAAAAGGCTGGTTTAAAAAGTACATACGCGCAGAAAATTTAGCTAAAAAGTTAACTTTTTAGAGCGGCACGTGGACACTGAAATTCGGTTAACTTAGCCGAGCGATTAACTTTTACGCGAGTTAACTTTTTCAAAATTCTACTGTACTACCAATTACAAAAATGTCAAAAGTTTTTGCTGGGTTTGTATAGTTCTAAAAGTTTAAATGCCAAATTATTTTCATCAAAATGCATTGAAAATTCAAAATGAACTAAAAAAAATTCAAAATGCATTAAAAATTCACAATACATTACATATTCAAAATGCATTAAAAATTAATATTGTGTTCCAAAACATTGAAAACAACTACTTGATTGGCATTTGAATTTAGTAACAATTTGTTTCGGAAGCAAATTACAACATAATCATATAGACTTAAAAAAAACTGATGAATGTAAAAACCGCCCCAGCAAGTCTCAGCAGCTAATTTTTGGAACAGAGCTGTTAGCGAATCCAAGTCAGGATTGTCATTTATCAGAACTGAAAATCGATTCTGATTTGAATTGGTGCTATGAAACCATCTTGGGTTTGCTTTGATTCAACAATAAACAAAAACCAGCTTTTTTATATTTTACATTTTTAGTATCATTTTAACTAACAGTGTAGCTTTACCATTTTAAGCTTTTCGAGGCTCAACTTAGCTTCTTTTTCCTGTTTTAGCCCTATAAAAAATATATGTGAAGAAAATGCGTATATCAAATATTTTTAATTTAGTGCGTATGAGTAATGTGATGATACCATTATATTACTCATATGCAACCTTTTGCCCTAATTTGCAGTCTACACCTAACTTAACTTAACATTAAATTCAAGTTAATGTTAAGTGTATACCGCTCAAGTTAATGGCTTTTTCACGTTATAACATAGTTGTTATTGGAATTGTTTTAACAACGCAGTCATAACTTCAAGTTACAACAGCATTTCAAGTTAGGTGGAGACGTAGAGTAAAGCGGCCCACCCACTTGCAATATAAATGCGCAATTTTTCGTATTGTACAATAATATCGCCAATGTGTGTGTTATATTCGAAGGTGGCAGAATATATTGGGAAAAATCAAGACTTCTGATTTTTATTGTACAATAATGAAAATTTTCTAATGTGGGGGTAACATTGTTTAGTCTTATGTTTACTTTTTCACTATCAGGAAAATTGGGCAATATTTTCTTTAAAAATATTTTACCATTTATTGCATAGTATAAAATTACTGTTTAATATATCGTTAAAATTTTTTAAACATAAAAGGATTGCTATGCTTTTTAATAAATAGTAAAGAAATAAAAATTAAAAAATGTATTTTAGTACAGTTTTAATGCAAGCAAATAAAATCTTTCTGAAAAGTTGATTTTAATCTGCTCTCTTGGCCACATTTTTGAGCGGCGGGTAACAATTAAAAGCCAGATTAATTATATTATATATAGCTAATAAAAATAGTAGAGAAATTTGAAAACTCTATTCTTTTGCAAAAGGATGTACATGTTTCAATAAACTGAACAAACAAACATTCATAACTTAATTATAAAAAAAAAAAATTTGTTTTAAAATTTTTTGAAAAAAAACTTCGAAATTTAGTCATTTTTCACTCTCATTTCAAAGTCTTGACCAGTGTTGCCAGTGAAATTTCGAGAAAGATACATTTTAGCTTCCAAAAAGATACACTTTTTTCCCAAAAAGATACATTTTGAAAAAAAATTCAAAATCCGTTCTTAACGTTTAACATACCGACTCCTTAGCGCCAAATGATCGTTAGCGACAAATATTAAATTTTACAGGAGGAGGGTTTTTTATTGTATTTAAACATGATTTATATTCATAAGCTGTCGCTTACGATAAAATTTTATAGCCTGTATTTCAAGAGTTATCAAAAAGTTTGATATTTTTACGATTTTAAACTATGGGTATCCCCATAAAATTTTGATTTCAATAAAAAAAATTCTTTTTTACAAAATGTCGCTTACGATAATTTCGCGCAAAGGGGTTGATATATTAACATAACATTTTTATTTCATATTTAATGAATGAAATGAAAGAAAATGATATCATATCAATTCACTTTTATATTTATTTAAGTCATGAATATTAGGTATGTAATTTTTAAAAATACAGTAAGCAAACTTTAAAATTAATTATATGTAACTATCTTTGGATGTTGTCAAAACAAACTAAATTTTGTAAAAATTAATATACGAGTAAAAAACTTTATCAGAGACGGAAAGTTCAATATTTTACTTCTGTACATTTTGCGTACAGATTCTAAAAGATACGAAATATGTCAGGATTATACATGGTACCTAAAGTCATCAAAAGATACGAAAAATGTATCTTTCGTATCCTAATGGCATCACTGGTCTTGACCTTGATACCTTTTCACGACAGCATGAACTGAGATAAGTAAAAAATAGTAGTGTGTTAAAAATCATAAAATAGTTTTTTTTTAATTTTTGGGCATGCTATTACCGGAGATATTGGCGAAGAACTACTGTGCTACGCTGCGATTCCAACTGCCATACTGACTTATGCTAACTTTCCGATATTAGCCAGTTTTTGCAAATACCCGTCGTTTTCGCAAATACTTCCCAGTTTTCCTCCTTCCTTACAATTCTAGAGCTTTTTAGTCGATTTTAAAGCTGGTTGAGAATATTAAAATTTTTCGCAAATTTTCGTTATTTTCGCAATAAAAGCGATTATTGCAAGTTTATGACCTTTACACAGTTTACGCTGTTTTAACTGAATATTTGGCTTTGATATCTTCACGATGTTAGAAAGTTTTTGCGAATTTTCGCCATCTGTACGATTTTTTCAAGTTTTTGCTGTTGGTTGCGGTTTTAACGGCTCGAAATAAATTTTAGAGCTTTTTTTATTTTGCCAATTTTTGCAAACTATCGCGATAACAGCAGTTTTGTAGAAGTTTCATATTTTGGACAGAAATAATTGGTTTTAACTTTTTAATTGATAGTGAATGAACTCTGTCATGTTTATGAATTTATGAAATCATTTCTTCTGTTTAAGAGCCCAAATTAAAGCTTAAAATTTTATTATCCTTGTATAACAGTTTCCCATATAAATTTTTAAATTTATTTTAAGAGCTCTTAAATAACATAACTTCAAGAGGTATAAGAGGAATTTACCAGATTAAACGAGTACCCCTAAAAAGAATTTTATTTCATTTGTCCTTAAAATTATATATACAATAAAAAAGAAATAAGTTTGCTGATCCACTTAATTTTCTTCATTATTTGTTATTTGTAAGAAAAAGGAAAATAATAAATGTGAATAAATTAGAGAATATTTCCTTTTTCAAAAGTTCAACATAAACTGTATGTAGTATATAGTACTACTTATACGATTATTCATTCACTATTTCTATTCAGTCATTATTTTACTAAGAAGATTGTCATAAAAGGAAGGAAAATAAAACAAACAAAAAAAGTATTCAAAATGCATATTCTACAGTGTGACTATTTTGAATAAGGAAATAAAATTTTGTTATAACAAAACCATTTAAAATTAGTTCAAATGAAAAGTACACTTCTTGGAAACCCGATTAAACTTTATAGTCGATATCAAACAAAACTTTTATTCAGCCTATTTAAGTTAGACCAACCAGCAAAAATAATAAAATTTCTTTGGATTAAACCCATACAGTTCGACTTAAAAAACGTATAACTTCATTATTATAAACTCCAAAGGCACATAGTAATAATGTATACTGTTCAAAAAAATAAAATAAACAAAACAAGGTTTTCATACTGGAATAGAGAGGAACTGGAATAGAGAGGAACAAACAGCTTAATTGAACAAGACAAAAAAATAGTGAATATCAATGACCATCAAATGAAAAAGCTGAAAAACAACTTAAAGAGTGATGTAAGTTCAACCTTCCGTGCAAGCAAATTTTTCTTGTCTTTGCAAATGTTTTTTTTTAACGAGCACACATATTGCTTAAGCCTTTTCAGCTTTTCTGCAGAAACACCCAGGGTCTTTTCAGGAATCGAACCTGCGACTTCCCGGTTAATAGTCTACCATACTATCCACCAGACTAGGGGGTACAATTTCTTTCTAATTAAAAAATTAATTAATTGATTAATTAAATTAAAAACGATCTTAAGCCAAAAGAAAGCTATTTTTTTTCTTTGAAAGCTTATGTGTATTACATATTTTGAAGTTTTCTTTCCCAGCCGGACTCAGTCCTTAAACTTATAAAACAACGTGGACTGGACGGTTAAATGGTTTTTAAAGTTACGTCAGATTAAGATTAATGTCCTGTTTATAGAACCAAAACAATGGACTTGAGTGCAAAATTTGCATAAAAAGCATTAATTTTTTCAGTGATTTCCATACAGTTTCTGTACTCAATTCAATTGTTTTGGTTCTATAAACAGCATATAAATGTACGGGCGATTAAGGAAATTCCTCCACATAATTGAAACATTATGTGCCAAGCGCGTCAAGGGCATCAAGCCGAACAGTCTGTATATTAACATGACGAGCTCGAATATTTCAACGACACCATTTTTTGTATTTTTTAAGATCGCCCCTGAGATTTGGTCACTTCCAAATCGTGAGTCTTTTGAATAGCAACTTCTTTAGGGTTCAGTTAACATTTCTTATGAATATCTGACGCTCTCAAATAAATTTGTTTTTCCACCATCATGCAAGCCATTAGACAAGCCAACGAAATCAAGCTTTTTAAACCAATTAGCCTTATTTTCATGTATTTTTAGGTGCTAAAACCGAATCTGAAGTACGATTCTCTATTTAATTTTAGAAATAGTTGTCATTGTTAAAAAATTAAACATGCAAATTAACAATTTTGCCATTCTGCACAATTCTTAACAATATTTTCTCTCGGTCAACTAATAACACAGCGTATTCACGAGACACCCAGTAAAAAAACTAAAGAAATAAAGCGCTTTATAATTCGCTTCAAAATATGAGCTTGTTCCGAAGCTGTTTCATAGCGTCACGGCAATGCAGGTTTTGAAGCAAAAAAAGTATTTGCTTTTTACTTATACAAAAGCTTCGTACACAAGCTATACAAAAAATCTGATTTTGTAGTGCTGATCGAAAGCAGGTTTTTAAGCGAGAATGAAGAGTAAGTTTATTTGAGTTTCTTGGTGCCGTTTTGCAACAGTGTTTTTGGTCGAGTGATTGGTACGTTGGACTTCAAACCTGAAGGTTCTTAGTTCGATACTAGTTGAAGTTAAAATAACATTGAGTAAAAATATGAAATTAATAAAAAGAAATAAAGAAACGAAATAAACAATATTCAAAATGGCGTCAACGACGCCATTCCACATCGAACCATTTTTTTCATATATTTTCAGTTCTAGTGCTGAAAATGTAGTACTTCAATCCGGGAACTCGCCATACAAAAATCAGCAGCGATATCAGCAGGTTTGTCAGCGCTACTTTTATTCCATAATAGTAGAAACCTGCATTATTGGAAGCAACTTTTTTACTTAACTTTGAGACAACATGAGAAAAAAAGTCGGCAGAATACTAAAAACAAAATGTCGAATTTTCTCTTAATCTCATACTAGGGGAAGACGTAATTTTACTTTTCCGATAAGATTTCATTTTATGCAAATGCTCATCGAGTTAACATGTACTAATTTTGCATAATTAGTTATTTTATTTTGAATTTTTCACACAAATTTGAATTTATAAATCAATTTAAAAAAATTATTCATTTATTTATCACAGAAATTTTATCAAAAACATCGCTTTTCAATTATTTTAATAAACACTCACACATGCACACTATTTTATTTTTATTTAAATGTGTTTCTTGACAGTTCATCTCATAATATTATTGTTATAAGAATTATTATAACAACGGTCTCATAAAAAGTCTTATAACATTGGGATGACACTAATTTGAAGTCTATACGTCATTAACTGCCAGTTTTTGTAAAATAAAACGAAAATTTCGTGTGAGCGTTTATGTTGAAAACAACAATAATATACGATAATTTATTTTTATTGAGAATATAATTTCTCATACTAAATTTTCGTTTTATTTTAGAAAAACTGGCAGTAAATGAAATTTGCTGTAACATTTCTACGAAAAAATAGTTAACTGTGACAAAAGAAAACTAAGTTTATTTATATGATTATTTCGAACGTATTTGCTAGTGAATCTAAATTGAGTATTAGGCTAAGGCTCGTAACGTTTAATTCAGAAAGAATTGGGCTTGATTAATATTGCAAGGGAGAAATTAACATCAACTTCATTTTTCTATGTACACAGCAGAACAGAGTAGCGCCACTTTCGGAAGCCACTACACTTCCATCGTCAGTGCTCACGTGTATTTTGCTTACCACCACTTGTCAGTTGGCACTGTTGAATGTGCTTTCAATCCTGATACATACAAGTTTTTCGTGAAAATTGAATACGAGAATCAAATCACTTTCAAGTTGAAATTAAGCTGCACGTTCCCAGTGTTGCCATCGAATTATTTTTCTTCATTCGCATTTTTCTGATTTTTTGTTCTACTCAAGTCAAACTTTTTTTGTTTGATTTTATACTTAAGTATATATGAACATGTAAACATGTGAAAAGCTCAAGCCAGTAAGTAGATAATTGTTTATTAATATGATTTTTTCGAACGCATTTGCTTGTGAGTCCATGTGTATTTTGCTTATCACCACTTGTCAGGTGGCTCTGTTGAATGTGATTTCAATTCTTATATACAACTTTTTCACGAAAACTTAATACGAATTAAACTTTACGAACCTTAGCCTAATAATCAATTTGAATTTAAAAAGTTTATTTATTTTCGTTCTAAGTTATGTTTTTGTTCAATAAATGAATTGTTGTGCTGTTATTCTGGTATGTGATGGAAGTCGATAGATTTCAAATGGCGCGATTCGAAAAAAACAAATTCTACTGAAGAATAATTTATTGATGCTTTTTTATTGTTTTAAATTCTTAGAATACTTTATTCTATTGAACACCTGTTTAGTGAAATCGCGGGATTTGCAATCGATCGATTTCCATCACATACTAGATTATCACTGAAATATGGAATAAAAATAGTTACTTTATATAAATCACATAAATTTACTATTTATTCAAGGAATATTTCAAAATGTAATTTTTGACGAAAAACGTAACTTTTTTCTATCTTTTTATTCTTCCCCTGGCAACACTGGCGTTAACACAATGTAAAATTTTTGGCGTTCAAATGAGAATTCTCGAGATATTTGCCAATAACTAAATAAAATTGGAAAAAAATTAATTTTTCGTGGATATCTCGAAAACTGTTGTACGTAATAAGAAATAATTTCATATTTGTGTTCAGCGGACCCAAATTAAAGAAAAGAGCCAAATAGAATACGCCTGTTGGTTAATCAATTGCGGTGTTTTCGTGTTTGACAAGCTGCTTGGCAAGCCATTTGAAGAAAAATCAAAATATTTAGATTTTTTGACTGCCATATTGAATTTGTGGCAAGCTGCTTGCGTAGTCTATTGTATTGCCGTGGAGAACTAAAATTTAAATTAATAAAGTAAAAAATCTTTGCTTCTACGAGCTAGTTTTGTGTATTCTGTGAGCAAATGAACAAAGTATGCTTGCCAAGGCGCCTGCGTAGTTTATTCGGCCCTTAAGTTGTTTGAGCCGCTTTATTAAAATTTTATTAAAGCTCCATAAAATTTGAACTTTACAGAGCAAAAGCTAATGTTACTCATATATTGTGCACCTTTCAAACAGTCTGGCGGGCTTTAGCGATTGACGAAACAGTATGGCGTTTGTTGTCTGCTACTTCTCAATGAATGTACTAAGACATAAAAATTTCAACCTTAAATGATGAGAATTCTTCAACTTCAGACAAAAACGCTGTCAAATAAACAGGCCCGAAACTAAATAGACGGAAGTAGCTTCAAAATGGCCTCATATTATTGTTTTTCTTTTGTTTTTATTTTTCTATGAAAAATATATGAAATTTTTTTAAATCAGGCCAGCCTTTTTGAGAGAATAAGTGGCTAAAGCTGAGAGCATAAGAAAAAACGTTCTCAAAATAAAATAGATTCTATCTCATGAGTCATGACTGCTTTTTACGGCGTATGATTAATGTCAATTTGTATGGAAAAATTCGTCTAGCTCCAGTTCTGTTTCATTATAATTAAATTAGACGTACCATACCATAACACCATAGCCATGACCATACTTACTGCCTTCTATTAGTTTTGCCTTAACCATAGGCAACTTTTTTCATTCATATTATTAGAAAATATGCCAAAAAAGAAAATCTATGAATATACAAAGAAGCACAAGCGAAAATATAAATTAAAATATTTATCAAATATAAAAAATAAAAATAAAACAGAAAAATATACAATAAATTCGGTCTCTCAGCTTATGTTTGTGGCAGAAAACCAAAATTCAATTGGTTTCTATAGTTATGGTTATGGCTATGGCGTTATGGCAAGTCACCTATAATCAATTACATTGTTGTACATAAGAATGGTTCGAACAGCTGTTTTCTATGGTTATGGTTATGGCACGTCTAACTGAATCCTTACACGTAAAGCTATATTATTTTTTTTTTAATTTTGCATGATTTGCGAATAACTCCGAGAGAGTGCATTAAATCTAAAAGCTATGTTAACACGCACAGAAAAAATTATCACCAAAAAATTTTGAAACAAAAGTTTGTCTAAAAATAAATTTCATTTTCAGTAAATGTTCTTTACATAATCAATGAATTGTTTGTTTGACTCTTAATTAGGACGGAAACACCAAAAACAACAAGAAAAACTGTGTCGTAAAAAATCTACCCCGATGACGACATACATACAAATAACAACAACAACAATGATAGAAAAAAGAATGCGATTTTACTAAGTTTGTTTACTAAAGATTTTTGAGTGAATCAATTCGTTAATGTCATTGCCTTAATTCTCATTAACTTTCTTAGAGTCTTTAGATAAACATACAGACTTGAACACATTTAACAAAGTGAAATCTCATTAATGCTTAATGGATGATGATGATGACCCAGACAACAATTTTGTTTGATATATTACATTTTTTTTAATACACAGTATATATTTTTGTTTGATTAATTAAGTAAACTATTTGTTAATATTTGTATCTTTAGACTAATTGTTTTATAAATTCAGACAAAAATTTTTTTTGATATGTTTCAGACAATCCAGTGAATCATTTTCTTTGATTTAGTAAATTGTTTTGTTTATAGTTTGTAAATATTTTTAGACCAATTTGTTTTATAGATTTAAATAATTTGTTCACTGAAAAATTCGTTTTTTTTAAACGAAATTGTTGAGATATTTTTGCCTATATTTGTTTGTAGGCAAGACAAATTAGACAAAATATTTACTATTTCATTGAATTCCTTTACAGAAAATTTAGTTTTCTAAACGATACTAAAAACGATACTACAAATGGCAACTGGCAACTGAGAGCTGTTAATTTCAGGTGCTATTCAGTGTTTTTCTGGTAACAACAAATTTTCAGTTGCCGACTGGCAACGCAACTGAAGTTCGGTTGCTATATAATTCACCCATTAATTCATTTGCGACTCTTCTATTACGCGTTTTATTGTTAAATTTTGTAGAGCAGTGTTGCAGCGCCTCTGGTGTCAAGTACAGGCATTCATTTGTTTAAGATGTGTAGACATTTCAATAGTTTTTTTTACTTTGCCGACGATTACGCTACAATACCGACGAAGGAGGCTGCTTTGATGTGCACTGGCATATGCTACACGCAAAGAAAAGACATCGTTGAGGCAACCGTAATCGAAGAGCAACATACTATGATTGAATATATGGTTGAAAGCAACCATATATATAGTTCAAAACAACCATATTCATGGTTCAAGCAACCATATGTATGTTTCAAAACAACAATATATATGGTTCAAAATTACAATAAATGATTTGAAATAACAATATATATATGGTTACAAACAACCATATGCATGGTTCAAGCAACCATGTATATGGTTCAAAACAACCATAAATATTGTTCAAAATTCCAAAATATGGTCTGAATTAACCATATATATGGTTAAAATTAAGCATATAAATGGTTCTAAATAACTTGCCACGTGAAAGAAGGCGGACATAAGAGGGGAAGGATCCGAGATGTGATAAGAGGTGCCAAGAATTCGATGTCGGATTAAAGTCACCAGAGCCAAAAATTAAGTGACAGTTTAGCTATAAACAAACATATGAGACATTATAAGGTCAGACTTTAAATGGCGGCGCTATATGTAAAACACAAAAAGTGTTATATTTTAGGGCGTGGCAAAAATATTTGTATACCTTTCATTCTACGATGTAATTTTTTATTTTATTTTAATTGACCTGGTTTGATGCAGTATGTATCTGAAAAAGAAAAAGGGTCTTATCTTTTGGGGCGTGGCATACAAGTGAGAATACTAAAAGATAGACATACAAAGTTTCAGGAGAGCTTTCTTGCCACGTGCAAAAAGTTTTACGTTTGGGGGGAAGGATTTGATGTCGGATTAAAAAATTAGCAAAGCAAAAATGCAGCTATAGTCAAGCCATGAACAACGATATGCATTATGTTCTGATCGGACTACAAATGGCGACGCAGCGTACAAAAAACTAAAAGGGCCGTATCCAGGGGCGTGGCAAAAAATAAATAAAATATTTTTGAAGATGTTTTCAACTAATCTTTAATCCTAGCGGGTTACCGGCTCAACTTTTATTTCGAATCACCTTAATGTACATGTCTTCTCTGCTGACTCTGTATTCGTTTTATCTGAACTTTTGAGTGTAGAGCAGGAACCGGCACATATGAACACATACTCTCGCCCTTACAAAGTTTTTGTTAGTGTATATCAAGCAATAGCAAGGAACAAGCGATAACACAACCTGCTTGTTTGAATGTTCATGCCACACTGATTGATTTTATTTACTTTTTGTTAATATGTGTGAGAGTGAAAGAGTAAAAAACCCCATGTGATAAGCTTGCCGGTTCCTGGTGTAGAGAGACCATTCCACTAGAGTGATCCTGTAACAAGGCTTTTTCAGTTGCACTGCCTCTGGCAAATTACTTATACGTCCACAGTATGTTTGCCACGTTGGCGTTTTGGATTCTCTATGTACTTTATGACAGCTAGTGAGTGCGAAAGGTCGCCAAGTGAGTAAATCCTAATTTAGTAACTTGGTCTCCCCTACCATAGATAAGTACACTATCGATCAAGTCACCTTTCAAGGAAAAGAACTATATCAAAATCGATCCAGCCTTTTTGGCTTTATGATGGTGCTCACAGACACACAGATACACACTACAAATTTAGAACATTCCTCTTTTTTTGTCGAGGTCTAAAAATGTTCTTTATTATTTTTTTATTAGATTTATATAGTTTTTAACAATATTAAAAACTTTAAAATATATTATTATTCTTTTTTAGTTGTACCAAGTGAAACGCAGTGAATTTCGATGGATATGGAATGCTATTATTTACCTCTACTGTTTTAAGTCCCACAATTTTTTTTTAATTTTTTTCCAACGCTAATAAATGCTAGCCTATTATAATTATACCTAAAATAGGCTGGAGTTGGGCTCAACAGCAATGAACCTCTCGTATACATCATGCATACCAACCAACAATCCAGCAAGCCAAGCTATTGTGCTTCCAGGCAGTTTCCTTTTAGAAAAGGGAAAATTTATGAGGAATGAAAAATATTAAAACAAGAACAACAACATACAAAATAATTTTAGTTAAATATTTCAAATTGCCAAAGAATGATGGAGAGAACGAGCACGTGGGCGTTGAAACCGACTAACTCACTGCCTTGTTGGCATTCAGTTAGGAAAAACAAAAAATAAAACGTACAGAGACTCAAAGGAAGGCTTGACTAATGAAGGTTTTCAGACTTTTCGTGTGTTTGTTGAAAAACAGAAGAAACAAATTACCTGTGGCATTAATAAAAAAAATGCAGCTTCTCAAGCACGGTGGCATTTCTTTTGATGTGTTTTTTCTTCTTCATAATAAAATATTTTTGTTTAATTTTTTTGTTTCATAGGATTTCTATAAAATGTTGAATAAATTGTGAGAAAAAAAAATAATTTCTGTGCCCTGCATTCTTTGCTAAAGAAAAAATTAAAAGAATGGCAACTGCACAGACCCCTAGCATACCAAAGGGAACAAGTCGTTAAAGAAAAGTTTGAGTTGTTGCCATTATGGTGGGAAATTTCCATTGGCAAATTATACAAAGAAAACTTATTTAAAGTTCATTTTGAAAATCCTCCTAGATTAAGGAAACAAAAATTAAGCAACAAACTTATAATTAAACGTAATACAATAAAGAAAACATATAAAAAGAGTTTAAGTTTTAGGATAATTTTATTTGGAATAATGATTTTTAAGAGTTTATTTGAAAATATTATTCATACGAAATCACTACAAACACCATAAAGTTGCAGTAATGGCTTTAAGCTTTATATTATCTATATCTAATTCTATTTAACTTAAGAATGTTGTATTTTCGGTAAATGCTCCACATAAACGCAACTTTTCACCAGTAATAATGGCTCTTAGAAACTGAGGCATTACTGGCTTAGCAATCTCATTGACTTTCTCGCTGTCGGCCAACTTAATTAAGCCCTCTCCCAGCCGCATCACATAATCTTTGCTTATGAGTTTCTCTTCCATGTCTCGTGTAATTAAGGGCATTAAACGATCCTCTACAACAGTTGACTCGTCGGCAGTTTCTTCTTCTGTGAAACATTTTGGAAATATAGTGCAAGCTCCTTGATTCAAAATCTCTTTAAATTTCTTTCGTATTTGCTTTAAATTTGTACCGGCCAATTCTGGCATGCGTTCAAAACATATGTACTGATAAAATAGCATTTCTAATTTTTCAATTTTTTCGGTGATAGGTAAGGGGCTGGGCAATTGTAATATATAATTTGTGTCGCCCATAGCTGTTGATGTCGAGGAGGAAGGTGAAGCTGCTACTATTTCTATATCTTTTGAAAAGCGGCTGAGATCAGCTAGAATTTCATCTAGACGTTCTGAGAAAAGTTCGATGACATTAGAATTGGTAAACATGTCCTGTTGAAAAATGTTTCAGTATATTTTAAAATTTTTTAAATAAAAAATAATAGCAGCGAACACATACCTTTAACTTCAATATGGTGCTGTGAAGCAGGGGCACAATTGTTAAACCATACATTTCGCCAAAATTGAGTGACTCCAAATAATCAAAAATTTTGTAGCCTTCTATTTCTCCATCAAATAAACGTTTCTATGATATATAGAAATGAAAATAAATGGAAATAAACAAATTTAGTTTTTTTGAGACTAAATCGAAAACTAAAAAAAGGTTAAAATAAATATAATTCTTGCAAAAAAACCGACTACAAAATAGGTGTGGCACTACCCCCATATTTTATCATCATGTACTTTTACGAGACCTAATTGTGTGTACGAAGTTTCATAAGAATCGGTTAAGTAGAAGTGGCGCTGCCCACTTTTCTAACCACAATGATGTGTTGTAACAATAGCTAAATACGTATGCAAAGTTTCATAAGAATCGGTTAAGTAGAAGTAGTTAAAATGCATATTTACTTTTCATGGGCGTGGCACTGCCCACTTTTCTTAACATAATGTTGTGTTGTAACGATAACTAAAAGTGTATGCAAAGTTTCATAAGAATCGGTTTAGTAGAAGTTGTTGAAAACGAATATTTACTTTGCATGGGCCCACTTGTTTAACCATGATGTAGTATTCAAACAGAAACTTAATGTGTGTGAAAAGTTTCATAAGAATCGGTTGGGTAGAAAAAGTTGAAAATGAATGTGAATTTACTTTGTATGGGCGTGACCCTGCCCATTTTTCAATGGGACCAATCTGAAAGCACGTCCTTTTAAATAAGGAAAAAAATCAGATATCATAAATGGTGGAGTTTTGAGGCCACATACATAAAAAAATACATGACGAATTGATAACCTCTCTCCTTTTTTGAAGTCGGTTAAAAAAGGCACAAATCTAAAATGTAAATTTCGAGATTAAAAATTTTAAAATGGACTAGATAGATTTCGCCTCGAAAAAACTAAAATGGCAACGCTGCTTATAAGTCCTATCCCAACATACCATACAGTAATCAAAACTCAATACAACTTGAGAATAAGCTTATATATAAGCCTTAAGCTTTTCTTAACTTCGCTTATAACAATGTTTATAAAATGTGATTTCACAAGCAGTTTTTAACAATGCTTGAGAAACTATTATTATACACAACTGTTTCTAAAGTATAAACGTCATACATATATTCAAGAGAACAATAAAACGATTGAAAGTCTTATCTTTTCAATACATACTACAGCGGCATTTACATCTAGTTTTAAATTGCGAATTGGGTGCACGTGTAATTTTGTAAATTACAACATAAAAAACATAAATATGTAAGTAATAAATAAATGAAATCGAATGAATTTGAAGTAAATAATAATAATAATTTTCTTTTTCAACATTAAAAAATATATTATTTGTGACTTTTATTCTTCAAAGCTTATAAAAATATTAAGACAAATTAAATTTTCTATACAAAAGTTAATATAATATTATTTTCATAAGCTTATTCTACAATTGCAACAATAAGGTTATAGTAAGCATGCACTTATAATATTTTCAAGAGGGTTCCGTTTTGATTTTTCTACAATTGTTACGATAACTTTTTTCAATTTATTTTCAATACTTTTTCAAGCTTAAGGCTTATGCTAGTAAGCTTTTTATAATATTTTTCTCAAGCCATTTGGGACAATTTTACAGGTTTAGAAGAAAAAGGTAGACATATCACATATCAAAATTTACAAAATTATGTGCAGTTTTCAATAGTGTCTTCAGATTTTAGCAATTTTAACATTTTTGAAAGCAAGTGAAAAATTGTGTTATGTGGTGATTTTTTTCTTAATGCTATAAAATCGTATATTACACATGTTTACAGTACATATCTTTCCGGAAAAACTTTAGCCGTTACCGGCTACATATGTTATGCAGCTTTTAAATATATAATTAGAGTTTTTTATCAGCTCTAGTTTTTGAGATATACCGTTATGTCAAAAATGAAGGCACTTGCAGGACATATATGAGCATAACTTGAGAAGGCCATGTTCTATTCAGTTAAGTAAAAAAATTCAAAATTCGACAACAAAATAATATTCAAGCCGTCCAAACATATATTTTAAATCTGCACAGTAGTTTTGGCGATATCGTAAAAGTTTGAGCAAAAAAAAAATTTTTTTATCAAACTTTTTCACATTTTTGTTTTTAAAATTTTATAACAAAATAAAGACACAACACTGGCCCAGTGTTTTGTTCAGCAGTATGTAGCTAAATATAGTTCAAAAGAATTTAGCCCTTTTTCATTGAAATTGGTGTACAAATTTTGATTTTATTCACTATTTAGTGACAGAACTGAATTGATAAAATTTTAATTTGCATACAACAGTAGCAAACACAAACACAAAGTCAGAAATTGCTGTTGTATGAAAATTAAATTTTTATCGATTCAGTTCTCTCACTGAATTATTTCAACAAATAGATTCTCAATTCTTCTGGAATACATTTAGCATAAGCTACTAAATCAAAAATAAGCTCGTTGTTTTATTTTTAACCGACTTCAAAAAAAAAGAAGAAAGGTTATCAATTCGCCATTATTTTTTTATGTATGTTCCCTCAAAACTCCGCGATATAAAGCGATTTCAGTTTTTTTTAGTCTTTATTCTTTATAAAAGGATGTGCTTCCAGACTGGTCCCGTTGAAAAATGGGCAGGGTCATGCCCATACAAAGTAAATACACATTCCTTTTCATGTACTTCTACTCAACCGATTCTTATAAAACTTTGCACACACACACAACAGGACATCATGATAAAAAAGTGGGCAGTGCCACGCCTATGCAAAGTAAATATTATTTTTCAATAACTTCTACTAAACCGATTCTTGTGAAACTTTGCATGCACGTTTAGTTATCGTTACAATACAACATTATGTTTAGAAAAGTGGACAGTGCCACGCCCATGAAAAGTAAATAAGCATTTTAACTACTTCTACTTAATCGATTCTTATGAAACTTTGCATACACATTAAGTTATCGTTACAATAAATTATTGTGGTTAGAAAAGTTGGCACTGACACGCCCATGAAACTACTTCTGCTTAACCGATTTTTATGAAACTTCGCACACACAATTAGTTTTCGTAAAAGTACATGATAAAATATGGGGGCGGGCAGTGCCACACCTATTTTGTAGTCTATTTTTTTTATTTTATTATTTTTATGCATTCTTGAAAACAAAAAAATTCAAAATTTTGTATATTTTTATTATTTTTTTTTTTTGTCAAACTTTTATGATCCTCTGAATATAATGAGCAAATTTAGAAACAATGTTTCCACGGCCTCAAGATTATTTTGTTGTCGAGTTTCGGTTTTTATTCTTTACTGAATAGAAGAACCCCTTCTCAAGTTATGCTACAATATGTGGTGAAAATGCTTTTATTTGTACATAACGATATATAGCGAAAACTACAGTTGATGGAAAAAATGGAGTGCAGATTCGCGTTCAGCGTTCCAAATAACTAAAGAAACAACTTTCATTTCTAGCGAACGAAAAAAGTTTTCGGAATTTGTAAACATGTGTTGTCGATCTTTTTGAATTTACGTACTAAATACCAAGCAAGCATAGAAAACTAAGATTTGCTTCTGATAAACTCAGAACTTCTAAGAAAGTTCCATGAATTCCCATAAAGTCCACATTTGGTCCAGGTGCCATAAAATGCTTTGGCAAATAAATCGATACACGTTAGAGTTTCTGCAAGTGGTATTTGTTTTAAAATCAAAGCTTTGCTATTTTAGAACATATGGGTTAAGTCAAAACTTTGTTTCAAAACTTTGGTCATATTCAGAAGGTTCTAGGGGCAAACAAATTGATACTCGTAAATTGGACTAACTATTTTTTATAAAGGCTATAAGGACACAAAGAACTTTTTGAATCGGGCCAGTAACAAAAAAAAATGACAATCATTGAAAATTTTTTCATGCCCAAAGTGTTCTTTTTTGGCTCTTCATAGCACCGCTCCTGAGCAGTATGGGAAGTTCATCTTGCTAAATTAAATAGAAAAGCTCCTCTGCTATCTGATCGTATTTCCACGTGGAAATGGCTGATTTATTTCCAAAATATTTTGATTCTACCCCACTGTGCATCCTTTGACATATCAATGTGTTGTTTCCACAATGCAAACAAGCATTGCTTGTCTAAAATTTATATGAAAAGTACTCAGTTTTTTTAGCGGTTTCCATACAAATTTGTTGCTCAAGTCGCTTGTTTGCATTGTGGAAACAGTACATAAGTCCAAATAAATATTCTTAATACAAAACGCTGAAAAGACTCACCTGTCTCGATACGGGCACTGCTTTAGCTTTTTCCCACACCTTTAGCCAGGTATTACCCTTAGCACTCATGCGAGCACTTAGTTTATGCTGCTTTATATTCTCATCATCTAAATATTCCTCCCAATCGTTGGGACTGTACCAACGTATAAAGTCCTCAAAACGAGCATTCAAATTAGCCGCTTTAAAAGCTTCCGCATCTGATTGTAAAGTAGAACACATCATGGCGGTAACATAATCTTAAATGAAATTTCAATAAAAAATAATTTGGAAATATTTATGAATTGTATTTTTTTCAGTTTAAGAACAAGAGCAAAAGTTTGCAATAAGGAATTTGTAAAATAAATTTACAAAAAGATTAAAAAATATATTTAAAAAAAACGTACCCGAACTAGAACCACATTTCAACACAACATCTGCATCATCTTGCAATTGATCTTCAGTCTTGGGCACAGGCTCCTGTGTAATGGGCACATATAAGTCCTCTTCTGAATCTAAAAGCTTTAAGTCACGCAAACGATCCCTACGTCCTTCGGGCTTTGTAGCTTCGACAACCTTAGCCGTAGATAGAGAACGTTTGACTTCGTATTCATTACAATCATAAAATTTCTCCTCTTGAGTATCATTCTCTTCTTCCTCTTCTCGAAGCCAACGAAACTCTGTGCAGGTATTTAACATTTGCAATTTTTGATGTAAAAGACAAGTTCTTGTGTCAGGAAATCCGCCAGAGACACTGTGATTTTAAAATTTCAGTTACAAGAAAAGATATTTTTTATTTAAATTAGCTTTTAAAATTTGTTAAGTATGAATGAAATGAGGCTTAGTTTAATGATTTTTTTTATTATTTTGAGGAAATATTTGAGGTTTTATCTGACTTTGATGTTTGTTAAACAATCATTTACATCATTTTTAGATTTTAGATTTTATTTACTTAGATTTTATTTTTTTAGATTTTAGATTTTAGATTTTATTTACTTTATTTATTTTTATTTTTTGCAATATTTTGGCAAAGGAATTCATTAACAACAATTTTATTGATTTGCTGGTAAAGAGTCTCTACATATAAAATTTATATTGATGTTAACTTTTTTCATCATTTTCATTTATTCAATGATGATAGAACACAAATATTGTGGTAGCCAGTTTTTATTTTTGTATGTAGTTGTTTGTTATTTTTACTTCTTTCATTTGAATTTAATTTATTTTTTGTATTTTTTTTATTGCTGCCAATCAATTGATAACTATTCATTTTAATACAAAAAATTCTGTAAAATTTTTCATCGCATGGGAGTGGTACACGGAAAAAATTAAACTACTTTATGATGCATTAGATCCAATAAAATATTTTTACTAAATTTTCAAATTAATTTACTGCAAAAAAATCTTGAAAATTTTTTGTTGTATTCGATCCATATTGAAAAAACCAAAATCCAACAAAATCATTTACTGACTCAGATGAAATAATTCTCTAAAAATATTTTTTTTTTCATAATTAGTAAAAGAATTTATAAACTCAGAAAAATGTTTTACTCAATGATTTTTGTAAATTCCAACAACACATTTAGTGAAAATAGAACTGGTTTTTGTTATTACTTTTTAGTGTAAATATATTTACCCAGCAAAAAAATATCATGTTTCTGGAAGCGGTAAACAACTTTCATGCCTTCCACATGCGATTTTTTGAAGCGCTTTCGAGCATGCTCAAAAAGAAGGCAGAGATCTCTCCATGTTCATAATGTTTAAATTACGAAGTTAGTCAGCATTTTACATTTCTTCAACACGAACTCCAAAATAAACATAATCTTATTCAGTAGCATTGTAGCTTTCAACAATATAGGTTCTAAATAATTGTCGCACGCATTGTTTCAAATAAACACTAACACATTTGAAAACTCAAAACCCATTTAAAGTATGCTCTCTTTCTACATTTCCCCTCCTATTGGATGGAAGAGAAAAATTTATAATAAAACACGATTTATTTTGTCTGTAGTTTAACGATGATAAAATGGCACATGATTTTAGAGCATTTACGATGCTTCAAAAGAAGCGATGTTTTATATCAAAAACAAGAGCTCCAAAGTGGGACATCGCAAACAAGAATCATGCATGTTCGAAGAGCTTTTCGAAGCAGTAGAAACAACAAAACTAGTTTCTCTCGCTTATAAACCTGCTTCGGCCGTAGCAGTAGTTTTTGCTGGGTATTTATAAGAGCTCCAAATAAACCAGAAATTGAATCAGAGCAAGTATTTTCTTAATTTAAAAGTTAATCTGAAAATAAAGTTTGAAATTGTTTTCTGTGTAGTAGGTAAATAAGATTTGTTTACAGAAAAAAAGGGATTGAGCTCCTACATTATCCTAACACAATCGTTTTATTGTTACAAAGCTTTTCTTTCGAAAAGTTTTAATTGTAGCGAATAATTTGCAATTGAATATAATGAAATACTAAATTGGCAAAATAGTTCAATTGCATACCACTGGAACAATCAACATATTCTATAGCTTTGCAATCAATAGCAATAAACTTTAACATTTAATCAAACATTTTTTTTTAATTTTCATAAGAAAAGATCTTATTAACTAAAAAAAAGGCTTAGAAGAACAATCAACGCTGTCATATTGAAGAAGATAAATATTAAAACTTTCTTAAAAGCTTGCGAACTTTGAAACAAATATTAAAATGATAGTCGTCTAATAAACGGAAGTTTAATATGCACGTGCTCGTGAACTAAAAATCAGTTACACTGAATTTACACGACGAAATAATTAATGACATTTTTTTTTGTTTACTTATTGTAAATTGTGGAGAAGAAAATGAGATAAAGGAAAGTGCCAAACCCATCTGAAATTTCATTTCATTCCACTTTTTCCACCCAAAAATAAAATTAGTTTCATGCAACAAATTTGATGAAATATTTCATGATGTAAATTGATTGATTCGTAAATTCGTTTTAGGTTTTAAACGCCAATATGGAATAAAACATTTTTTAGAAAGCTTATAAGATTTCTTTATCTACTTGATATATTGAGCGCCTAAAATCTTAAAATATGTTAAAAGCTTATCATAGTTAGATAATATTGCATATAAGTACATATTTATATATGGTTGACATTGCAGACCATTCCAGGAACTACCCGAAAATTTTAAACTCAAAGCTCTTCCATTTAGATTTGCAGCATTCGACGCTGTTTTTCAAGTCTTAAGCTACGGTCACAGTTGGCAAATATTTGACGAAAAAACGTAACCAACAGACAAACTAATTTTATTATTTCCTTTAATTCTAATAAATTTTTAAATATGGGTTCGCATTTATTAAAAATTATATCAAAATAGCTTTTTGGTGCATAATTTATTTTATTTCGTAATATAAAAACCAAGTTAAAACACACTAGCCCTGAGCAAAAGTAGTGGTTACGCTCTTTTCGTCAAATATTTGCCAAGTGTGAACGTAGCTTTACAATGTGACCAAAAATCGATTTGACTACAACTTCAGAGTAATTACAAAATAACACTATTCTCAAAACACATATTTTCGAAAATTTTCTTTTCGAAAATCTTGGGACTATTGTCGGTAGTCGGGGTTGAGGTGTCTGATAAAAGAATAAACGAAATATAAAGTTCGGGTGAGATAGATGTCTGGTAAATTGTTAGGCAGTAATATATTTACGGGAGCTCTTACAATCGGCAGACTAAATAATACGAGAGATATTACAATCGGCAAACTAAACAATACGATCTACGGTTACTACGAGTGCTAGAGTGTGTTCGGGAGCTCTGAAAATCGGCAAACTAAATAATATGAACTACGGGTAGTACGGTCTCTTCAAAATATGTAATGTTGTTGTTTTAGTTAGCTTAAATATTTTATTATAAGAATTCAAATATGTAAAATTGGAAAGCTGATGAAGCATATAAATTATACAAGGATCAGAGAATAAAGGTAAAAAAACTGGTGCGTCAAACAAAGGGAAAGGCTTGGGAAGATTTTGGACATTTTCTTGAAAAAATCGTACTGAAAACCAGAAATTATTCTACAAAATCGTAAAGAAACTAAGACGAGAGAAAGATTGTCCATTAAAGTATATAGAAGATAAGGACGGAAACATTTTAAGAGATGAAACAACAATTAGGGACAGATGGAGAGAATACTTATCGGAATCGCCAAATGAAAATGTCAATGTAACAGAACTATTCCAGCTTCCAGACTATGCTATCAACACTGATGACCATATTACAATGGATGAACTGAAACATGCATTGGCAAAAATGAAATTAGGCAGCCGGTCATGATGAAATCGCACCAGAATTTTTAAAATATATGGGCGATTCAGGTCAGGAAATGTTACTTAGTTATGAATATGGCGTGGAAATAGGCTAAAATTCCTGAAGACTGGTAAGTTGCCATTATAAATCAAATTTTCAAAAAAGGCGATAACAAAAAATGTGAGAACCATATCACTACTAAGTGTCCCGGAAAGTTGTACTCACGAATCTGGCTCGAACGTCTCAAACCAAAAGTAGAACAGTATATCGAGGAAGAACAGTGCGGGTTTATACCCAACCGTGGTACACAAGACCTCATCTTCGCAATGCGTCAGTTATCCGAGAAACTCATTGAATGTAACAGAAAAATTCATACATGCTTCATTGAAGCTTTTGACACTGTGCAATGGGCTGAAAAGTTATTTTAAAGAAAACTGTTAATCGATCGCTCACTGGAAGAAGCTTTAGCTTTTCCAATACTTGCCGAAACTACATACGAACAGGAAACGCAACATCGGAAGAATTCAACACGGACCAAGGTATAAGGCAAGGAGATATTCTTTGTACATAACTTTTTACAATATTAATGGATGATATCATTAAAGAATCAAAGAAAAATATGCGCACTTGCCTTGTAGGAAATTGGAAAATGAGGCAAACCAAACAGTCAATGTTAGCTTATGCTGACGACATTGTCCTCCTGGCATACTCAGCTGAAAATTTAGAATATAATTTGAATATACTTTTATCGGAAATGTCCTCGAAAGGTCTAAGAATTAATATTGGAGTAGCGGGAAAAACTAAAAAAAAACTGAATCAGAAACGATACTATCAGAAGTAGCTTGCAGGTAGAAGCTCTGGATAATAGAATAGAAAATTGGAAATGCGATGGTGTGAACTAGGGATGGGAAAAATATCGATTATCGATATATATCGTCAATATTCTTAATTTCGATATATCTATATTTTTTTCCAAATATATCGACAATATTAAATTCGATATTTTTTAGCTTTGGTTTTGTTTTTCGTGCAATTTTTAAAAACAATCCGGCAAAGTCTTCATCAAATAGAATATTACTAACAAAATCTTTTGTTTTCTTTATAATATTTTGTCTATTCGAAAAGTTATCATTCTTTCAGTGTAATTTTGTTGATGTATGTTTCATGAAATACTGGTGGAACAGTAAGGATCTTGGAAATTAACTCTTTCCAGCGTAATTATTTATAAGAAAGGTGCTTTTTTTTATTTAAAAAAAAGCTTGTGGGCTACGTATGAATTATCATTGTTGAAAAAATATCGATATTTCGATATATCGATATTTTTATTCGATATATGTATATCGATGCCAATCGATATTTAAAAATATATCAATATCGATATTTTTTTCACTTGCCCATCCCTAATATACAGTGATTTCAATGTAGAATTGCATGGAAATACTAGTTGAAATCCATTTAAATTTCGTGACAAAAGCTTTTTTAAATAAAAAGTTTGTATTAAAAAGCATTTGGTTAAATTTTGGTAACTTCATGCATGTACAGGAACAGACTGAAATATCCCTGTTAAAAAATTTGCATGTTTTTTGAAGCATTAAGGCAATAAAGCGCATAATAATACGTTTTCAAATAAGGTCTTATTATTTCGGAGCAGTGAACGCATATATTTTCAGTTTTAGTGCTGAAAATGGTAATGATTTTCTGCGCTTCAAAAAGCGCTTTTTGTATCAAAAATTTAGTACTCCAAACCGGGAACTCGCCACGCAAGAATCAGTAGCGAAATCGGCAGGTTTTTAAGCGCTAATTTTACTCTATAATAGTAAAAACCTAATTTTTTTTGGGCAATTTTTTACTGGAATATGTGTACATATATAGGAAAATTCAAATAAAAATGTTTAAACTTTTTTATTAAAAAAGCTTTCAGATAAACCTTTTAAATTTGTATCTTCAAAAAAAAACACTCATTTTAAAATTGAAAAATATGTATAATAAAAAAAATTATTTTCGAATATAGTTTTGGATTAAAATAAAGTTAAGCAATTTATTTTCAGATTACGCCAACATAAATAAAAGATCATAGTCAATATGAATACAAATATTTCTATACAATGTCATATACAATAACCAAACATGTGGGAATACGCATAATAAAATTTATTTTTACAATTCTATAATGAATTACTGAGTTGCAAACAAACTAAACAGAAAGGAAAATATTGAACAACATTCATATATGTAACACACAAAAGGAAATATAAACAAGCGCCCAAAAATAGACAGTGCTCTGCGATGAAAAAAAAACAACAAACTATTCCGCTTTAGGACGAGAGAGGATAAATGCCGTGCGGTTATAGTAAAGGCAAATTCTGTAAAACTCTTTGTATGTGTATGTTTGTTGCATTGTTTCATTTCCCTCACTTTAGCATCCAATATTGGATGGCACAAGACCATGCAACCGCATGCAAAACAATTAAAAACTTGAACATCAAAAATAGCAATTTTAACGAATATGTGATGCTGCAATTGCAATAGTAGTGGCTACAGCATATGGACATTGACTAAACAACCATGTTTGAATAAATTGGCAACAAAAAAAATTTCAATTGATTTCTAGCGGTCTATTTTGTAATTCTTTTTAACATGTTTACAACATCGACTGGATTAAGGGGGGTTACTAAAGTAAAACTTATTTTATTTTAACTTTAAAGAAAATAACAATCCAAGGAACATTTGCCTTTAATGAGGATAAAATTTAGATTTAGACGAACTTCTCAAAGTTCTTTTACAACCATATCTCTCATGAACTCAATCATAATAGAATATGGTAGCTATGAATAAACTTTTTTTACAAAACAGTTTTTCATTGTTTCATAAAATATTTAACTAAATATAATAAATTTTAAGGTCTTATTTTTTATTTTTTCCTTAAGAATTTAACCTAAAATTGAATTATATTTAAATTCTCACATAGTTGATAAAAAAAATATATGAAATAACTTGTGTAAGCGTGATGAAATACAAGACACATCTGGTGTTTAAAATTACATTGTCATGCATCTGGTATTGTTGTCTACATCAATACAAAACACTACGTGTATGACCAAATATTAGAAAAAATAATGTTCCCAAAAAAAAAATATTCTTTACTGCTAAAATAAAAACAAAACAACTAAAATATCAAATTTAAATCTAAAGGATTAAAAAGCTTTTCCAACATAAACCTTTTGATTACTTTCTTTCCTTTACAAATAATTGCAGTTTACAAACCTAGATGGGCAGAAGGAGTTTGTGGAAGACAATTTATTAGTTTTTCAGAGACACATACACTGTTTAAACTATGCTACACATACTTTGTACACAATATAGTGTGAACAAACTTGTGAATAAACTTGAAAGTCCATAAATTGGAAGTGCACAGAAAAAATTGTTCCTAAAAATTTTTCAATTAATGCAATCAATAAAAAAACTAGTTTCAATTACTTTCATAATTGAACCATAAAAATTACTTACATTACATTACTTACAACTGCTACAAAAACCCCTTGGCTTGGGGGAGGAAATCAGTTCATGAAAAATTTATTTAAGGCTAGCAATTGCTATGTACTCAGTGGTGATCGACAGCTAAAAATCAATAAAGTCTTAGAGTAAACGCTTTGATGATAGTGCAAGATTCAGTGATCGACAATTTTGCTTGAATATCTCTATGGTGATCCTTATTTTTTAATCAAAAGACACAAAAAGGTAAAATTTTATTACACCAAGGTAGTATGAAGGTGGCCGCAAGAGCCCTGCTGTTTACGTAAATGTTTACGCATTTGGCCTGTCAGCAGTGTTAGTGTATCAACGTTTTTGACAGCCCAAATGTAAATTCTCCACGGCGAATTCTTTTGCGACTACCTGGTGTTGATATATCTTGATTACAACTTTATTAATTTTTTTTTCAATATTATTCGGAGTAAAGAGAGTGTTTTTAAATTCTGTTACAACATATACTTATAAAGCAACTCGAGTATTACACAAACCCACTTGATAGCAACATCCTAAAGTATAGAGCACACTCTTGCTCTCAGGCGAACAAGAGTGACGTAATCACAAAATCATATATTTATATAAAATTTTAAATTTATTTATGTTTGTATTTTATTTCCTTGAATGTTTTTGTAGAAATGTTTCGAATTTTTTTTTTAATTTTTATATGCTTGTATCAAGGCGAATTCATTTAATAGGTAGCAGCATAGCGGCAGCAGATTCAATTTTTTAGTGTACGCTAACTGTCATAACCCATACATTAAAATCGAGGCTTATTATTTTTTTATGAATATTTTAAATGAATTTTGACAGCCACCGTACATCAAATACGCCTGTTGTTTTTGTATTATTATATTTGTTGCAGCTGCGCTGTCACCTAACAAAATGAATTCGTCTTGGTTTGTATGTATGACAAATATATTTCATAAATTTTGTTTTTGTTACTTTCAATAATTTCCCCTGAAGAAGACACCAAATTTTGTTAATTTTTATAAAAAGGCCTAAAGCTTGATTAAATAGTTATTATAAATTCTAATAAATGAATAAATTCTTTTAAATGTTTTATATTTTGCAACATTATTTCCTTACCAATCCATAGTGTAAACTGACTAAACAGAGAAAGAACTCTATGCATTTAAATGTATTTTACATGTATCGGGTTTTTATGATGTACATGTTGTTTTAAGGTTCAACTTAAGCTCAAATTCATGACATTTGCCTTCCCCATATGGCTAGGTCCGTCCATCTGTCTGTTTGTACGTATGTGTGTTTACACTTGTGGGTGTTTGCTTATTTGTCATCACACCACTCTAATAAAGTAGTAGTTGATAGTTGGGCATTTGAATTATGTTGATGTGTTACGCATATTAATGAAGTATGTACTCCAAAGAATGACGATGTCAATGACTGCAGTGAAATAATCAGGCAAAAATGTTATGAAAAACAGTTAAATTTACTCGAACCGTCCAAAGATATAGAAATGACAGCCAGTGGTGGGTGTCATCAGTTTAAATATGCTAGTGAACAAATGAAGACACGACCAAACACAATGAATGACCACAAATGTGAACAAATGGCTGTATTGGGCTTATATAAATAGACATGTACGCAAATGACAGCAAATGCCACCTTTTAAGCGGCCCATATGACAAAAATGTTAACGAAAGGCCAACTGTTGGCTTTATTTAAGTGTTCATTCAACGAGTGTTTTCTTTTAGTGCTTTTTTTCAGCAAATAAGTGTGTAAGTTCAAAGACCCCCAACTTTTTAGTGATCTCCAGTTGTATTACTTAAAAGAACTGGGAAGTTAATATTCATTGTAATTAGCCTGAATTTTAAAATTGCACACCCTCTTTTATTGAGATTTTCATATTGATTCTTTCTTTTTTTGTTTTTGCTTTCTAAAGAGAGTGTAACCAATAGAAAAAATTCTTTATGAAACAGATAAATTTAAGTTTGAGAATCTTGTTACTTAATTGGATTATTTAAACTGCGAGGTAACAGAAGCACTAAAGCAAATATGCTGCGTATACGATTTTTACGAGATTTCTGTAAAATACTAAAAAAAATGGAATTTAGAGAATTTAAAAATTAGTAATGGTTTCATTTTCAGGATGATTTCAAATATTAAAAATTTATCAAATCTCAGTTCGTTGTCTTTTATACACTCAAAATAAAATTGTAGGTAAATCTAGGGTTGTCATCCGTCCTCTTTTTCCCGGACACTGTCCTCTTTTTGTGGTCTCTGTCCGGGGAAAAAATGTGCGTCCGGGAAAGTCCTACTTTTTACCGACTTACGGCCCTTTTCACAATGTACGATTAAGAGTTAACGTGGACTTTAACAGCAAGTTTTGTATGCCGAAGTTACTGTTAAAGTCTACGTTAACATTGAGAAAAGCGCAATCAAAAAGGGAGGTTAAGTTCGCGTAAAGCATCTGTTTTACATTTATATATTTTTCGCTTTTATATTGCTTGCAAATCGCATTTATTAAAAACCAAGCTCAAAAGGAAAATAGCAATTGGTATTAGATGTCCCGCTTATGTTGTAAATAATACTGTCCATGAGGGTTGTAATGTTATTCTATGACGTATGTATGTATTTAAAATATCGATGGTGTTCCGTAAAAAGGGCCAAAGTAATATAGATTTAAGCCAGAGTTCATATTTTATTTAATATGATTATTTCGAACTTATTTGCTTGTCAATGCAAATTGATTATTAGGCTAAGATTCGTAATGATATATTCAGAAATAATCAAGCATGATTAATATTTCAAGGAACAAGGGAAAAATTAACATCAACTGAATTTTTCTACGAACACACCAGAACATAGCAGCGCTACTTTCGGAAGCCGCTACACTTCCATCATAAGTGCTCATGTGTATTTTGCTTATCACTACTTTTCAGGTGGCTCTAGGCTGGTCGACGGGCCTGATTTGGTTTGCTAGTCAATCTTTTTTAGGGCTTGCCAAGATTTAAGCTAAAAAGCTATTTGTCAAGCTAAAAATTAATTTCTATTCTGTGCAGAATTTTATGCACAAGCTTTAATTAGCTATTTTAGGGCTAGAATTTAATTCATGGATTTAAATACATGATAATTTAATGAAAATCTTTCTCCAAGGGCCTTTTCTTTGCAAATCAGAGACCTTTATTAAAAATAAAACACTCTGGCTTTTGGAACTACATATTAATGGAAATTCCTCGGGTCTATAGACGAATGATAAATTATATACAGATTAAGCGTTTCATTCCAAATACAGTGCGAGCTCGATATTCGCAACAATCGATTATCGCAATATTTTTATATTACAGTCATGTTTATGTGTATTTTGGTTTTCTTATGTATATTTCTAAAGAGTAAATATGGTATAATTAAAAAACAAGACGAAAAGGAAACCGAAAACTTCATATGGAGCCTTTGCTACCATACTCACAATTTAAAAATTTTTTTCGCATTTACTAACAATCTGCTATGTAAAATTTTGCGAGATTGGCGCTTTTTCGCAACACCATCGATATGTATTTAAGATTTTATTGGTAGTAAAATTATTGGAAAAAAATTTATTTCGTGCTATTTTTAAGTCCTACTTTTTAAAGCAAATGTCCGGGTTTTTTTCCTCTGCTGTCCTCTTCTTATAAATTAAGCGATGACAACCCTAGGTAAATCTAACCAATTTAAATAGTAAACTTATTGTTAATGTTAATTGTTGTTTTAATTTTTTTGTAATAGCAATTTTCATTGGTTAAACTAACTTTTTTAAAGTTGTAAGTCATTTCATGTCTATGGTTATTTTGTGCTATCGTTATTCAACAATATGACAGCTGACATGGTAAAGGCGTCCGGTTCATAAACATGAGAACTTAAGTTCAAGAACGAAATATTTCATTTTACTGAATTGTAAAATATAAATTTGAGACAAACCACGTTTGAAAATTAAAATCATTTTTAATGGTTGAAATTATTAATTTAATTTTAAAAAATTTTTGTGGTTAAAATTACCAATTTTTATGGTTAAAATAACCAATTTAAAATAATAAAAGTTATTTTACAAAAATTACTGTATTTAAGTCAAGCAAGTCACCACATGTCTATGTATACTTTGTGCTGTCGTTATTTAACAAGATGACTTAGCAGAGATGGCAAAGGCATCCGTTTTATAATCATGAGTATAATTGTGAGAACCTAAGTTCAATACCAAAAAATAAAACAAACGAAAAAAATAATTGTTTAAACCAACTCACTTACTGCTTAAGCCTTGGCAGGCATCGTACCTGCGACCTTTCGGTTAGTAGTTTAGCTCCCTATCAACTAAACTACAAATCCATTGGTTGACTGTGAAGTATTTTATGGGTGGATTGGTGCAATCCTAATCTATGAAATTGGTTAGATTAGCAATATTTTATGTTGGCTGTATGGAGCGTTTTTTAGAAGCGAAGGACTTTAGATTATAACAAAACACGGAAATTGGATTTTTTTTTTTCAATATGTAATGTTTTCATAATTAAGATTTTGGGCATGATGCAATCTCGAAGTAAAATTTTCACACATTCTGCAGAGTTAATCAGGCTACATTTGGACAATAATGCAATGAGTGTTGACGCCTCCATGTCTGAAACATTGTACTCCAGTAGAGCAGCGAACAAGGTAACAACCATTATTCGATTATAACGTTATACAGTAAAGTAGATGTGGACCAGAAAATTGTCAAATACTCAATAAAAATAATAGTCACATAATAAAAAACTATAATTAGATTTTCGTCGGCATTTAAAAAAAGTTTGCTTTTCTGATGCAGCGCAGTTATGCTTTCCCGAATAAGCCTGCAACGCCACACTATTACACATCAGAAAAATTCAAAGCAAGTGAAGAGAAATCGAATTCACGTTCTCAGTTATTATGTGCTTTGTAGTCAACACGCTAACTATTTCAGCCATCAGGTTTTTATATAATAAATAAAATAGCCTGAAAACAGCTATCTGTTGTCTCCTCCAAAAAGAGCACCCAATATTCAATTTGGGGATCATTTTATTTTATGCTTTTAGTAGAACTAATATTTTACTGTTTCCTATTAATTCTTTTTTCAAGGATAATTCATTCGTTCGTTTGTTTTTTCACGAAAAATAAAAAAAAAAGTTTAGACTTTATTCTTGACGCTCTTATTAAATTATTAAACGGCAGGAAGCAAAAAAAAAGAAGACAAAGCAACATGGATAATCAGTCACGACATTAACTTTTTCAAAATGTACGTTAATTTTTATCACTGTTGTCTGTTCGTTAAACTTACTTATTGTTTACGATCTAAAAATAAAAAATAGCAAAAATCAGTTAATTTTCTCAAAAGCATTTTTTCTTAAACATAATTTAATTGCTAATACAAACGGAAAGTCAACATTTACGGAAGTGGTGGAAACGGAAATGACGTCATTATTACAAGTTACATGGTACAAACCCATAAGAGTATCAAGAAAACGTGCTAACACAACCCAAAGACAAAACAAAAGTTAGATACACATCAGAAAAAATTTCACTCTCTCCCTCTCTCTCTCTGTCTCACTTCCTTAATTGAATAAAAGAAAACCATTTAGCTGCTGTATGTGGTACTCATACTCAGCTAGCGGTAAAAATTATAAGCCAGGCCTTTTTTAGGCCTTCTAAAGCATTTTATACGATCTGATACTGATTCTGAACTATATTCCAAACAAGGCCTGACCTCATGTTAGAAGGGACAATAAAGTTATTTCTTTGATAATTTGTTCTCTAAGCAACAGCAGCAGAAGTATTAAAAACTACATTCTAAAGGATGGAAATAAATTTTAAAAAATTTATTTACTTAAGACAGTTCTTCATATATAAATATCGAACCCTTAGCGCCAAATGATCGTAAGCGACAAAAATTAAATATTTCAGTAGAAGGGTTTTTATTGTATTTAAACACGATTATATTCATAAACTGTCGCTTACGATTAACTTGCACAGCATGTATTTCAAAAGTTATCAAGAAATTGGACATTTTAACGATTTTAAACTCATAAAATTTTGATTTCAATAAAAAAATTATTTTTTTACAAAATGTCGCTTACGATGATTTGGCGCTAAGGGGTCGATATATATGTATATTAGCGTGTCCGTTATTTACATGGGAGCAATTCCACGTAAAACGGCCCTACGAAGAAAAAAATATTTTTCCTATTTTTAATAAAAATCACACAATTGATGTCAATAAGAAGAGAATGACAATTATAGACAAATAACATCAATATAACTATTTATTATTTTTTTTTTTGTCAATTTGAGATACTTTTAATATCTTAATACTAAATAAACACTCTGCTATCTCTCTCTCTCTCTCTTTATATGTTTAATTTTTTTCAGATTCTCTTTTATTCCTCTTCTCATTATTCGTAAAAGCCGTTATCTCTGAAAAGAATATACTTTTTTTGCTTTTTATTGAACTTAAAAAAATAATCTGTTGTCTATAACAGCATGGATAGCAAATAATTTAATGTCTTATTATTTTCTTATGAGTTTGGGTACATTCGTAAATTCAGTAATTGTGCAGTAGTGAAAGTCCTGCATTCGAAAACCATCATTTGGCAATACTTTTCTGCGTCGAAAGTTTCTTTAAGCAAACAATTTTATTTCTTCGAACTTTTCAAATTTTCGTACTATGTCACACCCGTCAGTCACACCCGTCGTATTTTAAAAATAGTTTTCTTTTTTAATAAAAATTATTTTTTGTCAAACAGCAAATACATAATACAATCAAAAGCAATTTGATCAATTAGCTATGCAAAAACTATTATGTACGTTAAATCAAAATTTTATAGAAATTATGCTGAAAGTCATAATTCTTTAAAACTAAGATTTGTAAGGTTACACCCGTCGCAGCTTTCTGACGACCATTCTGAGCAGAAATTGTGTTCTTTCAGTGTCAACCTGTAATTCAACGACTTTAAGCTTAACCTCCTTGCTTAACCTCCTCTTGACTTTAACGAAAAATGTATGTAAAATGGTGACACCCGGCTAAATGGAATTACTCGTGGGAAATTTTTTTTATAAAAAGGTTCAAGTCTCACCCCTCAAAAAGTTGAGACTTGATGCAAAAATTACTCCAAATTTTTCACGTCTCTGGGACTACGCGTTCCGCCGTGCCGACTTACTGTTGAAATTTTATTCAATTACACTCATACTGGTGACCCATAAGCCTTTCTTACGATATGACACAAAAACGATACGATATACTGAATTGTCATATCATAAGTTTTTTACGATATGACAACATTGCGATATGACAACACCATGTATGGATATCTTAGTGTTGTCATATCGTAAAAAACTTACGATATGACAACACAGCATGTCATATCGTTTTTTGTCTTATCGTAAAAAATGCTAAAAATGACATCGCTGCCCACAAGTCCAAAAATATGATAACATCATGAACATTTTTCTTTTAAAAAGTTCTTGTCTGTGCAATTTCCAACAGCTTTTGCCTTACGGACATTCATCTAAATCGTATATTAAACAAAATAAACTGCAAAATATCGAAAAGTTCCATAAATATAAAAAAAGCAAAAAAACCAATAAATTTACAAATTTCGGTAAAATTTTTCTTTTCTCAGAAATTGAAGTCATTTCTTTAGTTATTTCGGCTGCTGTAAGCGAATCTGCACTACAACTCTTTATAAGTTCTAGCATTCTAGATATACCGTTATTTCAAAAATGAAGGCACTTGCACGACTTAAGGTACGTTTACACTTGGCAAATATTTGCGCAAAAAAACGTTAGCACTACTTTTGCTAAGGGATAGAGTGATTTAACTTGGTTTTTATATCTCAAAATAAAGTTGATCATGCTGCAGAAAGCTATTTTTATATTATTTTTAATAAATGCGAACCAATATTAAAAAAAAAATATCGGAATTAAAGGAAATACAATTTTAGCTTGTCTGTTGATCACGTTTTTTTCGGCAAATATTTGCCAACTAAATAGGGTTTGGCCTATTTAGTTAAAAAGAAAAACCAAATTTGAAAACAACATTAGTTTTAAGCCGAGCGAACATTGCTTCTAAATCTGCCCATTAGTTTCAGGGATATCGTAAAAGTTTCAGCCTAAAAATTAAAAATTTCATAAAAAATTTAAAACCTTTCCTCACTAAATTGTGAAGAAAATCAAAAGCTGTGCACTAATTTCAACGAAAATAGACCCATTTTCTTTAGAATATGTTAAGCTATATGGTACTAGACTATACAAATGGGACCATTGATGTACTTTTATTTTTTTATGAATTTTTAAACACAAAAATAACAAACAACTTCAATTTCTAGAAAACGAAAATGTTTACCGAAATTTTTTCAATTTATTAGCTTTTATTTTAATAGTTATGGGAATTTTCGATATTTTGCTGCTTATTTTGTTAAATATACGATTTAGATAAAAGTCGGTAAGGTAAAACCTGTTGGAAACTATACCGACAATAGCTTTTCAGAAGAAAATGTTTCATGATATCATATATTTCGACTTATGGGTCATTATGCCGTATAAGTGTAATTTAATAAAATGTCAACTGTAAGTCGGCACAGTAAGGAAGGCATGGTCCCAGGAGCGTACAATTTTTGGAGTCATTTTTTTGCATCAATCTTCAACTTTTTGCGAGGTGAGACCAAAAATATTTCCACTTTAAAAAATAATGGACACCCTAGTATATGTATAACAGTATTTCATATCCAACAAATTGTGGTCGTGTTATTTATTGCTGGCATTAAAATATGCCTTTAGTCAGCCATGTTAAAATGCATTTTTATAAGACCTACTGAAGGGATGTGTGAAAGGCCTGGGAGCGAGTATGGAATGGAGCTAATGGAACTTGAACCTGCTAAATATGGCCTTATAGGAGGCCTCTTTACACATACGTTTTACCGCTGGTTATGTTAATGGCTTCCAGTGGGTAAAACATGTTAATACAGGAAAATTACAGAGTTTGAATCATTTAATAAAGTTGTGGAAGGAAAAAGGAAAATCTGATTATATTAAAAATATATGTATTAGTCTTTCCCATACAAATAGATATATATTGAATTATATACAATATAAAATACTTAAAAGGTACAATTAATAAGCTAAACGACCTACTAAGAAGGCTTTAAGATAAATGTTTATTTAAAAACACAGTTAGGAAAAAGGATAAGACGTTTGAAATTTTTTTAAAATATTAACTAGATGCTTGGCTTTGGATAACAGTTAGAGGATTTACTTATAAGGAATTTGCATTTGTTTTAATTTGTTTGGTTTTAACAAATGCAATCACAAATGAAGTAAAATTTTATTTTGCTTTTATGACGCATATTTAAAGTTTATAAAAACAAATGTATATTTAAGCTTAAATCGAAAACCTTAATTTGTTCGTAAAATAAAACAAACATGCTTTTAGACTTAAGCCGACAACCATGATTTCTTTGGTATAAATTTTATGACACGAGATTGGAAACAGCCATTATTTTGTCTTTCTTGTAAACTCAACTTCAATTCAAAGTAGGCAAAAAATAAACCTCCACAATTATTGACTGCAACGGACAAAAAGGAAATTGCCAGGAAATAAATGGCGACCAGAACAAACGACAATAGTGGACATTCAAGCGTAATGTCTCAAAGCCATTGAGCTGGAATCATTGGCCGACACTATGCAAACGTTTTGGTTTGGTCCAGCAAGCAGCACAAAAAGTTAAGAGAAATTGTAAAAATAAAGAAAATTTTACAGAGCGAAACAATAAATTACACACTAAATGGCGGCATGGTAAGAGTGCATTAAGACAATGACTTAAAGGATATTGAAGAATAACAGTTTTAAGGACATCTTTGAATTAAATAAACTTCAACTGGGTACTTAAAATTTTCTTAAATTCCATCAGTTGTTACCTTATTTTCTATATATTTATTGTCAATTCTTTTCGGAAAACATAATAATTCGCCTTATTCTGTAACTATTTCTCGATGTCATGTCCAGTCAATAACAAAAACATGTCACTTCCAACTCGTTGTCGACAGCAATTGACTACTTTTAACAGTCTCTTGATATATTCTATGCCTTAAAGAATAACAAGCTGTCATCAGTTATCAATTGTTATCCACAACAAGTAGGTAAGAGTCATATTTTTGAGATTTTATTGACGTAACGTTGATGTCGATTTACAGAACAAGGGGATATATTCAGGCTCCACAAATTTTGCTTTAAAGAATCTTATTTTAAAACTGTAAATTTCCACAAATATGAATTTCAATTAACTTTTCATTCCTATGATATATTCCATACTCCTCTAATGTTATTGGACACCAACTGTAAGGTACCAGTTGTGTCAGTTTTTAATAAAATTGTTAAACCAACACGTTTGAAAACATACAGCACAAGATAAAGGTGTCAATAATTCTATAAGGAGAAGACAACCAATCTCCAGGATTGCGAGTACAATAAAATATATAAATGTTACATCGAGCCTAGGCAGCAGGACGAAACCAAGAATGAAATAATAAATAATGGAAAAACAGTTGACCTTGCAGGCAATTTATGGAAATTCCCTATAATCTGAAAAATCTATACATAAACACAACAACAATATAAAATTGGTGATCAGAGAAAGGGAAAAAATGTAGCGACTGAGAATAGCCAATTCAATCTGTTAATTGTCTATGACCCATACTGTTGTATTTGGTTCCGTCAAAAAAAGCCTACAAATAACTACTGCAAACAAATTTAATTTAAAGTTATGCTCACAATTTCGAACATACTTTAATAATATTTTAATTGAAAATTATTAAATCAGAATTGGCCTCGTTAACTCAAATTATTAATTGAAATTATTTCTATTAAGTGCACGCACGTTAAGGCAACCATAATCTGAGAGCAACATGCTATGATTAAAATTATGGTTGCAGCCAAATCATAATATGGTTCTACATAACCACATATATTATTTTTTAACCATATTTTGATAACAAGTTTCTTTATTCAAAATTTGCTATATTTTTTAAGAAAGGGATAGTGTGGAGTTAACAGGTTGTGAAATGTGAAAGAAAGCTTAATTCTTTTACAACTATGCAATTGCGCGTTCCTCACTTAAATATACCAAGAACAAATAATGAAATGCTACACCAATGCGCTACAGAAAAATTCATGACGGACACACAAAAATTAAACAAGAATTATGTTCAATAACACCATGTTATTGAAAAAAAATTTGAATTTCAATAACATTTGTCGTTAACTTAATACAATATTTCGTTGTATGTATTTCTTTCCCATGCCGGTTATTTCTTTTCTTTTCATACACAAGTACTTAAAACAAGTTTTATCCCATAAAAATATAAATGGGATATGGCTCGGCTGTAGAGCATGCTTTACGTCCGGGAAGGCCGGGTTCGTATCCCAGCCATGTCAACATTTTTTTTATATATACATTTTTTTCTTTCTAAATAATTTTCTTTTCAATATAGCGGTATTCTTTATCACAGGAAATTTGAAAAAAAAAAATTATTGAATACCGGAATTTTTTTATCAAAAACGACACTTGTTTTTATATGTAGATGATTTTCCCTGAACAGGGATCGAACTCATTTTCTCAATCACAATTTGCTTTATAGTCAACGCGCTAACTACTTCAGCCAATACGAAAATATTTTTACTAAAAATGTAACATTCTAGGTTTCTAAAGGAAATCTGCTCCGCTGGTCACAGTTTTTGGCAGGCGGGAAACAGTTAAAAGTCAGATTAATTTTGTTGAATATATCTAATATAATTTGTAGAGAAACTTGTAAAACTGGATGGGCGTTTTTTTCTTAAGCGATTAATTTAAAATTTCGTAGAAAAATTTACAATTTTCTCCCAATACTGGATGTAGCGGGGGGGCATGCCTTAATCGACTTGAAATTTCAACCGCAGTAGTTTTTGGAGTCTATTCTTTTCAAATATTGAAAATAATAAATTTTTGTCTAAAAAACTTTTTCAGATAAACGGCAAACAATAAGCTCTCTATTTTTTTTAAAATTTAGCCATTTTCACTCTAATTTCAAAGTCTTGATTTTGATTCCTTTTCACGACTAGATGAATCGGGACACCTAAAACATGTCATAAAATATTTTTTTATTTTTTTAAGATTTTGGCTAAGCTAATACCGGAGATCTTGGCGAACCGGAGATCATAGAGAACAAAGTCGAAGAAAAAACAAATTTTTAAAATTCAAAGCCAAATATCTTTGAAAATATTAAAGATATCTTAATGTATATTAAACTGTATTTTCTTTATCTGTTTAAAAACTTTAAACTAAAGTTAAAATTATTACAATCGAATAACATTTGTAAAAGTTATGAGGTCGACAAGGTTTTTCATGCTAGAGGTAGAACTTTGACAACCTGTAGCTCAATGTGTGTTTCAACAGGGTGGTCCAAATTTCAACTTTCTTAAAGCCCCGGTCCTCCTCTTCTATTTTCACATACACAGTTTTATAATCGAATCGCAAGTTTCAAATATACAGATTTATTACCGCATTTTTTTCAAGTGGAACCACTGTGCGGTGTTAGGACGACTAGAAGTGATTTTATATTCGATTTTTTCACTTTTCCACTAAATCGGATCAAGCGTTCATGAGCTTGTAAAAAAATTATGCTTTTTCGGAGCCGTGCCTAGTTTCTGTAACTAATCTGAGAGTTTTTCTGATCGAAAAAAATTATTTTCATTCTGTGAAAAACAGGATGAGTTAGAAAATTTTATATTTTCGTACTTTTGTTAGGTTTGCAGGGTGATTCATATAATCATCAAATTATTAGTATGTATATGAATCGGCCTACATCGGATAACGCGTATAATTGTAAATTTTTTTCGATGTGAGAACTTTTCAAAAGTTACAGAAACCAGGCACAGGTAAAGAATCGATGTGCTTGCTTATGCTCTTTTTTTATTTTTTGTATTTACATCTCTCGTTTCCAGAGAAACACTTTGTATTGCAGAAACTTTCAAATCAGTAACAAAAAATTTATTTTTCAAGTTTTAGAGCTTCTAATTGGAAATTCTCTATATAAAAGTCATGCTTGTTATAAGCAGGCTTGTAAGCATAAGTATTACTTCTCTCCCTTACAAACCTGCTTAAATGGAAGTTCGATCTGTTACTGCGGAGTTATGCGAAGTCATGCAAACTTTTTAAGTTTTTCTTGAACGATGTATCTGGAGAACGAAGTCAGACATTTAATATTTTACGTTCATAATTCTTTTAAATAGTCTTTATTCTATATTGCAAAAAAAAAACTAATTACCTTTTTTATTTATAAATTGTTCTAATTCTCAATTGTAATTAAACCCTGAAAGGAATGTAGACTATTTAACATTGTTTTTAAATATACATATATGAATTTGTGTTTAATCGTTTCGTTGTTTTTTCTTCAATGCTATTAAAACTTAAAGTATATTGTTAACATTTGAATTCATTTGATCACAATGTAAAATGCACTATTATTGTATTCGGTTGAAACTTTTTTTAAATAACAAAAACGAAAACTACTGCTACTTCAAAAGTCCATTTGTCACTTGAAAATCAGACTCTTAAAGGTATAAATTAAAAGAGAAAGCGCAGCGAAAACCAAAGCCGCCTCAATTATGTGAAAATAGACATTTAAACTTGTTGCTGTTAAGGCTACTTAAGGTTCAAAGTCTAGAGGACTAATTTATTCCACTGCAGTATAACAGCATTATGTATAATTAAAATTAGACTGAAGCTAGCATAAGTGACGAGTTCTTTCATACAATTTTACATTGAAAATCGCCGCATAATGCAGTATTAACTCACAATTATATCCTAGCATAACGATTTGTAATGTCAATTTATATTGCAAAACTCGTTAAGGCTATGTTTAATTTTGTCACTTATGCTAAGTTCATCCTAATATTTCATTATACATAATATCGTAGATATTTAACGGAAATAGCGTATCAATTTTATGATCTACATATAATCCATACCTTTACTTTCCTTGAGGAACATTAGTCTTATTTTTTATACATTTAGAGATTTCTCTTAAGATTTCACAGTTTTCCAGGCGTGTTCTAATAACAAATATTGACCATATTACATACAAAATCCTTTTTCTGCATCTGTCACATGGGACTGACTACTACCACTCGTACTACTTCACTACATGGTCAAAACTATGTAGTTGGTAGATTGTATAAAAGAGTAAAAATAGAAGAAAAAACACAGAAACAAATAAAAATTTAACTAAATATTTAAGTAACATTTTTTCCCCATAAAACTGAAACATTTCTAAATGCCAAATAAATAAAATAAAGGATAAAAATGTGATTCTCCATAAATAAGTAAATGAAAAATATATTTGTGTGTAATGGTTAACATGAGTGGGACAGAATTCTAAAGTACTAGATCATATGAACCAAACAACACGACCTTTGCAAACCAAACCCTTAAGGGAATGGAAGGTTTATGCCAGCAGTAGTAATAGAACTGGCTAAAAATTACTTTATTTAAACTTTATATTGTAGTTATTCTCAGTTTATTTTTTACAACAATTAACTATGTAAACAAGAATTTTACATGCTGTTTTTTTTTGCACTTTTGTGGGTTATTTTTTATTTAGTTTCTATTATTTTTTGTTTTATTGTCTTGTAAAAAGGCGACACTACAAATGGGAGTAATTTAGTTTAGATGTTCAACAATGTGATTGATGAACAAAGATAAATAGCAGAGTTTAAATTGTAGCAAGAGAAAAAAATTGCATTGAGTATTAAGAAATAAAGGAAATAAATTGGGTATTGAAGAAACAAGAAAAAATATTTAAAGGATAAAGCTGAAATTTGTTTTCCAGAAGATAAAACACATAACAAATATAGGATATTCTATCGAACAATGTTTGTTCGATTAATCGTAAAATAAGGTTCGCTGAAATAAAAATTTACAGTCTCAAGTAATTTACATCGATTAATCAAATAACTGGAGCACATTTTCTCTTTTTCGAAGGCAATTTTGGAGATGTTTTAACAAAAACTTAGAAAAATATGAAATAGCCATTCAATTCGAACATAAGCATATTATGCAGTGAGGGCAACATTGTTATTATTGCTGGATCTTTCTTAATAGAATGCATACATATGCCCAGCGAAAAAGGACCTTCCAAAGAAGTAACTCATATCCCGAACTTCCCAGCAAAAAGTTTTGTAATTTTACAGTCGGTAGTACTTTGCTAATGGGTTACAAAGTAATGAGTGGTGCCTATTCGCAAAAGTGGTGTAACCCACATTTTTTATTGGTTGCTGTTCTAGTGTTACACACATTCTTTATATTACCCACTAGCAATACAAAAGTAGAATACGCAACATTTGGTATTCAAAAGCAGATGAAGATGAAAAATCGTTTTTGCACAGAACATAATATAACAAAGTAATTAAATAGTTTGGGGTTAAACCACTTTTGCGCTGATGGCCTCACTTCTCTTATTACTACGCTTCAAATTGAAAATACTATGTACTTAGTTATTAATAAAACTAGTACGAATTTTTCTCATTACGTGAAAGTAATTATAATTTGTTGTTATTTATTAATAAAATAAGTAGGCAAGCACTTTTTTTAAGTCGACATTTGTTTGTATATGAAAACAAATTTTTGTCGCTTAAACTTATAAGTCAACAATAGCTGAGTGAGTAAAGTACTTGTCTTCAAATCTGAACGAGCACAGCTTCGTATCCAGCTGAGTCAAAAAAATGGAACGTGTGAAAAAATATAAATAAAATATAAAGTATAATATATAATGTGAATAAATCTGTTTTTCATTTTAATTTGTTTATTTGACTACTTATTTTTTGGCTTCAAGTAAGTCAAATAATAAGTAGTTAATTTGATGTGACAATGTAATTACATTTATGAGGGGTACTCCTTATTTTCAATCAAAAATAAGTATGTAGTTATCGAGTCAAATTGTCAGTAGTTACGACTTAAATCCTCATATACTTGTTTGACTACCAGTAAGCAAAGTTTCTGCTGGGTTGTGACCCGGAAGAGTGGTTCCAAAAAGGATAATTTCTCATAACTTTTACTTAAGCTTGTCATTGGAAAAATTGATTCATATTCACTGGATTTGAAATCATGTTCACAATGTTGAGAAAAATCAATTTTCGGGAACGTTATTTGTCCTAGAGTATATTCTTAATTATAATTTATGTATGTATAATATGTGAACATCGTACTTATAATATTCCCATAATGTAAATAATTTTACTGATATTTTGTCGACTTGCACGAGTTAGGCTCGAACCAAAGAATTTTATTTCATGGTTGTTTAATAGCCCACGCGCTTACGATCTCAGTCACATCATCAACAACAAAAGCAACGGCACGAAGCTAATACCCACACCGAAAAAAATGTATGCAATAAAATATATGCACAAAATGGTTGTACATATTACGAAATATGTCGCAATTTCGCACCACGAAATTCTTTCGCAAAATACACGAAATGTACAAAAATAATTAAAAAATTGAAGTAAAAAAAAGTTTGGCTCAACCCGGGGCTCGAACTTGCAATCTTTATATTTCAAGGCAAGTACACTCTACCCACTGAGACACTTTCTAGTTATAATTTTTAGAGCTAAATTGTTTTTCTTACATCTGAAAAATATGTCAATTTATAAACAATAATTTTTATTAATTTTGTGTTATTTCATAAATAATTTTTTTTAGCAAACCAAAATGTTTACGAAAGGTTTTCGTTACTTTCGCAAAATATTGCTAATATTTTTTTCGTAATATTGTACGATAGTTTTCGTATATTCTACGAAAAAAGCAACTACGACATTTTTTTTCGTAAAATGTTGCATGGCTTATTTTCAGTGTAGTGAAAAAAATTTCAAGTCATTTTTGCGGAACTACTTTTTCTCTACTTCCAAGTTATCAATAAGTGTGTATTTTGCACTTCTCAGGAAGTGATTATTTTCAACATCCATATAATTAATTGAAAAGTTAATTTACTTATACAAAATTGATGCTCATTCGAAATTTTCGCAAATACTTACGATATTTCTTGATTTTTTTTAACAAATAAAATATATGTTATGAATTATCATATTTGTATTTATAAAAAAAATAACTACGAAAGTAATTACAAAAGTAGTTCCTTTGCACTTAATAAAAAGAACATATAAAAAATCCAATTTTCTTAACATAATGAACATGACTTCGGATCCAATGAATAGGCATCAAAAAAGAGAACTTCTTGCAATGACAGCCCTATGTAAAAATCATTAGAAATAATCCCGGATCGCAATCTCAAGATTTTATTGAATTCCATAGAAGCTCTTTTTTTACTTTCAATAACTTTGAGAGTATCTGAGAGAGTAAATGTTTCTGACTTACCTAGATATGCAAAATGTATTTTTATTGATACTTTGGAAGCAGCTAAAACGTACTTCCTTAAAAATGACTTTCAATATTTTTCACTGAGATGTTAATAAAGTTAATATCCTATAAATTACATTGTTTGAATTTCTTCTGATTTTCATAATAAAAGTACATCATAAATTAAAGAGGCTAGAGGACCTATATTAGCATAACTCGAGAAAGATTCAACCGATTTATCGAAATACAGATTACAAAAGCCGTTATCAAATTCTCTTTTTAGCATGATTTTTTTAAGTTGATGGTCGAACGGGGTAAAAATACGTTTAGCCGAGTAACAATTCCAAAAGATATTACCTAAGAAAGTGAATTTATTTTAGATTTGATATCCCCCTAAATGATCTTATACCCCGTTTGACCATAAACTTAAAAAAAAATCAAGCTAGAAAGTATTCGTCTAAGTTTTGCATTAGTCGTAGTTTTCATCTTGGATATACTCTACAACACTACACATCAAAATCAATTTATCAAAATGAAAAGGTTCTAACGACTGATTCTGTTAGAGGGCACCAAAATATATACGTATACAGGATTAGGCGTTTCGAAAGTTTACTTTTGGGACTAATTTTAGGGACAGCAAAATTTCTCCCCGACCTCACCCACCCCGCTTTTTACACACTGTGATAGTGAAGCGACATAGGAAATTTTGTAAAACACTACGAGGAACATTTTTGTGGAATATTTTAGCATTCTAACTCTTTGCTTTATGGGACTTTTTGTCGCTTTTTTTAAATGGGGCAGAAAAACTCCCCTTAAACGCTGATGTAGCGGGGTGAAATTAGCTACAAAAATATTCAAAACCTAAAATGTGTTTAAGGGTTAATTTCGTACTTATTCACAATTAGTACTAAAATATCCCACAAAACTGGATTTTATGAGGGTAGTTTATATTAAAAATAAGGCTTATGGAATTTCACTATAACTATAAATATTTATATGTACACAGAAAAAAATAAGTTTCGTTTTTGATAACAAAATCCCGGTATTCAATCATTTTTTTTTTCAAATTTCCTGTGATAAAGAATTCCCCTATATTGATAACAAAATTATTTCAAAATAAAAATATATATATATAAATTAAAAAAATGTTGACATGGCTGGAATACGAACCCGGGCTTTCCGGACGTAAAGCATACACTCTCTAGCTGAGCCATATCCCATTTATTTTTTTATGGGATACAACTTGTTTTAAGTACTTATGTATAAAAAGAAAAGAAATAACCGGCATGGAAAAGAAATACTTACAACGAAATATTTTATTATGTTAAAGATAAATGTTATTGAAATTCATATTTTTTTTTTAATAACATGGTTTTATTGAATATAATTCTTGTCTATTTTTTTCTGTGTATGAGTATGTAATGAGTAATTCTGAAAAGTTGTTGGTAAAGTTAAAACAAAAACAATTTCTTTTCTAGTAATTTTTCTGACTTTTACAGCAATTTGCGTTCATGCAAGCATTTTCTTGACTTACTAAATTCTTTTCACTCTTCCTTTTTTAAGTAATTTCGAAAACACGTAAAATACTTTGAAAATTCCCATAGACAAAATGATAAATTCCATCAAATATCAATTTACTGACAATGAACAGCAAACTCTTTACTCAATTCTGTAAAACTACGAAAATTGTTTTTATTTTCTTCATGTATTTTTTTCTTTCTTTTTTAAATAAAACTGTCGACAAAAAAATTAAGTTATAGTATCAAAGGATTTGTACATTTTGATATTATCAACGACAAAGTGTTTGTATGAATATAATACAGTAAATTTAATGTACTAGTGGGAGTTACCACTACAATAGACAAGAATAATTTTCGAAGAGATCACAGCAACATCATCATTGTCATGTGTGGAAAAGAATGGATAAAGGAAAAATATGCCAGGGAATAGTGGCTATAAGTTTTTTCAACAATGCACACTTAAGTAGTTTTCAATCGACAAAAAAAAGAAGAAGACACAAGACACAGTATCATTATGATGGAAAGATTTTTGAACAAATGTTCAAGAAAAGCAAGAAAATTGTCTCGAGGACAACAAAACTGTTGAAAAATCTGGTGCACAATATCTGTATAAATGTGAACTGTTCTTTTAAAGCTTCTCCAAAAAAAGTTTATTTAAGGCCCTGGCAGCATTGATGCCACTGTTAATGCCACTATTGAATTCATGTCAAACAATATTCGACTGCTACTTTATATTTTTGCCTACTGGCATTATGCATACAATATGCAGTTCACATAATATTTATGCATCATATTTAGAAGATTCAACCACATCGACACCCATTCACACACAGTTACAGATACACCCCCAATAAACACATGCTTATATTTAAACTAGAGATGCGCATCGTCCGCGTGAATCATGCCAAATCACTTTTTATTGTCAAGGAAACTTTTTTAGACACGTGATCATGTTTGTGGATGATTTGGACAACATATCATTAATTTGTGGAATAAAAAAATTATTTTAGTTTCTTTTTAACCCCCGACCAAAAAAAGGGGTGTTATAAGTTTGTAGTGTGTGTCTGTGTATCTGTGTGTCTGTACGGCTGGACCTATTTTGATTTAGTTTTTTTCTGTTTGAAAGGTGACTTGATCGAGAGTGCTCTTAGCTATGCTTGAAGAAAATCGGTCCAGCTATTTAGAAGATATCACATATTTTCTTGTTGTATTCTGTTGAATCTGTGTGTCTTTGACGCCGTAGCTCCCAAACGGTTCAATCGATTTTAATTTAGTAAATTTTGTTTGAAAGGTGACTTGATCCAAAATCTCTAACTTATGTTTAAAGAAAATTGGGCCAACCGTTTTGAAGTTATCATATATTTTCTTCTGGGATTTTTAAAATTGTTAATTTAATGTTATATACATATTTTATAAACACTGAAAAAAATTATGATGTTTTTCAGACATGATTTATAATAAATTATGATTATTTGGATCTTATTTTCTTGTCAATCCAAATTGATCATTGGGCTAAGATTCGTAATGTTATATTGAGAAAGAATCGGGCAAGATTAATATTCCAAGGAACTAGGGAAAAATTAACATCAATTTACTGTTCACAGCAGAACAGCAACGTTACTTTCGAAGGCCGCTACATTTCCATCATTGGTGTTCATGTGCAGCGATGCCAACTTAGCCCTTTTCGGGCTAGATTTAGCCCGTTTTAAGTTAATCAAAACGCGAAAAATAATTTTTAGCCCCACACGAAATAACGCGTAAATCTAGCACTTTTAACAATTATCTTTTAGCCCTTCTAGCTCTTTTTTACTTTTTGATCAATGTGGGTACATTTTTTATTTTTTTCGAACTATTTCTTCTTTTATTCTAGCAATAGCAACTTGTGAACTACGTGTCAATATCGTTTTTACTCATTTTGTTTTGTTAGTTTGTTTTACAAGTAATAAAAAAAACAATAGTTTAGAATAATATTCTATTTCATTAAAAATTGGTTGTGATTTTAAGTGTCCCCACAATTTAAAAATGTTTTGATTTTGAAAAGAAACACTTTATAAGAAGCCCTTTTTTGCGCTTTTTCGAAAAATTGTACTGGATATTGCTTTATACGTAACTTTTTTCAATTTAGCCCTTTTTAGCCCCTTTTTACCAAAAATTTTTGCGCGTTTTGGATCCCAAAAAAAGTTGGCATCACTGTTCATGTGTATTTTTATTCTGTTGAATGCGATTACAATTAGGATATGTATGTGCAAACTTTTCGTGAAAATTGTATACGAGAATTAAACACAACTAAACTGTGTTAATTTGCTGTTTCACCACAACAATTCAAAGTGTTATCGTTGGTTTATTTTTCTTCATGCTCATTTTTCCGATTTTCTGTTCTCTTAAGTCAAATATTCCATACAATTAAGTAAAATATTAAATTTAAAAATGCTTTAGCATGCTTTAATATATTATAAATAAATTTACTTAAGTTTTTTTTGTTGTGTTAAAAACGAACAATGAAAATACTGTTTATACCAGAGTGGTGAGCCGAGGTATTTTTATCGGCGGCGACTGAGAGTGTGAAATGGTCGTCGGTGGCGGCCAAAATGACTGCGCCGTACGGTTATCGGCTGGATATATTTTTGTCGGCTGCGCCACACTTTTACATGTTTTCTTTTCTATGTATACGACGACGGTATCCCACAGTGTCGATAAAAACAATTTCTTTCATGTCTTTATATTTAAAACAAAAACAAATTTAGGTTTTTGTTGATTTTAATATAAATATTCTAAGGAAAGAGAAAGCTTCTTGTCGACATTGTGGGACGGGTAGTTAATATTATATACAGATATCGTCCCTACCATGTCAAACTATCCAATATGAAAAATTCGTTTTTCAGATTCGTTATCTTGGTACCCTCATTTATACGATATGCCTTGCTTAAAAATGCTGATATTCTCATAGACGATAGATAACTTAATTAGAAATATTTTAAGCCTGGAATACGCCGACTTTAAGTTCACAATTCACTGGTCTTTGAGCTCTTCTGAAAAGTACGAATTTGCATATTGGATAGTTTCCTAGAAAATTATTTTTGCCAACATGTCTGACGTCTAAGACTTTAGTAGACAATCAACTGCGTTGTCTGAAATTCACTCAGATATTTGACAGAATAGCTGGCAGTTTTCTTGTACGACACTTTCTGAAGCATTATCCGATTAATATCAGACTAGTCTGCACATAATATGAAGGCAATTTAATTTTTTTAAGACATTTAACAGAATAGTCTGCACATTTTCTAACCTAAGACGTAAAGCTTGTAGCAGGCACTTGTTAGCTTTTAGTTTTGTTAATAAATCAGATTTATCTTTTGAAATTTTTCCGAAATTGTGCTAATATATTGCAAATTCCTTTAGAATTTCCCTGGAAAATTCTTCAGGATTCGTACAGAATTCTCTTAAGCATTCTTAGATTTTCTTTAGACAAAGAGGTCCGATTTTTTGTCAACCACTCATATGATTTTCGGTACGTTTCGTACCGACTTCGGCATCTTTTGCAGACTCTCTGACCGACTTCGGACCGAAAAAAATGCATTTCTACAATAAAAAATCCATAATCGTGAAGATGTCAAGCATACTCCATACATAAAAAATTTTTAGGTTTTTTTTATATGAAGTTTGACATTTTTACGATTGTATACTATAATCAGCTGTCGATTTGCATAGACCTATATATTGGATCATGTATTTAACGAAACCACAAAAAAGAGAAGAAAATAACGAAAGTGGCTGAGCCGGTAAAAACGGCTGGTAAATAAAAAAACGGCTAATAAAAAATCTGCGGCGGGTGGGCTAGCCGCTTTGAAGTCTAACCAGCCCACAGCTCAAAAACGGCCTCTTGCCACCGAAAACAGTGGTTTCAATTTTGATCGAATTGAGGCTTCAATAGAAAATTTAATACAAACAGTAAATTTTTTTACAACCAACATGACCTGCATGATGCAGGAAGTGTTGAAAATGCAGTCTACATTATTGCAGGCTGCATTAAACAAACCATGAACTTAAAAATCTGTTTCTGGAACGCAAACGGCATCCACCAACATAAAAACGAACTAGAATACTTCATGATGGATAAACAAATTGATGTTATGCCTATCTCTGAGACACATCTGACGGCTAGAAGCTTTTTTAAAATCAACGGATATACTCTTTACGACACAAAGGACACCCAAGTTGGAGCTTCTGGTGGCTCAGGTATACTAATAAAACCGCGATTAAAACACTACTTAATGAGTGATCATTGTGAAGATTATCTTCAAGCAACTAACATCTGCATTGAAGCTTTTCATCAAAACCTGGTGATTTCATTAATTTACTTTCCTCCCAGGTACTCTATTACAGAAAATCAATATAGTAGATTTTTTAATTCACGTTGCAATCATCGGAGACCCACGCTTTTTGACCGCCGGTGATTACAACGCTAAGAACACGCTCTGGGGATATCGCCTCATCACGCCAAAGGGTCACGTTTTGTTTGACACAATTTCAAAAATCCGTTTGAATGTTATATCAAGTGGGCAGCCAACTTACTTACCAACAGATCACCGAAAAATACCTGATGTTATTAATTTTGGAGTGCTAAAGGGTGTGCCCAGCGAAATGATCCAAGTTGAAGCATCTTTAGATTTGTCTTCAGATCACTCGTCAACTATTATCACTATATGTTCTAGGGTATTCAGTCGAATAATGTTTGCTCGATTAATCGAATAATTGCAGTCAAATAATGTTCGACCAAACAAATAGTTTCAATTTCGATTAAAAATTTATTCGAGTAATTTAGGTCGATTAATCGAATAACTCGAATGATAATTTCAATGTACATTTTTTAATGAGTTTTTGCAGATTTCTTAATAAAAACTGGCAAAATTGTTCAAATTATAACAACTTTTCCACCATCCAATTCGAACGTTATTTCATACTAATAGACCGAATGATCAAAGAAATAAGTAAATAATGCAGTAAAAATAATAGAGATACAGAGAAAGGAACCAAATTCAAATATCTTGCAAAAAGTTCGGAAATATAACCATCAAACAAAAATTGATTTAAGCAAAGATGATATTTTGAGAGCAACTAGTCAACTAGATATTTCGTATTAAAATATCGAATGAAATCTAACGAAATTCAATGAAAAGTTGAAAGCATTTAGAAAAGCAAAGAGCAAAAAAATACTTTTTTATATTTTTATTCCGCATTAAATACAGAACATGTCTGAATATTATTAAATATTTCCTGGCGCAAAATTTTCTCTAAGTGAAACATTTGAATAGTAAAAAAAACTATTTTAAATGATCAGTTTATGATCTAATATATATAGAAATATTGCTTTTTCTTTTGTTTTTATTATTAAAATATATCAAAACGCGAAAAAACTTGATTTGTTTTATTTTTGTCCACAAAAATTTACAAAAAACCGAGTAATTCAAAAATTTTCAGATTAACTCGAATAATTTTTAGCAGTAAAGCTTGCTCGAATAACTCGAACGAAATAGAAGCTTTACTCGATTGTTCGAGTAATTTAAGAACCTCAATTTCGATTAATTGATTAATCGAACAATTGAAAAGTCGATGAAAATGAATTCCCTAATATATTCACATACAACATATCCACCCACTTGTGATTTAACGATGACAACCACACGTATAAATTGGTTGAAATACAAAAAATATTTGAGTGCTCATTGGCCAGAAAATATTCCATTAAAAACGCCTGCTGACACAGATGAGTCTATTAGAATGTTTGAGGGAAACCTTAAGCAAGCTGCTCTAAATGCTACTACTACAAATCTTCAGGTGAGATATAATAAAATTTTTTCAGCAGATGTAGAACGGCTTTTATCCGAAAAAAGAAGAGTTCGTAGAGAATGGCAACGCTACAGATACCCTCAGCTAAAATCTAGGTTGAAGGAATGTACTAAACAGCTAAAAACTCTACTAGAATATCAAAAAACCGCTTCTCTTCAAAACTTTCTGAATGGACGCAACACCTCAAACGGACTATTCGCTATGGAGAGCAGCCCGAAGCCTCAAAAGACCAGTGATATATAAGCCTCCATTGCGAGCTTCGAATGGAGACTGGGCAAGAACTGGCGCTGAAAAAGGTACTTTGTTTGTAAACCACTTGCAGGAAGTATTTACTCCAAATACGTCTGATAATATAGTTGAGCTGCCACCAGTCCTCGCTATACCAGATATTACTTTGAGGTTCAATTATCGTGAGATTGAACACTATATTGCGGGCTTAAACTCGAAAAAAGCTACAGGCGCTGATAAAATAAGCAATAAAATGCTCTTAGAGCTACCTATACTGCAAAACAGATAATTCTATTTATTTTTAACAGTATTTTACGCCTCAAATGCTATCCCGCTGATTACCATGATACCTAAGCCAGGCAAAGATCATACGAAAGTGGAGTCCTATAGGGCTATAAGCCTGTTGTCTAACATTTCAAAACTATTCGAAAAGCTACTTATGAGTAAGCTAACACCCATACTGAATCGTACTGGATGCGTTCCAGACCACCAATTCGGTTTTAGGAGACAACATAGCACGATTGAACAAAGACATAGACTCGTGAACGTGGTTAGGAAAACCTTCGAAGAAAAGAAATATTGCTCTGCGCTCTTCATCGATGTTTCTCAAGCATTTGATAAAGTATGGCACGAAGGTTTAATATATAAACTAAAGCAAAACGTACCCGAAAACACCCTTAAACTTTCAGAAAGCTACTTAACTGAGCGAAAATTTGTTGTTAAAGAAGGTAATTTTCTAAGCCCTCCGCATATCATTGAAGCCGGAGTTCCTAAAGGTAGCATCCTCGGTATATCTGATATATGCCTCTAACTTGCCGGTAAGCAGTAACATACACATATCAACATTTGCTGATGTGTCAGCTTTTCTAAGTGTTCACAAAAGCCATCAAGAAGCCACCCGCAAACTGCTAGATTATATACCCCAGTTGGTACAATGGCGGATAAAAATTAACGAACAAAAATGTCTACACACTACTTTTACATTGTGCAAAGAAACCTGCCCACCTATACAAATAAATAACCAAACTATACCTCAACACACTGAAGGAAAATATCTCGGTGTTCATCTTGATAGTCGTCTAACATGGAAGTCCCACATAAATGCAAAGATGGCCCAAATGAAATTAAAAGCAGCTCAAATGAATTGGCGTATTGGCAGAAACGCTACTATAAGCTAGATTGTAAACTTCTTCTATACAACTCCATTCTAAAACCAATATGGTCCTACGGAATCCAGTTATGGGGCACTGCCTCGGCATCAAATATAGAAAAAATTCAAAGGCAACAAAATAAAATACTCCGTACGATTACAGCAGCCCCATGGTATGTCAGAAACAAGCGAATTCATAAAGACCTAGATGTACCGCTGGTTAAGACAGTGTTTTCTAAACACGTGACAAGCTACATAAAAAAGCTTGAGTTGCACCTAAATCCCCTAGCCCAAAACATTATTAAATTTAGAGGCCACACTCGGCTGAGAAGGAGGGACACTCTTGCTCTCAGCCGAACACGAGAGACGTAAACGACCAAACAACCAACCACTGAAACAAATATTTTTGTCTGGCACTGGCTGGACTTAAAAATTAAAATTTTAGAGTTAAGATTTTATTACTTATTGTTAGTTCAATTTGATTGAAAATACAATAAAAAAAGTATAACCGAAAAAAAATTATTAGTTTGGCTTAAGTTCGTTTTTAATTTAATCTTTCGATAAGATTATTTTTATTTTAGAAATAAATGCATGTAAATATTGAACATTCAAAGAAAAATTTGGCTGTACGGAAGGTTGAACTGACATCAGATCCCAGTAAAAAAATTGCTTCAAATAAAGCAGGTTTTTACTATGAGAGAATAAAAGTAGTGCTTACAAACCTGCTGATATCCCTGCTGATTTTTGTATGGCGAGTTCCTGATTTGGAGTACTACATTTTTGATACAAAAAGCGCTTTTTGAAGCGCTGAAAATCATCACCATTTTCAGCACTAAAGGTTTAAGTATATAGAACTTTCTCGCTTAAGACCCTGCATTGCATGATCTGTGAAAAACCTGCTTTTTTTGTATAGTTTCTTTCATATACATTCACTGCTCTGCAATAAGCTCTTCTTTTAAAGCGTATTATTATGCGCTTTATTCCCTTAGTGCTTCAAAAAACATGAAAATTTGTTACTGGGATGTTTCGAGAAGACCGCAGTCTTCTCATCAGAGCTCTTTTCCTCCAGACCACACTGCCAGGGAAGGCAGCAATAACCAACGAGCGAAAATCCTATTTACTTTATTCAACCAATTAACAGATTAGTCGCTATCTTGTGACGAATCGCAACTATTAGTGATTGTTTTTAGATTCGGAACTTCACGAAGTGTTTTCTTATCATGTTAAACTATTTTAAGCTTTTGATTTCTGTCTTACCAGCATGAATTATTATCGATACTTTCAATGTTGGAATTTTCTCAATGCTTATTTTGCCCAAGTTTTGGTGGAAAAATATTAGAAGATAAATAACATTAGGCTGAAACACAAAGTTCTTTATATTTAAAGTGGGCCGGGGCTACTTCTTTTTTAACAAAAATGTTTTGCAGATGAAAAGATCTTAACAAAATGGAGTTGCCTCACTTTAAAAATCAACGGCCCATGTGTATGTATAACATTTTCCTAACAGAAAAATTATTCATGATTCCATCTCTAATTTATAAGTACAGGCTGTGTTTCATGCATCTATTGCAGCATTTCAAAAAGATGTTGAATCTATAATCATAAAACTAAAGAAGTCGTAGCAATGTCGTATATGACTTGAATACCCTCAAGGCAAGACAACAAACTTACTCATAAAAATACGCACACACGCATGTATACGCTAAAATATGAAGAAAACATAGAAAGTGTTTGAATTTCTATTGATATGTCTACAAGAATAAAGCACGAAAAAGGAAAAATGAAACTTACTTAACCTATAAAAAAGAATGGCAAAAATATGATTGGATAGGATAAAAATATAAACGGATTTTTTGTATGAATATTAAAAATATAATAAAAAATTAAACAAAAATGTTAAGCAAAAAGAAATCAGGGCTAAGTATTATAAAGATTTTGTAAAGTTCATTTACAGTAAACACAATTTATTCAAAAACTTAGAAGACATTTTCTAAAAATTTTAAAAATTTTAAAAATTTTAACATACATAAAAAAATTATATTATATTGTATTGCGGTACTTTATGCGTTGTTTATAATTAATAATTCGGGAACAAAAAAAAACGGACTACAAAATAGCCGTGGCACCGCCCTCATATTTCATCATCATGTACTTTTTTGAGAACAAATTTTGTGTGCGAAGTTTCATAAGAATCGGTTAAATAGAAGTTATTAATATTAATATTTACTGTTCATGGGCGTGGCACTGCCCACTTTTCTAATCGCAATGTTGTATCGTAACGATAACTAAATGTGTATGCAAAGTTTCATAAGAATCGGTTAAGTAGAAGTAGTTAAAATGCATATTTACTTTACATAGGCGTGGCACAACCCACTTTTTTAAACATAATGTTGAATTGTATGCAAAGTTTCATAAAAATCGGTTAAGTAGAAGTTGTTGAAAAATAATATTTAGTTTGCATGGGAGTGGCACTGCCCACTTTTTTAATCATAATGCAGTATTCAAACAGAAACTTAATATGTGTGCAAAGTTTTATAAGAATCGGTTGAGTAGAAGTAGTTGAAAAGGAATATGTATTTACTTTGTATGCGCGTGACCCTGCCCATTTTTCAAAGGGACCAATCTGGAAGCACATCCTTTCAAATAAAGAAAAACAATCTGAAATCGCTTCACAAATGGCGGAGTTCTGAGGGAACATACATAAAAAATACATGACAAATTGATAACCTTCCTCCATTTTTTTGAAGTCGATTAAAAATAAATACTTCGTCTTTTTCTTTCTTTTCTTATTTTAAGGACCAGTCTGATGCACATACGATATGTGTATTAGTTTTGCATTCTTTCATCAAAAATTCTTTTTTTATTATTATTATTATTGGGTGTATTTCTTATTTTTCGTTGTGGGGTATTGTCATAAACTCTTGCATTTTGCAAACAAATTTCGTTCGTTGACTTGTTTTGTTTTTGCAAATGACAGCTGGACGACACATTAAACGATTGATGCGAACTGTTATTGCAATTGAATCGATGGTTGGTTTGATGTTTTCTAAGTATAGAGCACTTTCAGTTTGATTGATGGTTTTTGTATGAACAATGTTAAACCCAAGCAACAACAAAAAATCATACAAACAGCCCGTTTTAACAATGTATGATTAAAAGTTTTGTATGCCGAACTAGATGTTAAAGCTGTTTTTACACTATTATACAAGCTGTTCGACTTCTGCACAAAATGCAACCCTGATATAATTTGTTGTTATTGCTTTTTTAAAACTTTCCATAAACTCGTTAGATCAGGGTTGTATTTTATACAGAAGTCGAACGGCTTGTGAGATAGTGTAAAACAGGCATAAAGTCCACGTTAACTTTTAATCACACATTGTAAAAAGCGTCGTAAATAATAAATGTATCTAAAAGAATATTGGGGGCTATAGGTTCGATCTTGGAGTTGTAAAATTCATCAAATACTTTATAGCTTTTTATCGTGATCCTCTGATCTTCTTCGCCCATATATCGTTGATGAAATAAGGATCAATATTCACCAGAAATGAACAACAAAGGTGAATCCACCCCGAAAAAAAACATGGACAATGGAATTGCTGGGTAATGTTATGGCTATACATTTTTAGATGTGCATGAAATTATTTCAGTTGACTAATGGAAAAGGAAAGAAGTGTTATTTATCATTATTACACTAACTGAGCGAAAATCAAGAAACAAAACGACACCATTTAGACAAAAATTATATCAGTAAATTTATCTTCCATCAAGATTATGGTCGTCGAGTGCACTCTTGCGCTGTTTCTATGGCAAAAATACCCGTACGATGACCGAATAGTTGCTTGATTCGCCATATTTAGCTGCCAGTGACTTTTTACCGTTTCAAAGTTGAAAGATATCAACAGACGGAAAAATATACAATCAGAGTGTAGAGATCATCTGTGCAATAGAACTCTATTTTAAGGTCTATCCGAAATCTAATTATGCGGAGATAAACTAAAAAAAGAATTAAAAAAATATATTATTTCTATGGTTTTGTAAAAACTTATTTCCCTCTCCTCGTACTCTTACTTCTCGTTACAACAATATTTAAAAAAAAACATTTCGTAGTAAAATACTCTATCTCTATCATCAATATCAGTTTAACTACCAGCATTATTAAAACATTTTATGAACATGAACATAGATATCGCATTAAAGTGGCTTTTGAGGCAAATATTTAACAAGAACCCCCACTCAACATACAAGTCCATCTGTTTGCGACGTGTTTCCGCAGTTGGTCATGGATTAGCTTTATATGTGTGGATGGCTGACATTTAAAATCAAACGCTTTAAATTAAAACAATTCAATACGAGTCCAATATATAAATATAAATGAAGTTTTAAATGGAACTACTACTGTTAGTTAATGCGATTACTGTATGTTGTAGAATATAATGAAACACATAAAGAAAATCTGCCAAAAATATTTTCTTTTAGCTGGATTCATCAGGGACAAAAAATAATGAGGATATTTAGATGGGCTCCAGTTTGAATATACGAGTATTACTTTTGATTTTTACTCAAATGTAGACGCCATAAGGCTGTTTAAGGGGAGTTATTTGTTCATATACAGAAAAGAGTTATAGGTTTAAAATTCTACACGAAAAAGTTCTTCGTAGGATTTTTCATAAAAGTGCTAAATATACCTTATATCTAAAATGTATGAATAACAAGATTTCCTATACTGATTCACTATAACAATGTGCACAAAGAGGAGAACCTTAACTCTCCCTAAAATGAACCGCAGGTGTAGACTTTCAAAACGCCGAAACACAATTTTTTTTATCACCTCTACCAACATCATTCGTTAACACCTTATTATTTATTTTTTTTGTTTTGTACAATGTAATTTGAAGACACTAATTTCAAACTCTATTTGAACTGCAGTAGAGCTTTTATATCGGTCTTCTATTGAGGCTCTTAAACTTAATGAGCCTTATTCATTTGTTTTTTTTTACGTCTACAATTGTTGTAATATTTTTGATGTGCCGTAGATTTCAATATGGCCTTACATGTTATATCTAATCTATCATGGGTACTTTAACATAATTGAAATCTTAAGAACTTTGCTTCTTATGGAGTTCGTCTAGTAAATTACCTAAGACTGTGCCTCTGCACAACATCCTTTTTTAAGCAAATGTTTTATTGATTTTAACATTTGATCAAATATGAGACGAATTTTGCATAAAGACCTTGGCATGACGCCATAAAAAGTCCAATTGGTTCAGAAGTTGAAGCCAACTAACCATCCAATGCGTTTTCGCTTCGCTAAGTGGGCCTGCGATCGACTTACAGAAGATGCCGATTTTGCCAAAAAAAATCATATTTTCAGATGAAGCTCATTTTGATCTTGGCGGGTATGTAAACAAGCAAAATTGTCGCATTTGGGGCACAGAAAACCCGCACGCATACATTGAAAAGCTGACGCACCCAAAACGAGTCACAGTTTGGTGCGCATGTTGGTCCAGAGGCATAATTGGGCCATTTTTCTTCGAAAATGAGCAAGGAGTGGCCGTTACAGTCAATGGCGATCGTTATCGGGCCATGTTGAACGAAATTTTGTTCACAAAAATTGAAGAGGAGGATATTGGCAACATTTGGTTTCAACAGGACGGCGCTACGTGCCACACAGCCGAAGCCACACTCGATGTTTTGCGCCCTGTTGTTGAAAATCGCATTATCAGCTGCAGAGCTGATGACGTTTGGCCACCTCGGAGCTGCGATTTGACACCGTTGGACTATTATTTGTGGGGTGCCGTCAAAGATAAGTGTTACGCCGACAAGCCAGAGACAATTGACGCTTTAAAGGACAATATTCGTGAAGCCATTGGTGAAATACAGCTGCACACAATCGATAATGTGCTTAAAAATTGGACCGATCGTGTAGGCTACTGCATGGCCAGCCGAGGCAGCCATTTGAATGAAACTATTTTTCATTATTAACCGGAAGGAATGTACTTTCAAACAAACAAAAATTTGAGAAAATATTCAGTAGTTTTTTTATAGCATTTTCAAAAAAAAAAGTTATCTGGCGGACCCTTTAGTTTTACTTCGCCGACGATTTTGCAAATATTACGAATGAAGGTGGGCGCTGTGATCTACATTAGTATAGAACAGTATCAAGCCTATTACTTACAATTACCTTTTACTTACAATTAAACGAAAATTAAGGAAAAAATACAAGAGAGCAATCTCGGGACTTGCCACAGGCAACACAGATCAAAAAATATTTCACTTAAGTGAAACAAAAACAAACAAAAAATTGCTTTGGAAAGCTGCATATAAAAATGAGCTAATCTTGTCCATTACTATAAGTATATTGTCTTTTATTTAAAGTATACACAGAAAAACCTAAATTTCATTTTCAGTAAAGAAATTTAATAAATACTTTGACTAGAAACGGACCTACAAACAAATTTGTAAATATAGAATATCTCAACAATTTCATTGAAAACCCCGATTTTTAAAGTAAACAAATTGTATAAATCAATAAAACAATTTGTCTAAAGACATTTACAAATTATAAACAAAATAATTTACTGAATCAAACAAATATATTTACTGGATTTTCTGTAATATATCAAACAATATTTTTGTCTGAGTTTATAAAACAATTTGTCTAAAAATACTTACAAATACTAAACAAAATAGTTTACTGAATCAAACAAATATATTTATATACTGGATTCTTTGTAATATATCAAACAAAATTTTTGTCTGAATCATCATCATTCATTAAGCATTTATGAAATTTCACTTTGTAAAAAGTGTTCAATTCTGAATGTTTATCTAAGGAATCTGAAAAAATTAATGAGAAATAACGCAACAACATTAACGAATTGGTTCACCTAAAAATGTTCAGTAAACAAATTTGATATAATCGCATTATTTTTGCTATCATTGTTGTTGTTGTTATTTTGGCTGTTTTTTTACGACACAGAAAACAGGTTTTAGTTGTTGTTTTTGGTGTTTGCGTGCTAAATAAAAGTCAAACAAAAAAATCACTGATTCAGTAAAGAATATTTACTGAAAATGAAATTAATTTTTCGACAACTTTTGTTTGAAAATTTTTTGATGTTAATTTTTTCTGTGTACAATAGGCTAAATGAATATTTTGTTAAAATAAACTATACAAAATTTATTACATATGATCTTATCATTATAGAAGTAAAAATCTATTAAGGAAAATTATGCGTAAACTATCTTACATAGTTTCCTTTATTGTCTACCTTTTGATAATTTTTTTTAATCTCTGAAGATTTCATGATATTTTCCGTTGGCTAATGGATTTCCCGGTGCTACTTTTTTCTGGTGTGAGTTTAATAATACATACATACATTCATATACATACACACATACATATGTATGCAAGGATATATTGTATTTGGGTCATTTATTTATCTTTTCCACACAATTGCGTCAATATAAAAAACTAGCTGCAACCCGGTGTGCTCCGCTATCCTCATCGTAATAGTATAAAAATAAAATTTATAAAATGGTGCTATTAATTTTTAATAATTCTTCAATTTTTGAATTCATGATTTTACTCTTAATATAAAATCGATTCTTAAGGAGCAAACTCCTAAAATTGTTTAAATTTATTTGTTTAGAACAGAATTTAAAAATAAGAATTCAGATAAGCGCTTTATTGTCAATTAGTTGATCTTTTCCGTAGCGGTTACACCAGCTTTAGAAAAAAGACGTTCTAATAGTGCAAACGTTCCAATCAAAAAGCAATATTTTTGTGCAAGTGTGTTAAGCTTGGGCTAGACTTAGGGTTGCCAGATTCAAATAGTCCACTAGCTTAACATTTGAATAAAATCAGCTTGATTTTCAAAAGAGAACTTGACAAACTAAAATGTGTAAAAAAACCAAAACACGCCAACAACAAACTATTTTCTGAGGCAGAAGAACGTTTTCCTGTAAGAAAATTAAAAGCTAACTCCTTCTTAAGTGCTCCAAAGCTTGCTTCTAGGCTTGAGGTGGCTTTAGTAAGAAAGCAAGGCCATCAACAATAAGAAACTTACTTCACAGAGTTGGTTTAAATGGTAGAATAGCTTTCTAAAGCCCGCTTATTAGTAAGCGTAATCAAAGTTTACAAAAGAATACTAAGATTTTTCTTGTTGGAGACACGTTATATTCACAAAAGCAAATTTAACGTATTTGGGCCGGATAAAATTAGTAAGTATGTTCGAATAACTTGAAATCTACAGTAAAGAATGAAGGAGGTTCAGTGATGGTCTGGGGCCAATTTTCTGCAGTAGCACCAGGATATTTGCATTTTATTAACACAATTATAGATCAAAATGTTTATTTAGACAATTGAAAAGAAAATTTGGCGAAAAATGTGTATAATCCTGCTCTGAATAACGGATAATGATCCTAAACACAAGTCCTACAAAGTAAGATCATGACTGCTACATAATATGCCCCATGTCATGGAAACAGTATAAACAATTTATGATATTAGCTCAATAAAACAGATCACGAGCACATGGTTTCCAGCAAATCTGAGCCAAAAAGGGTCCGATTAGAAGAATAGGGGAAAATACCAGATGGTTACTTTCAAAAATTAGTTGCATCTATTCCCAAGAGACTCCAAATGGTTATTAAAAAAAGAAACTGCACACAAAATATTATTTTAAGGAATATTGTTTTAGGTTGCAAACAGTATTGGTACTTACTTGTACACTGATATATTTTTCATAAAATTTTAGAAGTTATTTCTTTTTAGCTATGTAAAAAGATTAGTAAATCAAAAATACTATTTCAGCTTGACAAATTATATTTGAGCTTGTAACTTGACAACACCTACAATATCTTGAAAATCAAGCTCATTCAAGCCCGTCTGGTAAGGCTAGGTAAACTGTTTTCATTCCATCCCATGCGTTAACAAACATTTAGTTTTATTTCGAGAACTGGAGCGTTAAGAAAAAAAGATTAATTAATTTTGAGGATTTGTAGTGCCATTGTCCTTTGATGGCCAAACACTTGTGGTAAGCCCTTATTGCTAAAACGGCGCTCGGACTGGTTCAAAATGTTTATTTTTAATTTATTTGCCACCGGAGACTTATAATTTATTTTCGTTACTTGTTGCTCCCCATAATGAGCAAGTGGAACAGCTCTGCTTAGTGACATATTTTTCTCCACTTATTTCAGAAGTTATGGCTTTCAATTGTATTACCGTTAGCAAAACAAAATAGTTTCACAAGCAAATTATATGCTTGAAATATTGTTTATAAATTTTTCGATTATTTTTGAAATAATCGATTAATCGTCGATTAATTGAAAGACAATATTCAATACAAATCAATAGATTTTTGCAACAAAATAATAGAGTAATCGTAACAGTTCGATTAATCGTTCCATCACTAACTACAACAAAATTTGGTAGCTCTCAGTATTGTCATTTTCTCTACATAGACAAATGTTTACTTCGTCTGGGATTGTTCCAATCCCACCAATGTGTGCGTGGACCAAACCTTAGTAATAAAAATAAAGTTTTTAGAACGATTGGTACATTGGAACAGCCTTTCATGGCTTTCAAGCAAACACACAAACAAGCACACATTTATTTTTATATATAATAATTTGTACATAGATACTCGTACATATATTTATAAGAAAATATATTGTCTAACTGCCTGTCTACTTGTCTATACTACATACATATTTATTGATGTGTGCGAACAATCAGACAGTCTACCAGGCTAGGCTGTCTGTAATGTAATGTAATTTAATATTATATTTATTTCTTTATTTTCTCCATTAGCAAAAAAGCTTAAATCACAGCTTTAATTTTCTGCCATTATTTAGGTCAAATTTCATTGTTAGTTGTTTGTTCAGACTCACAGATGGAAGTAAATTTTGTTTTGTAAATAATGCTGATGGTCCTAACTTTATATGCATAGACAAAATAGTTGTGTATAGATAACTTTAACTGACCGGTGGATTTGCTAGTCATCTGACCAAACAACTCACCGGTCAGTTGCTGTAACACACACGCACACACTTTTTGCTCTTTGTTGTATGTACCACATCACATATATGCTTCCTTTTGTATTTAACTAAATCACATGAAACGATTTGAATGATTGCTTCTTCTAAGATTTTCTTTCTTTTTCTCCTTTTCCACTTTTTATATAAGCAGGGCCATTTGCAAATTTTTGCTTTTGAATAGACACAAGTATGCCTGCAAAGGCAAAAACCATCAAATTCACTAGTTTTCAAAACTTTCCCAATAGAACTGGATATAGAAAGTGTAACAAAATTGTGAAGAAAAAAATGCGAAAAACGTGTAAAAAACACAAGTTTAATGGAAAGTGAAATTGATCCAATGTCGTTAACTTGATTAATTTGTTCGCTGTCCTGTTGAAAATTTGGCAGCTAAAGGCAAAAAAGAAATATGAAAACGTACTGACTGAATGAATAATGATTGCAAGACTCAAACAAAGACAATGAGGAGGGGGAAATAAGTCACAACCTTAAACTTAATATTGTTAGAATTCTTTTTGTCTTATTTATATTTATTTCGTTTGGTTATACGATATTTCTACGAAATTATTATTTTCTGTATTTTTTCCCAAATTAATTGACGAAAATAAGTTCACAATAAGGTTATAAAGGGCAAAAGATTTCATGTGCCAAAATGCTTTTCGATGATTTGCTGAAAAAGATTTTACAAAATACAATCGAAACAGTAGAGGTAAATTCAGTAAAAAACTCTAAAGAAGTTCATTTCGAATTAATTATGGGAAATTATTTAAAAATTAATAAATGAAATGTTTTAGAAATTAGTGAAGAAATGCAAAATAAGCACAATTTAAATTATTGTGATTAAAATTGAATGTGTTAAGCAGAAAAAAGCTATTGCAAGATTTGATTACAAACCCACAGACAAACAAAAGCGAAACTAAATCTTTTACAATGCTTTAACCTTCATAAGGTCTTCGGGTCAATTTTGACCCATTTTAAGAAAAAAATTGGGTTTTTTCCGAAAATGTTTGGTTTTTGCTTTTTATATTTTATGACTTTTATTTAATTTAAAATATCAACAGCCACATTAGGCTTTCGGAATAATATATATGCAATAAAATCATTTATGAAATTTTTTACAGTAAAGGTCTTCGGGTCAAATTTGACCTGGAGTGAAAAGCTCGAGTTTTGTTATGCTGAACAGCACAATTTGGGACATATTTGGCGATCTGGTAAAACTATATATATCGTAAGCTTTGGTACCACTGAATACGTACATACATATGTCTATCTCTTTTCCTCATCATATTTAGCGAACATTATCGGCCATGTCACAGAGTTCAATTCCGTTCGGAAACGGAATTCATCCACCCCATTTTTGTAGCAGCTGGTGTCTAAAAAAGAAAACTAAAATACGCAAATTTGTCAGGTGTGTCCAGACTGTTGGCGGCGTGGGTATTCTGGGGTATGCTTCGGCTAGGGTTTGACAGCTTGGGGTAGATTGAATTCCGTTTCCGGGCGGAATTAAACTCTGTGACTTGGCCGTCTTTCTATGAAAACGAACAATATTTCACTTATTTGCTTACTGCAATATCACTCAGAATAAACGCGGAACGAATGAAACGTGGAAAAGCTTGGAAGTTTTTTGATTGCTATTTCTTGTAGAAAAATTGACGAGTCAAAAAAAATTATGCTGAATGCGCTATCAGACGAGGAAGAAACTTGTTCATAAAATGAAGATCATCCAGAATATTCTGAGCTGCCCGACAGTTCTAGTGATAGTAAAAGTGGGGTTGCGCCTACTCAGACAGTGCCGTCAAAAAATGGTGAAATAAGATATTTCAAGGAACCTCTTACATATAGATATGGAAGAGTCCGAACGGAGAATGTAACCAGTATGGCGCTAGACTTGACAGGTTATTCTTGTTCAAGAATTACAAAGGAAGAGATTTCCAGTTTTCAATTATTTTTCCCACCTCCTGGTATGAACATTATTTTGAAATATACCAATAATGATGGCCAGCGTATTTCTTGCTGTTTTGTCAAACGTAGACACTTCTTAGAAAATTTTCGTATGCAGCTTACCACGCCTTATATAAAGCAGAGAAAAATTTTGCCAAGAGTACCATTTTCACGAAAAATTGCACAAAAACTACTTGATGTAGCTGAGCAGGATCAGCAGCCGTCAACTTCAAGCAAATCAAAACTGCAACAAAAAGAAGTCGTTGCCAATTTTGCCCCAAAACCGATAATAAAACGCCATTAGTATGTGTAAAAAATTTATATGCAAACAGCACTCTAAGACAATTATTTTATGTAGCCAATGTAATACTTAAGAACAATATCGATGTAACATTAAATATTTATATATTCACATATGTACATATAAAATCAATAAATGTTTACAAAAACTGCAGCTTACGTACTCTAATTATAGCTAGAAATAATATATAAACACTAACAATACACTTAAGTAAAGTAAATTATTGTCTTCATATACAATTTTCTATATGGGTCAAATTTGACCCGAAGAACATTAACGTCAGTAACTTTGAGGACCTTATGAAGGTTAAGTTATTTTTACTTCCTCATATACTGGGCCTTATTACGATTTTCGAGTAAATTCGGCTCATTATTTTATAATTCCTTTTCACATTTAAGATTTAAAAAATCTCATGTTTAAATTCTACAACAACAAAAAACAAGCTTTAAAGTTTTCTTCATTAATTATAGCTTTAAAATGTTTTTTATATGAAAGCTTAAGAAAACTTATATGTACAATTAGGAACGATTTTCCGTCATCCCACGTAAAAATTTGGTTGATAAACAGACCGGTTACGACAATGTGTCATCTTCAGTGTTCTGCTAAATACTATATCGTTTTTCTGTTGTCCGTTGCTTCTTTTATAATTCGTTTGTATACCTAACTTCCTCCCTTGATCCCTTTGTAGTATGCTCCCTATTTCTCTATCTCTCTCTCGCCTCTATATGCTTTTGTGTGTCTCTACCTGCTACCTGATTCTCTTACTTTCGTAGGTAGCAGGTAGGGACACACAAAAGCATGACGGAAAATCGTTACAAATTCAAACAAACCCAGTCGGAAGAATAACACAACACTTATATGTACAACCTTTACCAAGCTCAAAATAATACAAAAGATTCACGATTTTATATTTAGCCAAAAAAGCTAGCAAAGTTTCACCTTTTTTAATATTAAAATTAGATTAAAAGAAGAACAAGCGAAAAGCTCTAGATTATCTTACTATTTCTTTTACTAACGAGTGATTTTTTTGCTATTATCTTTTTGGCAACACTAGTTTTGACAGCTCACGCACGTTTTGTATCTTGTGTCACTGTCAAACATCTTCAGTTTGGTCTATAATTTAATCATGAATCGTCTTACAAACGAACAACGCTTGCAAATTATTGAATTTTATTACCAAAATGCGTGCTCTGTTAAGAAAGTTTTTTATCGAAGAATTGTGTTCAGCGACGAGGCTCATTTCTGGTTGAATGGATACGTGAACAAGCAAAACTGCCGTATTTGGAGTGAAGAGCAGCCAGAAGCATTGCAAGAGCTACCAATGCATCCACAAAAAACAACCGTTTGGTGCGGATTATGGGCTGGCGGCATCATTGGGCCGTATTTCTTCAAAGATGATGCGAATCACAACGTTACTGTGAATGGTGAGCGCTACCGTGCGATGATAACAAACTTTTTTCTGCCCTAAATGGAAGAGCTTGACTTGCATGACATGTGGTTTCAACAAGACGGTGCCACATGCCACACAGCACGCGAAACAATGGACCAATTGAGAGGCGAGTTCGGTGAACAGTTTATTTCACGCTTGGGACCAGTCAATTGGCCGCCCAGATCGTGCGATTTAAGCCTCTAGACTATTTTTTGTGGGGCTATGTTAAGGCTAATGTCTATAGCGACAAGCCCGCTTCGATTGACGCACTGGAAGCCAACATTGCCAACATTATTCGTGAGATACCGGCCGAAATGTTGGAAAGAGTATGCCAAAATTGGACTAAGCGGATGGACCATTTGAGGCGCAGCCGCGGCCAACATTTGCATAAAATAATCTTCAAACATTAAATTATATCGACCCAACTATCGATCCAAATAAATATTTCATGCATTTTTCTGAATTTTATGTGTTTCTTTTTTTTTTTACTTTCCGATAGTTCTTATAAAATCACCCATTACAACTAAAAAAAATTGAGCTGTTGGCTTTGAAATAAGCGTTTTTAATTTATGATATTACAATGATTTAAGCACTAGCATATTTCAGTATTCCATAAGTGTAAAAACTTTTCCTCACTAGTAATATTACAGCTTTTTCTAAACTTGCTATATCTGTTTAGAATTTGGGAACAACAAATGTTTTAGATTACAAGCTTTAAAATCTTAATAGCTTTACGAAATTTTTAAATTAATTTTTTTAATAAAGCTTCTTAGCAATACTTATCTCGCAAAATAAATAAACATTTGAATACTCTTAACAAGCAGTATCTTTTTAAACTGTTCTATTTATAAAACTTTAGGAAGCTTAAAACAATTTAAAAAAGCTTTGGATTTTATAAAAAGCGAATTAAATTTAACTTTAGTTTTGTTTGGAAACCATCGGAAACCAATTAAAGTCTAAGTAGCTTTAAAGCTACAGTAGCATGTAAAAAAATATTTAAAAACATTCAGGCAAGTAATAAAAGCTTTTTGATTTAAAAATAGTGTTATTTACAAGCTTGAAAATCTACTAGGTATGTTTCTGTACGTTCACGAAGTTAAACAAGCTTACGCAAAAGCTTTTCTTTATAAAAATTTTGCATTTAAAAAAGCTTTCGGTTAATTTGGGTAACTTCAGACACGTCAAGAAACAGGCCTATTAGAAATATAAGCCAAATTTATAAAATATATGCATATCTGAACATATTTTGTCTCCAGTAAGATTCTACAAGAGCTTTATAAACAACTCAGCTTTGTTTTTACGCGTTTTTTATTGTTAATTTTAAAATGTTCCCTAGAGGGAAGCGAACCTTTCACAAGTCAAGTCACGTGACTGGTTCCCAGGGACTAGCAACCGGTTCGAGCTCAGGAACTTTATATGAGAGGGACCTGTTACCTTTACATGGGGTTGTAATTTGAGCTGTAGTAGAAAGATTAGAGTGCTTTCCTTTTACGTGCTGTGCTATATAACTTAAACTGTTTGTAATTAAAACAAAGTTTTTCAACCAACTATCAATTGATTTATAAAATCTAACCTGCAGCACTCAGCTTTAAATATTATTCACGTATTGCAGCAAACTAAACTAAAAGCCTTTTACATTAACTATTTTATTTATTATTTTAATTACAGACTTTAAGCCATCACATGGTACAAAGATGAAAATAAACCATAAGACGCATGTTACAAAGCCACAGAAGAAACTGCAGATAACAACGAAAGCAAAAATGCAGCACAGAACGACGTCAACATCAATAACACTACCAATGTCCTTGTCAAACGGATGGCGGCTGTTGTTAATGGCAATATTTTTATGTTGTGTGGCAGCAACAACAGTTGGGGCACAATGCCCCTGGCAAAGAGATATACCCGATTTACAAACATCCTGTATATGTTCATATAATTTAGGAAGAGAATTGTCAGTGCAGTGTGACCAGGTGAGTGAGAGATAATTTCCTTTTAAATAGAAATATTTATGTATTGTATAATGAAATTTTCTAGGTACACTTTCCCACATTATTGGAGGCCTTAAATAAACATGCCAAACAGAAACCAATTGATCTGTTGTATGTCAACAATTCCACCGTGGGCAATTTGCCCGATGACATATTTATTAATCTTAGTTTACACAATGTTCAATTATCGAATTGCAAAATAGCAGAAATTAGTGATGGCGCCTTTAGGGGTCAAGAGCTGGTATTAAAAAATTTAAATTTACAAGAAAATTCATTGGATGAGGTGCCAATAGCTGCTTTAAGAATATTAAATATATTAAATTTATTAGATTTATCTAAGAATCTTATAGTCACAATACCCGATGAGGCCTTTAAGAGCTCCTCAAAACTGTCTACTTTAAAGCTTAATGACAATAATGTCACCCTGTCTGCGGCAGCTTTTCGCGGTTTAGAGAACAGTCTTAAGAATTTGAATTTAAAAGGTACTAGACAGCGGCGTGTACCCGAGTGCATCAGAGGACTAAAAAGTTTGGCTTTTTTGGATCTATCATTAAATGGCATCAAAGAATTGCCTGGTGTGGGTGGCATACGAACCTTTGAAGGTTTAGATTCTTTGACTGCCCTTAATCTGGAGCGCAATCTTATACAGAATTTGGGAGAATCTGCATTCGTTGGTGTCCGCAAGACTCTGAGCTCTTTGAGTTTGCTAAACAATCTTCTAGCTGAGTTTCCAGTTGGTGCTATACACGCTCTAAAAGAGTTGCGAGTTTTGGATATTGGTTTTAATTTATTGACCACTTTGCCGGAATCAGCTTTCCGTGGTAATCCTAGCATAACATTATTGGCCCTAGATGGTAATCCATTGCCAACAGTACCTGAAAAAGCTTTCACACATTTGAATGCGACTCTGAGAGGTTTATCATTGGGTGGTCGTTTTCTACACTGTGATTGCAAATTGCGATGGGTAGCCGAGTGGATTCGCAATGGAGATTTGCAGGTGAGTTTCGAGATTGATATCAATAAAGCGATAAATAATAGAGTAGTTAATTACACTATGCAACAAGAAAAATACCAAAGAGTACCACTATATTTATTTGATGAGTCGTTGTTCCCTAACTACAAAAACAGTCGAAATTTTAAATTCTATAGATACATTTTTTTTCTTTTTTTTCTAAAATTTGAGATTTTTGAAAAGACTACTCCATTGATTTTATCATAACTTATAAAGGCATTGCCCAATTTTATTGCAAAAACTACTAAAAAACTTTAAATAAAATTGCCTTTTAGTCGTTTGAACCATTATTTTTTTATATATCAAAAGTTTCGGAATTATTCAGACCGCAATGTTAAAAAATGATTTTTTTATGCAAAATTGAAATATTTTTCTTTTTTAAAAATTTGTAAAATATCGAAAATTGTTAAATGTTACCTTTTTTATGCACTGAGCATAAAATCACATATACCACAAATAAAATAAGCTTTATTTCACGAAAATCGATGGATAAATATTGATTTTATTCACAATAAAGTGAAATTGCCTGATATTTGCAAAAAAATGAGTTTTGGAGACGCTGTTCCACCGATTTTATTATACCTTGGAAAAGGACTGCCCAATTTCATTACAAAAGCCACAAAAAACTTAAAGCTACTTGAATATTATTTTTTTACAAACTCAATAGTTTCGGAGTTATTCAGACCACAAGTTCGTCCGCAGCAATATTTCCGGGACCCAGAGTATCTCTAGGTTTGAATGTGGCGCTATCTCGTTTAGAGACATCCGGCATTCATACACCAAATGGATGTCGTGTAAACACCCGATAGAGACTTGATCGCAGCTTTGCTGTCCGTACAAATGGTAAAACCTTACCAGTTTTATTAACCACTAATTATATTACAAATAAAATAAGCTTTATTTCATGAAAATCGATGGATTTTGTCTATACATATAACAAAACTGTAAAAGGAGCGTGTCTGTACATGAAATATTTGTTTAAAATTTTTACGGTGTCTTAAACAGTAATCGATGTAGAACACACCTGTTTTCTCTACACTATCCCTTTCTCAAAGAAGATAACAAATTAATTAATTAACTGGTAGGCATTAATTGCCTGATTGTGCTACTTCTCTTTAAAATAAAAACACCAACTTTTGGAATTTTTTCAGTGTGTCTGTCTGTCCGAACATGCATTCCGCAAAAACCACTGGACGGATTTTCATGAAATTTAGTATGGAGGTACTTTAGAGTCCTGGTTCAAACTTAGGGTACTTTTTAGCTCACTCGATAAAATATCTCATTTCGAAGTTAAGCTAGAAAAAAATCGAAAATACGCAATTTCACTAATATAAATGTTGCTGGATATTAGAAATATTTTTTAATGTTGGTAGCACCGTTTATTTTGTATTGTGGGAAATCTAAACCAATCTAAAGAAACCTTTGTGAAATTTATTTGACATATTGTCATTATTTTATTTTAAATTAAATTTATTTGCTGGGTTTTAATATAAATTTTATTTAAATAAAATAGATTCATATCGAATAAAAAATTATTTGCTGGGTTTTGCATAAGTTTCAAGGCCTACTATGCTTATTTTTTAAAATCATTTATGTAGTTTGTACATAAGATAAAGGCTTTGTAACTGTTTAAAATTGTGTTTGAAGTCTACTGATGAGTTGGTAAAGCACCAACGAAATGCTGCATATAGACAATTGCTTAGACTCCAGCAAATAAATTTCATTCGATCTAAGGAAATTTATATTATATTTTACGGACACCTTATAGTCAAAAAGCGAACTACAAACGCGCGAACAGAGAAACAAGCCGATCGGCTCAAAGCCGGCTTAAGAGCCGCCGCCGACTTTCAATGTAACTGCAAGCCGCCGCCGATCCATGTGGCTAGCCTCGGCTCAAAATTGCAGCCGGCTAATTGTTTTTTAGATGCAAATTTGTACTACATATTACAAATTATGTGAAAGTCGTCAAGTGTTTGAAAAATTTTATATAAAAACTTGTTTAAAAAAACGTATAAAAAGAAAATTTAATAAAATTTCGTAATAAAGAAGTTCCACAGTAAAAAGTGCAATTGATTATATACATTTTATCGCAAAATATTCGCGAAATACAAAACCAGCCGCTGTCAGCCGGCTCAATCCGGCTATGGGCCGCCGCCGAGTATTTTTTCCTAAGCCGCCGCCGCCGACTTTTTAAGACGGCTTGTTTCTCTGCGCGCGAAGCGGGCAGGCTCATCTAGTTCTTAATAAAATAATATCACCTGATTTTTGCAAAAATTGCGAATATTTACAATGTACAACAAAATCGCTTTTATTTTTAAATATCAATATTCTAACAGCTGATTCTAGTAAAGGCCGCCAAAAGAATATACATGTATCGGCGTTTTGAAATTTTGGCTTTGGTATTAATTTTAGTGGGAGTTATATTGTCCCCCTTTTGGACATAGTTATACTGACTCGGCATAGTATATCGTGTAGGGCTTACGTCTTACGTATAAAATGTGTTCAGCACTTTTATGTAAAACACTCGGTTAACATTTTTGTAGAATGCTTTAACCCTCTACCTCTTCGGGATATGGGTCTTTTTGGCTCCTAAATAAATAAGGGGCAAAAAAACTCCCGTTTATTGGCGATTTGGCTGGCTTTATTGTACCACAAAAATTTTCCTCGTGGTGTTTTACACCTTAAAAGTGTGCCATACAAAATATTCTATACCGAGTCAGTATAAATATGTCTAAGACGTGGGGTAAAATTTAACTCCCCTTAAAATAACTCCCAGATGTAAACGTTCAAAACGCCGATACACGTATGTGTTTTGTTGGTGGCCTCTACCAGAATCAGTTATTAGAACCTTGTTATATAAAAAAATGATTTTGTTGTACAGTGTAAATATTTAAAAATTTTACGAAAATTAGGTGACTTGAATTTATTATGAATAAAATCAATATTTATCTTTCGATTTTCATGAATAAAGCTTATTTGAAATATAGGTGACTTTAGGATCAGTTAATAAAAATGGTAAGTTTTTGCCATTTCCGGTTTTTTATAAATTTTTAAATAATAAAAATTTTCTAATTTTGCATAAAAAAATATATCTTTCATAATTGCGGTCTGAATAATTCTGAAACCATTGAGTATATAAAAAAATAATATTACCATGGCTTAAAGGTAATTTTATTCCAAGTTTTTAGTGTGTTTTGTAAGGAAATTGGATAAGCCCTTTCCAAGTTATGATGAAACTGATGTAGCAGCCTCTTCGAAAATCCCAAATTTGAGAAAAAAAATTAAAAAACATATCCATAGAATTTTAAATTTCGACTGTTTTTGCGTTTGGATTAAAAGGGGCCATAACACATCAAAAAATTATAGTGGTGATCAAAGGTCATGCCAAAAGTTTAATTTTGTTGCATAGTGTTATTAATAGTTGCGATAGTGGTATTAATAGCCAGTATTAACAGGGATGAATTTAACCAGTATACAAGGAATAGTTTTTTAGTAATAAACATGTTTGGTTCTGCTACTTGTATTTAAAAATAACAATACTGGTTTACAAAACCGGTATTAATTAATATATTAGTTTTCAAGACCAGTATTATTACATTCGTTCATAACCATTATTAATTTCTTTTTTAAATAACCATCTCTATTCCTTCTACTTAGGTGACTTCGCGTGAACGTAATCCTCAATTTTGTGGCAGTCCTAACCGTTTTCGTGACCGTGGTTTTTACTCCATACAAGCCGATGAGCTGACTTGTCCCGACGATAGTCAGATCGATCTAAGTGGTCCGATCGGCGTAATCGATACACTTCAACCAGCGCAAAAACCAACCGTTGCGCCTAGTATAGTGCCTTCAACATTTAATCAAACACAGGCCAGTGCTTCGAATAATGTTCCAACATTAGTATCAACTACCACTGCTTCAACATCGACTACACGTGTAACAACAACAACAGCAACGCCAGTCACAAGTCCGTCTTCTACTAAGACCACAAGTACTCCACAACCAACAACAACAACGACGGTGAGTTCATTTACTATGAAATAAACAAAAGTTTAAATAAACTCAAGTTTAACTGTCAACTAAACAAATGTTTCAATTTGTCAGCATGTCTGTTGACAACAAATAAAATTGTTTGTCCATTTGTTTTTCTCAATAAACTATTAATTTCATTACAGACCAAAGTAGTAGCAGCAACAACGCCAACTCCCCCAGCTGTATCGCCATCATCTTCTGATAGTTTTTCTACCAGTGCTAACTCTTCACAGTTGCCTGCACAGCCAACACTGCAATCAACATCCGGCATTGGTTCTGCTTCACCTACAACAATCACAAATCCAAATGCTGTAAATGTCAAAGCAGCACCTTCTTGGCGCCAAAATGTATCCGGCAGTAGCAGCAGCGGCGTCGGTAGCAGTGGTAGTGGCTCAACTGTCAGTGGTACACCACACAAACAACAACGGCCTCCCTTAGTTTTGGGTTTTCCACCTCAACGTGGAACACGAATTGATGACGCCAACGAGGTGCAAGTGAAAAATGCTTTCCGTCAAGACAGCTCCGTCATCATACAATGGGATTCTGATACGGCCAACATATTAGGTTTTCGTGTTGTCTATCGTCTGTTTGGTGAGAAATCCTTTAAGCAAGGACCACCACTAGAAGCCAGCGAACGTGAGTTTAAAATAAAAAATGTTCCTGCCCAGGAGTGCATAATTGTGTGTGTGATATCGTTAGAGGAATTGCATGTTACGCCTGAAACGGTGCCCTATCAACAGTGTCGTGAAGTGCGCACTGTAGCTTCACAAACATCGAATATGGATAAGATAACGATTGCTGCAAGTGCGGCTATTTGCGGCACCATTATAGTAGCTGTGATTGTTTTTATAGCTGCAAGCAGGTAAGTTACAAATAAACATACTAAACGTGGCAATTTATTTATGTATTTTAAACTTTGCATACAAAGTGGCCAAAGTGTCTATTTTCTATTTCTTCTTGGATTATTGGTTTGCCTTAAAAGAAACTGAAAATGTCTAAAGGATGGCAAGTGCACGGAAAGATGGCTTAGAACGAGATGTATTAGGATTTGATTTACATTGAAAAATGTAATCAATGGAAAATGGTTACGGAAAGTTGTTTTAATATAAAGTACTACTCGATTCTAAAACATCCTTAGTTGAGCATACTTAATGGCGAACTATAAAATCATTTGACAAGACACTTTAATAAATTATCTGAAGATTAATTTTTGTATAAAGAAAAAAGCAAATTAACAGTGGGTAGCTACTGGGAAGTCAATTGACGAAAATTGCGATTTGTTACGAGTTAGATAATTTATACTGAAAATGTTGTAAAAAGCGTTACGAAGGGGTGGTGGGTATAAAGTGACGTAATATGTAAATAGCCCAACGCTCCACGCTGGGTGGGGTGTTAAATGTTGTAAAAAGCGTTACGAAGGGGTGGTGGGTATAAAGTGACGAAATATGTAAATAGCCCAACGCTCCACGCTGGGTGGGGTGTTAAATGTTGTAAAAAGCGTAACAAAAGTGGAATGGGGAGGGTACAAAAAGTTCCGAAATTAGCGTTACGTAATATATGAATAGATCCTAGCCTAACAGTGTGGAGGTTGTGGGTTCGATACGATTATTACATTTATAAATTTCATTATTATTCATTGACAACAACTTTAGTAAATTTTATTTAATTTTAAGTAAAATCAAAAGTTGTGGTTCGATTTTAATTAAGTTTGGCTGGATTTGCTTGGAACATATTTACCTATGTCCAATTGGAAAAAATAGATTTTTTTATTTTTGATTTTTTATGTATTTTTTTTTAAATTAAATTTTTTATATTTTTTTGCAAAGTTTTACAATGTGTCTGAAACTACTGAGCTGATTAAAAAACAATATTGGCACGACTTCAAGATAATATTCGGATTTTTTTTATTTAACTGTACATATAGGACAAAACGTTCTCCAATTATGTTAAGACATATTTGTCGTGCATCTGCTTCCTTTTTAGCATAATGGTACATCTCGAAAACTATAACCAATTTGAAGAAATCGAGTGCGAATTCAGCGCTTTAAATAACATTAGAAACAATTTTTTGTTGTTCTAGGCCAACAGTTGACCCGAATTTGTAAATAATTATAATTTACGACAAGTTTTGATTCATTAAATCATAGCTGGAAATAGAATACTAGAATTGTATATTATGCCTTTTCTACTTTAAGCCATCGATATATTTTATTCAAACAATCAGATTTTTCGAATTTCCCTCGTATTTAACCTTAAAGAGATGTAATATCTAGATATAAGGCAGTGGTGGCCATTCTCTCAATTTCCTATACTGGCGAGTATAGGCTGTTTTTTTACCATCAACATACGTACACTGTGTGTGAGACACACAGCCAATCTATTTAGGCGCGAAGCACATACACAAACAAAGAATAAGATAGTGTATGTATGGCCACCACTGATATAAGGAAAGAGCTTTCTATAAAATTTCCGTTGTTCGACTTCAATTAAAAATTTGCTACTCGCTACTTCTTTGCTCATTTCTTTATCATGTGCTTTTGTAGTTTTTAACTTTTTTTAAAAGCAACTAGAAATATACTTATAAAAAAGTAAAAGGCTATCAAAAACTTCAAAAAATAAATATGTAAATAACAATGCTTTAATTTCATTTCGTAATGATTATTTTTGTTGTTTACTTATGTACAAATGCTCAACATAGAAATGTGTGCAACAAAAAATGCAAAAAGTAGCAATTAGAGCAGATAATAACCAACAATTAATAATAAAATCTAGCACAAAATTATACATCCCTTTGAAAAGACTGCTTTTATTGGCCTATACACTGAAAGAATTTTCCTTCATAAAAACAATGCAACAATTTTATTGGATTTTCTCATTAATCCAATGACAATTTCACAAATCCAATGAACATTTCATTAATATTGTGAAAGAATTTCATTGGTTGGATGATCATTTCATAAATTCAATGATAAGTTTAATTAATATTGTGAAAGAATTTCATTGGTTGACTTTTAATGAAACATTCGTTGGATGAATTTTAATGAAATCGTTTCATTGCGTGTATGAAATTGTCATTCTACCAATGAAATTCTTTCACAATATAATGAAATTTTCATTGGATTTATGAAATTGTCATTAGATATGTGAAATTTTCATTGGATTAATGAAAAAAATCTGCTGAAAATGTTTCATTGGTTTTATGAAGCAAAATTCTTTCAGTGTAGTATATGTTCATAACAATGTTAAAACCTTTGTATATAGTTTGCGTTCAATTTTTACATCGTTTTAATCCTATAAATAAATAAATTATAGGAAAATGTGTAGTCACCATCATACACAGATGATAAAACATGATTTAATGTTTATTTATTGGCAACTGTAGCCTTAAATTTGACCAAAACCATATAATAACTTGTAGATCAATAGCCAAATAGTTGCATAGATGCATTTTTAATATTTACCAAGAATATATTTGATATACATAAACTAATGTTGGCCAATAAATGTATAAATGTTCAGTGTTTATTGTTCAGTCGTTAACCATTAATGCCAGCACTATCCAAGCAACCAAACATTTGCCACTATATTTAAAGAAAAATAGATTTTTTACACATATTTCAAATAATTTTTTGTTTTTGTTTTGTTTCCTCAACATTTTGCTACAAAATAAAAGACGTTCTCGCAAACTGCAAACATCCCAACAAAAGAGTCCACTGCCAATTGGAGGTTTGCCAGTAAATTGTTGCGGTCCAGCCGGTTCACCAGGACCACTTGGCTCAATAGCAACGCTGTCGGCATTCAATAATCACAAGGTAAGCGAAAAAGTATTCTTTATTTTGGTCTAAGCATTTTATACATGTGTACATGTATGTATGTAGTTAATACCTTGTAAAACGAATATGTATGTACATAAGCAAAATTTTGCTACAAAACGCCAAGATTTATGCACATGACTATAAAAAAACGACGACTCACAGCAAAGCTATTTAGCCATGAAAACTCATTTAAACCCAATTTATACGAGATAACAAAAAGGTGAAATAAATAAAGAGAGGTGAGACAGAAAGAATCTTAAGTAAAAATTACAAAAACTTTTATAAAAATCTGCAAAAAGAACAGAATAACAGGAAAAAAGTCTTAAACAAAATTAATACGAGATAAGCTCAAATTTTTCGTGCAACTAAAATGTAGTTGAGGAATTTTAACGTAAGGGACAGTGGGAAAGATGGTATAATATTTTCGAAAATACTTTAGTGCGCTTTAGGTTGGCAATGAAATATTTTTTTGTTAGTTAAAAAAAAATCTGTTTGGATTATTGCGGCATTTGGTAGGAAACTCACGTGGTGAAAATTTTAACCAAATTATATATTTTCAGGCGTGCCAAATTGAGTTTAAAGTTAAGATTTTGTGAAATCTACCAAAATTAAACATAAAAAGGGGCGACTTGAGAGTTCTTCAATTTGGCTTAAATTTTTACCTTCACTCATTCAATTTTTGTTGGTTGAAAATTGTCCTTCACTTCTGTAAATTTCGCAAAATTTGAGCTTTGACCGCTAGAGGTCGCACGTTTTAGTTATTCGAATCGGGCCAAAATTTTTACCTACGCATAATGAAAGATCACTGTATGTAAATTGAGCTTAACTGTGGCAAATTTAAAAAAAATTAAATTTGACCTCAATGGGACACGCCTGAGCATTATCTGATTTTGTTAAAATTTTCACAACATGGCTTTTAGACAAAGTATTTTAATAATCCACAAGAGTAATTTGTATTTTTTCAGTCTATTCAGATGAACCGTTCTTGGAATTGGCGCCTATAAACAAAAAAAAAACTTTAAAAAACCGAAAAAATACTTATTTTTCGCGAATGTCGGGAAAACGCACATTCCTATACCCACGTCAATATATGAAACACGTATGTATACTCGCTTCCGGTCTGTCATACCAATATTTGTAGAGCCTACAAAACTTACATTAGTTTAAAAAAGTTTTAATAGAACTCCATTTAGTTTTAGAAATGTACGTTTTTAGTAATATAAACACTAGTTTTAAAGAAAAAATCCTTTTTGTATATGAAAAATTTTTTTTAAATTATAAATCTTCCACAACAGTCCTTGTGAAATATTGTTAAATTCCTAAGAGATAAAATAACATCAAAAAAATATATTTCTATTAAAACTAAGCAAACCAAAATACAATAATTCCAAGAAAATAACACAGGAAATTAAAAAAATTAAACTAAATCTAAAAATAACACAAAATTAAAATATATGTGCAAAATATAACCAACGAAAAACGGTTACGCCAATACTCACGTCGGTCTCGCAGACCGATTATTGCTATGCAAGCACACCCGTATTATTGGTATAACGGCATTAAATTAAAGTTTATTGAGAATGATGAAGCTAACAGAAATTACAATACTTTCGCGTTCTTCGTTCATAAGAAAAAAATTAAAGTACTATACGTCGGTCTCACAGACCGTATGCGTAAGTATAGGAAGGTTAAGAAAAAATAAATTAATTTCATATTCGTGTTCAGCGACCTCAAATTAGCTTCGAAATTGTTTTTTTTTTATTTAAGATATGACAAGTACTTAGAAATTAAGAAATTGGCCGCATAACTTCATCTTAAGTTTGTCTGAAATCTGACCTTTTATGTATAGAAATAGTAGATATTTTGAGTGTAACAACAAGTGTAAAAAATAGTGTTGCATCATATGATGTTTCACAAATTGATCGATTTGATCTCATTTTCAAAATCTTGATGCTGCGTTAGAAGATTAAGGCCCCTATTATGTTTCACAACTAAATTGATAGTTGAGTCGTAGTTGTCAAATTCATATTATGGAATACAACTTCATCAAAGAAGTTGTCTCAGTTTTTTATCAGTTATGTTTTGGTTTTTATTTCGACTATTGTGTTGCTTTTAATTACTTTTAAAATGGTACTTTTAGGCGCCAATCTATCCCATTTGTCGTCAACCCATATTGTAGCCATATCTATAAAACATAAAATCTCAAGAAAAAATAGTAAGGCCAAAACTAAAAATATTTAAAATATCTTGTGATGGCTATTATGGTTTCAAAAAAACAGAGAGTACAGATAAGAACCTTTTTTCGAACATTTTTTCGAAGACAACTAAAATTAGTTGTCAATCATAATACAAAAAAAATGGTTGAGTTGGGTCGTAGCATTGACAACTCAACCTAGTTGAGTTGTGAATCATAATAGGGGCCTAAAACTAGGTCCCAATATTTTTTTCATTATTATTCCCACTTACCTGAGAATAAATTGTAACGTTTTGGTGCTATTCGAAATTATGGTAAAATGTACATTAGGGTCACAATGAAAAAATTACCCATGCGGATTATTATGATACTTGTACCCAAACTAACGTGGTAAAAATTTTAGCCAAATCGGTTAACTCTCATGCGTGCCCAATTGAGGTCAAATTTCTAAAATTTGCTAAAGTTAAACTCGATTAACATTAAGTGATATTTCATTTAGCGTAAGTAAACATTTTGGCCTGATTCGAATAACTGTAACGTGCGACCTCTAGTGGTCAAAGGTGAAATTTTATGAAATTTGCAATAGTGAAGCATAATTTACAAACAATAACACATAATTAGAGTACATCGCGTTCCGGAAAAAGTTTAGCCGTTACCGACTACATATGTTATGCAGATTATATATATAAAACTAGATTTTTTATCAGCACTAGTTTTCGCGATACACAGTTATGCCAAAACTTAAGGCACTTGCTGGACATATATTAACATAACTTGAGAAGGCCATGCTCTATTCAGTTAACTAAAAAATTCAAAATTCGACAACAAAATAATCTTGAAGTCGTCCAAACATTATTTCTAAAGCTGTACAGCAGTTTTGGCGATATCATAAACCAAAAATACCCTCGTTGTTGCATTTCAATTTTTATGCATTCTTAAAAGCAAAAAAAATTCAAAAATGTTTAAAAAAATGTTATTTGTTTGTGTAAAATTTTGATGATATCTCTGAAAGTAGTGAGCAAATTTAGAAACAATGTTTGCACGGCCTTAAGATTATTTTATTGCCGAATTTCGGTTTTTTACTGAATAGGGAAACACCTTCTTAAGTTATGCTACAATATGTAGTGAAAGTGCCTTTATTTTTTACATAACGCTATATTGCAAAAACTAGAGCTGATGAAAAAAAACGGAGTGCAGATTGGCGTTCAGCGTTCCAGATAACTGAAGAAACAACTTTCATTTCTAGCTAACGAAAAAGTTTTTCGAAATTTGTAATTATGTGTAATCTTTGATTGGGTGGAAGTAAAAATTTCTGCCAAGTTGGAGGATAACTCTAAGGCGTCCCTTTATTTGCTTCATTTTGGTCAATTTCACAAAATTTTAATTTTGGGTCAGGCGTGACCCAGTTATCCGATTTGGCTAAAATTTTGACTACGTGGGTTTTATACCAAATGCTACAATATTTTTTTTTTATTCAACATATATGAGCTTTATGAAAACATGTTAATGTGTTGCTTGAAAAGTCATCCGCATTTTGTCAAAGTTGAGCATAACAAAAAATTGTCAAGCCCACTGGGATTTTTTTGGCAGCGCACAAGAACAAAAGAAAACCTTAAAATATATTGAACACAATAACATCATCATACTTGCAACATCCGAATAAAAATAATTTTCAACGTGTATTTGGCAAGTTACGTGAAATAATGTTAATTATAGTGTAACGCCTCAGCGAAGCAGAAGTGGCTGCATCTTTTATACCCAGCCAACTAAGCGAGAAGTAAACATTTTGCTGTAGCAGCAACAACATGATGCATTCTTCAAACATTACTGTGTATTGTTTTAAGCAAAAACTTTCAAGTGGCCATTCGATAAAACCGTCAAGGCTAAAGGCATCATTAAACTTTGTTTTTTTTATGCCATTTACTAGTTAAACGATTGCTTCTGTCCAGCCCTTTTCTATTAAAATAGTCGGTAAAGAAGAAAAAGTGAAAAAATTTGGAATACAAAAAATGAACAGATTAATAGCATATTTGAAAAGGTATTTACGAAGAATTTTTTTTTATCTTTGAAAACATTAAGCAACAAGCTTTTAAACTTTATTTATTAATTTACATACATTACACTTACATAGATATAACTAAATTATTAGTATAACGAAAATGAAAGAGCTATGGCAGCGTTAATTATAAGCAGTAAGCAAAAAAGAGTTTCAAAAGCTGTTATCAGAATGAAAGTGGAAAAAATGTTTAACGAAATCGGATATATTTTGGTAAAAAAATTTATTTCAAGGTAGATTTCAAAAAGCAATCTGACTTTAAATATATCAATGAAAGAGAAGGGAGAAATAACATATACATACAATAAATAAGAGAGATGTTTTAAGCTACTTTGGGGCTGCTGAACACGAATATGATGACATTTATTTATTTTTCTTCAGAAGCGTTTTCGAGATATTTTCGAAAATCGTGTTTTTGCAGCTTTTTTAGTTATTTCTATATTTTAAGCTTAATTACTCAGAAACCAAATGTTATGAGGATAGATTGTATTATAAATATATCTTACGTAAAATTTAACTACAAGTCACCATACAAAAGAACGCTGTAGATATAATACCTATCGAACTCGGGCCTTAACCAATGAATTTGAATTTAGACCAATACAATTTGAAGAAAAATTCCTGAAAATATTGACAATTATGCAGAATTTGATGTGTAAGAGTCTAATACCCCTCTAAGACTGAACTTCATCAGTCTGCCAGCCGGATAAAACATCCTTTGTAGCAATCGTAACATAACAAGGCGTATAGTTTTCTTAATGAAATTAGATCAATCTTGTTTAACTTTTGAACCGCTTAAAAACTGAACTGATTTCTTAAAGTATTTTAATGGTATACTTTGTTTCAATTGCATATTGTTGTTTAAATCTTTGCAGGAATGGGATCAAGTCTCAGCATATAGTGGTCGTTCGATACCACGTCCTAGAATATATCCCATGGATAATCAGGATGATATGCGTAGCCATTTCTCGGGTATGCCGGGAAAATTAGCAAAACCAAGGTGAGTTGAAACTAGTAATAGCTTGCATAAAAAGAGAGCTTTAAATAAAAAGTAAAAATCTAAGTTAAATAACATATAAAAGAAAAGAAAATCAGAAACACTTAAAACATGAAACCATAAAAAAACCACATACATTTACATGCATTTAACTTATTTTTCAAAATTTTTGTCTGTTATAACCCTGATTTGAGATGTTTTTTTTATGTATTATTTTGTGTTTGCAATTTTTATTTTATGTTAATTTAATATTTCATTTTGCTTCCTCACCCTGCTGCCAATCAATCCAACCAATTTCCTTATCCTATACCCACCATCAAACTTAAATAAACAAACAACACACTGAAAAAAAAAACAATCAGATCCATCGCTGATGGTCAATCGCAGCACAGCTTTTCAAATAATTCACATCGCGGCTATTTGGGCACAGCATTTCCATCGAACTTAGTCAATTCGCGTCCAGAATTAAGGCAATCAAGACAATCGCTGGCGGCTGCTTCTGAAAGAATGTCGCGAGCCTCTTACGCTGGATCAATACATGGCGGTGGTCCACAAAGCGTAGCGTCTAGTACACGTCGTTCAAGGCCACGTTCCAGATCACGTGAACAATTGAATACTACGCATATGCATAATCATCGACCTGGAAGTCGGTAAGTAGGCAGACTAATTTAAACACTGCAGCAACATCTCACAGGCAATGGCATACTAAACTAATTTTAAACTAAACTAAAAGAAAAAATCCGTCAAACAAAATAAGTTTTTATTTTCTTATCGTTATTATTATCACACTATTTTTTGCAATATTTCCCTGAACATGCCACACGTTCCTCAAGCAATGGTAATGTCATACATTTGAAATGGCATTGCAACATGCAATCACACAATCTCACACTTACATTCGTATTCATTCACATGCGAATCATTTAAGATTTTCTTTGGGGATAAGATGGCTTTAATTAATGTATAACAAGGTTGCTTGGTTTTATAGGGCATCTGTATGAAAATATTGCACATTAGAAGTTCTGTTTTGTGGCAAGCGGATGAATGTATGTGTAGCAAACATTTTCCGTTTAAAAAGACATACTAATTGCAAAACTGATTTATTTTGCACACATTTCATCACACGTTGTTAATTTAGAAAATATCTCTTCAAATACTATTTGGAAAAATAAATATAAGATAGTGCAAAAAGCTTTAAAGCAAAATAAATGTCTTTAGAGTATAATTTAACTTAAAAAAAGTGAAAATAAAAGTCATAGCAACACCCACAAAAAGCAACAAGTTTCTTCTTTTATAAACTCTTTATTTTAGAAAGAGCCAGAGAAAAAGTCAATGAAAACCATTTAGATTCAATAAGAAACATTAACGAAGGTCTAGTCATGTTGAACATTTTTATTTCAATGTTGAACCATATTTATTCAAAATTTAAAATTATTAAAGGAATTCACAAGGTAGTACTAACTGTTGTATCGGTTGTATGTGCTAAGTTTTTTAAAACTGTTGCTTCTATTTTTTCGCATAATTTTGGATTGGCAAATACGAAAAACTGCTTTATAAGTTTTTAGAAAACTTAGCACATACAACAGATAGAACAGTTAGTATACCTTGTAAATTCCATGATTGATTTATAGGTAGATTTTGTAAAGAATTTCGTTTCTAAACGTTTCAAATTTGTATGAAAAGTAACGCAAATACGTTTCAAAAAAATTTTTTCCATACAAATTGCAAAACGCAAAATGCGTTTGTATTTACAGAATCTGGATTTTAGTGTATTTCAATAAATTATGGAATTAATATTACGAGTTTTAATTTTTAAATTGGCGTTTTCCCTTAGTGTACATATATTATAGAAGCTATAAAGGCCTTAAGGCGTTTGTAACGATTTCAAAACCCTTTTTTAGATAAATAAATTTTTAAACAGCTAAGATAACTCAAGAGCTCTTTAAAAATAAAACAAGAAAAATAATAGTTTCCAATAAAAAATTTAAAAAAAAATAGGGAGTTGTTCCAAAGGCAAAGCATTAACATTCTCTATCTCAAAATAAAAACAAATATCACAAAAAATTTTTCAAACAAAAGTTGGTCTAAAATAGAATTTTATTTTCACTAAATCTTCTTTACTGAATCAGAGAATTTTTTTGTTTGACTTCGGACGCTAACAGCTAAAGCAATAACAAAAACAAGTTTTATGTGTCGTAAAGAAACAATCCCCATGACGACATATACATAAATAACAACAACAATGGTAGCAAAAGGAATGCGATGTCAGAATTCACACAATTTGTATCAAACATAAATTTTAACAAGTTTGTTTACTGACGATTTTTGAGTTAATCAATTAGTTAAACATACAGAGTTGAGCACATTTAACAAAGTGAAATTTCATATATTTAAAACTTGAAAGTATTAAAAAAAAAGGTTTTAACTGACTCAGACAAAATGAAGTTTAGTGCAATTTTCAAATGAAGTTTAGTACAATTTTAATGCAGGTAAATAAAATGCTTCTGAAAAGTTTACTATTTTTACAAAATTTGTTCTCTAAAAACCAGTTGAGTAATATTACTTTTATCTAATATAATTTATGTTATATCTAATAATATTAGTTATATTTCTTTATACTAATTTCTTCGACCTTTTTTGTTTATAAAAGTTTTATATTTTAATTGAGCTTAAGGTCTCTTTTTATATATAAAAAAAAAAAAAAAAAAAAAAAAAAAAAAACAATAACAATATTTTTTTTTTTTTTTTTTTTTAATTTTCAACAAGTCCAATATTTCGCCACTTCTTTGTGTGGCTTCTTCAGGGATATATAAATGTGTTTAACAATTATTTATAGTTATATCTAATAAAATTCGATGGATTTTTTTTCTGAAGCGATTAATTTAGAGTTTCGTAGAAAAATTCTCTGTATTCATCCGATGATAGTTCCGATGTAGCGTTCATGCTTTAATCGATTTAAAATTTCAACTGCAGCCATTTTTAAAGTCTATTCTTTGGAAATATGGAAAAAGAAAATTTTTAATTCTAAATTTTTTTTTTAGAAAAACGTCAGACAATTAAGCTTTATTTTTGTAAAACTTTAGCTATTATTTCAAAGTCTTGACTTTGATTTTTTCACGGCTACAGGAATTAAGATAACTTAAAAATTTCTTCTGCATATTATCAACGATTTAAGTAAAAATCATAAAATATTTTTTTTTGGAAATTTTAGCAATGTTGTTGCCGAAGATATTTACGAAATCGGGAACAAAGTCGAGGAAAAAAACCAAAATTTTAAAATCAAAGCCAAATATCTCTAAAAATAAATTATTAAAGATATCTTAATGAAATAACATGTATTTTTTGTTTATTTACAACAAACTTAAATTCATTGAAATCGGATATTTGTAAAAGTTATGAGGCCAACAAGGTTTTTCCTGCCCGAGATAGTCAACTTCGACACTCTGTATCTCACCGTGTGTTTCAACAGGGTGGTCCAAGTTTCAATATTCTTAAAGCTTAGTAGGTCCTCCTCTATGATTTTTACATACATAGTTTTCTAATCGGATCGCAAGTTTCTAAGATACAGATTTATTACCCTTTTTCCAATTGGAACCGCTGTGCTACGTACTTTGAGTTCACTTCATCATGAACTAATTTTTCATAGCTTCCAAAGTATCAATAATACCATATTTACACTATGCAATTTTGTTGCATGCAATTTTCATTTTAAGTGAGAGTGTTGAAATAGAAATATACACATTTTGTATTTCTTCTCTGTCTTTCTCACTGAAAAAAGAGAGTTGCATGCAACAAAGTTGCATAGTGTAAATATGGTATAAGTGTATATTTTCAGCTTTTTGTGAAGTTTTTTTAAAACATGCAGATATTTTGTTAAAAAGCGATTAAAAGTTTAGTTCTCTTTCACAAAACTTTGTAATTCGGTTATAGTTTTTGGAAATGTTTACGGTGCTCCTTTTTATAAATACTTTTTTATGTTAGAGAAAAATCTCGTGGAATAAAAAAGAACTTGCAGGAAATGATTAGAATTTTTATTTCTTCCGGATCACAAACTCTATATTTTATTAACTTCTTTGGTTGCCTTTTTCTGGAAAGGAAACTATTCTAACAACTTCAAAGCTTTTTGTATCGGCCTAAAAATACTATAAAAATAACCATGGCTCTAACGGCTGATTTTAGCCGAGGGCACCTAAATAATATATGTGTGTATCGGAGATTCGAAAGTTTACATCTGGGATTTATTTTATGGGGAGTTAAAGTTAAAGGGGTTGAAATTTAGCTCATCCTAAATTGAGTCCCAGATGTAAGCTTTCAAAACGCCGATATACGTATATATTTTTTTGTGCCATCTACCAGAATCATTCGTGAGAACCTTGTTATTTTAAAAAAATTTTTTTTTGTACAGTGTAATTAGCAGTAAGTGGAGAAAGTCGGGCTAACGTTATAAATTTCATTGAATAAAAATATTTTTTAATCTTTAAAATAATAAAAAAACATAATTTTTGGTTTAAATCAATTAACAAAAGCCCTTAAACCCATTATACTGTTAAGAATATAAAATAAAATTAACAGAAAAAATATGTTGATTTGAATTTTTTCCTTTTTTTTGCAGATATTCAACCGCTGGTTCCACTCATACTCTAAACAACTATTGCGATACATCAGATAATTGGACAGATCACGATATGGATATATACATGGCAAGAAATCCAACTACACGCAATGGTTTAGTGCCATTATGAGGGCGGGTTATGTTATCCTGATATTTCGATGTTGTATTAAATTTAGATGAGATTTTCTGACAATACGTTACGCCTTCAAGTGGTGCTAGTACAGTCGCCAGGGAGGCGTATTCATTATATCTGCAACAGCAATTACAATCACAACAACAAAAACAACTGCAACAGCAACAGCAGCAAGAACATGAGCAACAATTATTATTACTACAACAACAGCCATATCATTTAAATCAAAATCATTATAATCGTATTAGACGTACAAATAATTCCGCAATAGCTTCTGCTCTTTCCAATTCGAATAGCTTAACGACCACATATCCACGTTGTACATCACCACCTGATGTAGTGCCAAGATTACAAAATATTAATGCCAATACACCTGCAATACCCGATGAATACGACCACAATGGTATTGTTGTAGAAAATTATTTCAATGAATACGAACGTCAGGAAATTGTACATCATCATCAACCAAAACGAAAAATTAATTCAACGAATTTATATTCAAATGCGAATTTCAATACAAATACACATGTGAATACAAATTCAAATAGTGCAAATGATGAAGAGCAGGTGGTGTTGGTGAATAATTCGATATTCACCCTGTCACCATCGCTACAACTTCGCCACCACCAACCTGCCAATATTATAGTAAATCATCATTCACAAGAACAACAACAAATTAACGTTTCAACGAGTAATTCTAATACTAATAATACTAATTGTAGCAATAATAACAAAAATATAAATATTAATAATACCGCTAGTTATAATAAGGAAACTTCCCACAACAGTAGTGATAAAAATTTTAGCACAAAATGAAATTTAAAGCTAAAACCGTTAAATTTCTCAATAAATCATCATCACTATTTGTTTTGCTATTATAAAATTTTAAATATTTAGGACAACGAAATTATAAAATTTTTCTTTGCTTAATTTAAAAAGATATATTTTAAAAGAACTTCAAATGATTTCAAGCCTTTTGGAAGTAATTCAATTTGCTAGCTTTACAATGCTTGAAATCATTTGGACTGATTAGTAAGCTTCCTTTTTAAACAAAATTAAAAAAAAAATCATGATTTTTCAAATTATATCAATTCTAAATCTTAAGTCATTAATTGTATTTACTAATCTAAAACTACTTAAGGCAACAGATGCAATACTAGATTTAGAACTCAGAACACATCAAAAATGGTGCAATTTTTAAACTACATATTATTGTAGAGTAAATTATATGTTAAAAAATAGCCAAGTCATCGTCGTAACACCAGGTTCTATTTTCTTATATACAAACTCATCAAATTTTTCTTCAACTTTTATTTTTAATTTTATAACTTTTGTTTAAAACTTAACAAAGAAAAATGCTATAGTATTTGATTTATTCAACAAAAATAAATAATAATTTTTATTTTTTACAATAATTTTGAGTTGTGTTTCATTTTTGTATTTTTATTTTACATATCGATGACCACTGTTAAATACAATAATTACCGATTATTAGCTGAATTATTATGTTTGGAGTTAAATCTGCACCAGCTTCTTATAAGCGTGTAATAGGGTCACAATATAGTAAGTACTAGGGTATTCATTCGGTTAACCGTTAATCGGTTAACCGGTTAATTACTACCCGATTAACTGACCGGTTAATTTAAAAGTGGTTTTTTTCGATTAACGGTTAAACCGATTAATTTCAGTCGATTAACCGATTAACCGACGAAACAAATTTTTTCGTATTTTGTAGTATTATTATATTTTTTTGTGATTACTTATGTTTTTTTTTGCTTGATTAAAATTTTGCAACTTCCCGCGAATTTGAGTAAAGTTCGCAATAAAAGCGAGTTTTTGCATGTTTGCAGCTTTCTAACAGTTTTGCCGATTTTTAAACAATATAAGACTTTGTTATCATCCCGCTCTTAGGAAGTTTTTGCGAATTTTCTCGATTTTTACCGATTCTTTTGCATTCCTTCAGTTTTCCGATTTTTAACCAATATTAGTTATGGATTGGTATTGTTGATTAAATAATCTTCAGCTAATAAGGCCTAACGCAGTTTATGTCAATAAAAACTTTTTATTACATATTTACCCAACGTTTCGTCAATTTTTTGTTGACTTTTTCAAGGGTTTCGTCTATTTAAAAATAAAAACTTAATATTATTACAAATAATCACACCAAAAATTATGGTTAACTTACAAAATGATATTATAAAATCAATTTACATTTAAATATTAGTGTTTCTAAAATAAGTAAACTGCTAAAAAATTTTTATATAAAGAATTAAATCAAACACAACTTAAAAATTAATATCACAGTTAAAATTTCCTACTTATTGCAACGCTGTAGCTCGTATTTATGTTGTTAGTGTCTTCTTTTAAGTTCATCGTTCTGTTGATATTTTGTTGTATACGTAGACTTTCTATAGTGTATGTTTTTTTCCCTTTGTTTTCTATATCTAGTATTTTAACATTATCAAAATCAGCTGCATGTCCAGTATTGAGTATATGCTGTGATAATGCTGTTGTTTCTCTCTGTTTTGTGTTGTCTTTTTTATGTTCACTCATTCTTGTTTCCAAAGTTCGTTTTGTTGTTCCAATGTATATTAAATTGCAGTTTTGTTCATTTTTGCCTTTGTATTTTACTTCATAAACAACATTGCATTGTTGTTGTTTTTCTACTTTGTCTTTCGTATTGGTGAAAACTGTATTAAGTGTAGAATTAGGTATATAAGCAAATTTTATATTTTCTGTTTTTATTGTTGTTTTTAACTTTTTGTTATCTGTTAAGCCTGGTATAAAAGTTACACCGTAAAAAATATTTGGTTGATTATTGGTATTGCTATTTGTTTTGTTTTGGGAATAATTATTGTTGAGTTTAAGTTTTGTCTCATATATTATGGCTTGTTTAAAATTTTTTAACTTTTCTCGAAAAATTTAAACACAAACGCTTGAATAAAACTTGTGCTTGATTTGGCATACAAAGTGGGTTATTTTTCACTGAAACGTTTTATAAAATTTGTTTTTCCTATATTAATTTAAAAAAAATAACGTAACAATCAGGTGTTCAACACTAGCATTCACCTGCCATTGTAAAGTGTTTACCAAAATAGCAATTCAACAAATTCAATGTGAAGTGAGGCGTAGGGATATAGAAAATAAGGCCCTTAAGTAATATATTAAAATCTTTGGACGTGGCTATAAAAGAATTAATTAAAGACTCTGTATGAAGTTTTTGTTTAATAGTTTTATAAAATCTAATAATATTGTTGCCAACGATTTAATTAAAAATCTAAGGATTAGATTTAATGAGAGACGAATTCAATTATTTTATACCTCCACTCAGGAATATTTCCTTCTAGCAACAGTGTTTTAAAATACAGTACAAAAACTGAAACTAAGGAATTCGGAAATAAACTTTTTTTCGCTGAGCTCTGCCAGCATGAATTAGATGATGACCTTACAACAGAAGATATTATCGATAGTAATACAAGAAATGTTTTAACAGAATTAACCGAAACAATTAGAAGTGTTAAGAATTTGGCAAAAAAAACAGGACTCTAATTTTATAAATTTAGAGAAATCCAGGAAAATTACTGAGAAACTAGATGTTCTGTATTATGGATTGCTTTCGATTTCTTCAACATCTACGATAAATGAAAGGATTTTTTCAAGTCAAGTTGTATCAAAACTAAAGAAATTATTTTTCTGAAAGATTGTTTTAGAACATCTCCTTAAACTATTGAAATAACTGATAATGATCTCACAAAATTGTTTATTTTTAAATGAATACATATTTTTTGCTTGATTAAGTTCAAGAATTGTTATGTTTGTTATGTTATAGATTTTTTTTACTAATAAACTCAAAATAATAGATAGTTTATGCAATTTTATTTGCTAAAATTACTTGATTTATGAAAAAACTTCATTAATTGGTTAACCTGTTAATACAGCAATTAACCGATTATTAGCCGATTAAGCCAAAACCTCGATTAATTAATCGAGCGATTAGCCGATTAAAGCAGAAACCCGATTAAATGAATACCCTTGTAAGTACACTTCTTAAGTGTAAAATTTAAAAGAAAAAAAACTTTTGGATGTATGTACTTGATCTTGAAATATCTTTTATATCCTAAAGTTTTTAGGTTTAGGTCCACTATTTTATCCGCACCCAAAAATTAATGTCTTCAAAGTTTTATTTTTACACCAAAGTCTTACTTAAATAAGCGAAGATGCTATTCTACAATCCCAGAAAACAAAAACAATATAAATGACCATTTCACGAGAAGGCGGTCAAAAATTCATAACCTTTGATTGCATTGCAATTTTGACATGCTTATCATAATTTATTTATTATATTTTATTTTTTTATTTACTAGGTGGGATTGTATCCTTTAAGTTTTGCTATAGAAAGAAAAAATCGACTAATAAGAAAATAAGTTATGGAGGTTTTAGAATACATTTTAATTTTTATTTGATCTTTACACAGGAATAATTATCACCAAAAAATTTTCAAACAAAAGTTTGTCTAAAAATAAATGTCATTTACAGTAAATGTTTTTTAATGAATTAATGAATTTTTTTAGGACGTAAACATCAAAAACAACAAAACCCCGTTTTCTGTATTGTAAAAACCAACCCCCATGACGACATACACACAAATAACAGCAACAACAAAGATAGCAAAAGGAAAGCGATTATATCAAGTTTGTTTTCTAGACTCTTTAGATCAGTGGTGGCCATTCTCTAAATTTCGTATACTCGCGAGTGTATGCTGTTTTTTTTACCATCAACACACGTATACTGTGTGTGTGACACACAACCTATCTATTTATCTATCTATGGCGGGTTTCTTTAGCAAAATTTCTACTAAAAAAGTTATATATTTGCAAAAATTTTACAAATTTAGAAGGGATTAATAAAGTAAAAAAAATTCTCTGCAGCTGATTATATAGACCGCAAAAAAGCAATAACTCGAAAATTGGCTTACAGATATAAATCGCTGAAACTTGCAAAAATGCGAATATTTAAAAGAAATTCCAAAACCGTAAAAAACTGTAAACGAAAAAACTCAGTAGATTTTAAGGATCAAAAACAATCTCATGTACAAAAAAATTGCGAAAATTCGCGAATAATTTCGTATATAAAAAAAAGCTTTAAAATATATTAAAAATCGCTAAAATTGTAAGGAATGCCAAAAACTTGGAAAAATTTGCGAAAATGACGAAAATTCGCAAAAACTTGGAACATCAAAAAGATATCAAAGTCTTATATTGATTAAAAATCGTTAAAACTGTCAAAAAGCAAAGAGTTGGGAAACAATCACTTTTATTGCGAAAATAGAAAAATTTCGCGGAAAATTGCAAGGAGCCCTAATATTACTTGAAAATAGTTAAAGATCTAAAGAATGCCAAAAACTTGCAAAAATTGTCGAAATAACGAAAATTCGCAAAAATTTGCTACCATCAAATTATTAACAAAGTTTGCCATGGATTAGAAATCGGCAAATTGTAAAAATGCTAAGGGGTGGCTAAAAAATTACTTTTATCGCAAAATTATCGAAAATTTGCAACAAATTGCAAAATTGCAAACAAGCGCTAAAATTGTTTAAAAATATCTAAAACTGTAAGGAATGCCAAAAACTTTGAAAATTTGCAAAGATTACGAAAATTTGCAAAAAATTGCTAGCATCAAAAAGATAGCAAAGTGTGATATAATTGAAATGTCGGTAGAACTGTAAAAAGGCAAAAACACTGGACAATAGCGGAAATGGCTTGAGTCAGAACTAATTCGTTAAAATTATACACAAGACCAAAAAGTTTTATTAAATATTACCTGTATCGCAAAACTTACTAAAATTAGCAAATACATTCTAAAGTCGCAAAATTTTAAAAGGATAAATGCTCGCAAATATTACAAAAATTCGCAAATCATTTGCGGATACAGATATACATAAGCCGTTGAATTGTTTTCACACAATTTTGCATTATCGTACCAAATATTATTTCATTTTTGTAATATTTGATCTGATTTGTTTTGTTTCATCTTGTTTATGTTTCACATTGTTTATGTTAGCACATTCAAATATTAGGGGTTGTTCACAACAGTAATATTTTTTTAAATTTTTTAACTTATAACTAATGACTTTATGATACCGTGTGAATCCCCTAATTGTGCCGGCAATAGAATTTGACAGTTGCCACGGTAATAATTGTCAAACTTATTGCTCATGTGGTCGGGGTGTAAAGGCGCCTAGCAAAAAGGATATACATTTTCAAATAAACTGAGCAAACACACATTCAGACACTAGTACTTTTAATTATCAATGATAATTCATAATTTAATAGAGAAATAACAAGAAGCTTAACACAAGACATAAAGAAAAAAGTGAATATAAATAACTATCAAATGAACTACAGGGCTAAGAGTAACAGTATGAATTTATTAAAGGTAGATGATATTACACTCTTGACTGCAAACCACAGACATTGGTCAAGTGGTCTAAGCGGAAAAGAATTCTATAGAGATTAGTGGGAGCTATCGAAACATGTCAGTTCAACCGTCCGTGCAGTCAAATTTATCTTTGTTATTTTATATACTATTAGCTATACCCGGCGTGCTTCGCTACCCCATTGTTGTGCAGATATAGAAAAATTAATTAACTCATTTAAAAATAACCATAAAATTGGTTAGTTTTTGGCGATCTTTTTAGTTTTGGCGAATTTTTGCGTCTTAGCGATTTTTTCATTTTGGCGATTTTTCGTTTTGACGTTTTTAATTCTGGAATTTTTTAGCTTTAGAGTTTTTTTTTAATTTCAAGAGTTTGCCTCTTACGGTTTCCAAGATACAGCAAACTGTTTAAACTACATAGGTAAAATTACATTAACTTTCAGAACACTCTTTAATTTTTGTTGTGTTAAATATTCAACAGACTACACCAATTAGCACTAACATTAAAAATTTCGAGAGTCTATATAAAAGTGCCTGTATATTACATTAGTATTTCAACATGTTTCGTTGTTCGCTTTAGAAACCCCTTTAATCTTTAGCCCGTAGTTCTTACGGCTCTCGAGAAAACAGCCTGTGACAGATAGAAAGACAGACGGACTCACGGACAGCGTATCGAAAACAATAAGATTAATTTACACTTTTGCTGTACAGAGCCCTAAAAAGAACCTCTTCCAAAGAGTAACTTTTCAAAAAGTAACCATTTTCAAAAGAGGACCATTTTCAAGTACCCTTTCCAAAAAACATTTTTCAAAAAGTACCATTTCTTAAACCTACATTTTCAAAAAAGTAGCTTTTCGAAAAAGTACCTTTACTTTAAAATATAAACGGTTAACGAAAAGAGTACCAAAATTATATATTTACCCTTTTTTGGCTCTTAAATGTACAAATTTCAAAAAGAGTACAAAAACAGTTTTCTATCTTATTATGACGCTTTTGGAGTTTTATGTCTACCTTACTTAGATTCGGAGATATAAGAACACGGACTTTACCCGTTTTTACCCCTTTTAACCCCGTTAGAATTTGAGTTTTCTAAAATTCCTTCTTAGAGAATATATACAAACATATGCATTCAGTATGTGTATCAATGTGCATAAAAAAGAGTTGTATGGATAAAAGTACTAAAAAGGGCTACCAATTTTACCCATTATATATTCATACACAGGACTGCGGACAACAATAATATAAAAAAAAAATTATAATTTCTATTATTTTTCAAAAATTTTATGATAAGAGAAGCAAATGGAAATACTCGTTATAAATTTCTTAATGGGGAAAATCAACAGCATAGCATGCATTACGGACACGCCATTTTGTATGAAGAGATATTATCAGTATTTTCGTTCTTTTTTTTAATACATAATGGACAGTGGTTCAAAAAAAAGTTGAGCCGGTCACCCCCTAGGATTAAAGATTAGTTGGAAACAATTCCAAATATATTTTTTTTTAATTTTTTGCCACTCCCATGGATACCGCCCTTTAAATTTTTTTTCACGCTGCATCGCCATTTCTTGCCCGTTCATAACATAATGCATATTGTTGTTCATGGCTTAACTATAGCTACATTTTTGCTAAATTTTTCGTAAATTTTTAACCCGACATAAAATTCAGGGCGCCATCAGTGATATCTCGAATCCTTCCCCCCAAATGTAAAATTTTTTCACGTGGCAAGAAAGCTCTCCTGAAACTTAGTATGTCTATATTTTAATATTCTCACTTGTATGCCGCGCCCCAAAGGTTAGTCCCTTTTTCAAATACATGCTGCATAAGACCAGGGCCCGAATTACCGCATTCGTTATCGAATAGGCTTTCGTATCGAATAAAATTTCATCACGTATCGAATGAATGGATTACCGCATTCGATAGTTAACGTATTAAAAATTTTTTAAAAGTGTACCAAGTTTGTTTTACACCGGTTGTTGAATCGACTAAGAATTCGTAATACATTAAAGAAAAATTTTGTGTTTCTTTAAACTAGCTCAACAACGAAGTCGATTTGACAACTGTAATAAGGTTTATTGGTAATGTTCCATGCTTTTTTGCAAAACATGCAAGCAATAACCCAATTCACAATCTTGTGCAAATGGTCTTGCACGTTGCATTTGCAAAATAGTACAGTATATTTTTATTCACCACTAACAATTGTTAAGTGGTGAGTATCAATATACCATACCAATTTGCAAATGCTACGATGCAAGACTATTTGCACAAGATTTTGAATTGGGATGTTTTCGATCGTTCTATTGCTAAACGAGTGGAATTTAAGCAGCATGCACTCGATTATATTATGTCGTAATCCCAAAAAGAAAATTTTCCAACATTTTTACTCGATCACGTATGCGGCAATTCGGCCCCAGGTCAAATAAAATAAAATATTACATGGTAGAATGAAGGGTAGGTACATCAATGACGTTTATAAGACTGTAAAAAAATATTTTTGCCACGCCCAAATATATAGCACTTTTTGTGTTTTACATATACCGCCGCCATTTCAAGTCCGACTTTATCGTGTCTCATATTGTTGTTTATAGCTTGACTGTCACTTAATTTTTGGCTCTGGTGACTTTTTAATCCGACAACGAATTCTGGGCACCACCTATGACATCTCGGATCCTTCCGCTCTTATTTGCATTTTTTGCACGTGGCGAGAAAGCACTTCTAAAACTTTGTATGTCTACCTTTTAACATACTCACTTTTATGTCACGCACCAGAATTAAGTTAATGTTTCCTTTACTCATACATATCATATCGCTTGCCGTATATTAAAATACCAGCAAATGCTGTATTTTGGAGGGTGGCAAAAAAATTTGTTACAGTTCTAGAAATGTTATTGACGTAGATTTCATTGTAAGGAGTGACTGGTGTAAATTTTTTTCTTTTATATATTGAGATCGACCTGGCTTAAATGCAATATATATATATATATATATATATATATATATATATATATATATATATATATATATATATATATATATATATATATATATATATATATATATATATATATATATATATATATATATATATATATATATATATATATATATATATATATATATATATATATATATATATATATATATATATATATATATATATATATATATATATATATATATATATATATATATATATATATATATATATATATATATATATATATATATATATATATATATATATATATATATATATATATATATATATATATATATATATATATATATATATATATATATATATATATATATATATATATATATATATATATATATATATATATATATATATATATATATATATATATATATATATATATATATATATATATATATATATATATATATATATATATATATATATATATATATATATATATATATATATATATATATATATATATATATATATATATATATATATATATATATATATATATATATATATATATATATATATATATATATATATATATATATATATATATATATATATATATATATATATATATATATATATATATATATATATATATATATATATATATATATATATATATATATATATATATATATATATATATATATATATATATATATATATATATATATATATATATATATATATATATATATATATATATATATATATATATATATATATATATATATATATATATATATATATATATATATATATATATATATATATATATATATATATATATATATATATATATATATATATATATATATATATATATATATATATATATATATATATATATATATATATATATATATATATATATATATATATATATATATATATATATATATATATATATATATATATATATATATATATATATATATATATATATATATATATATATATATATATATATATATATATATATATATATATATATATATATATATATATATATATATATATATATATATATATATATATATATATATATATATATATATATATATATATATATATATATATATATATATATATATATATATATATATATATATATATATATATATATATATATATAGATATATATGTGTGTGTATTTGAAAATAAAAAAGGGGCTTACTACTGGGGCGTTGCATAAAAGTGGGAATATTAAAAACCAGATATACTAACTTTTATAAGGTCTTTCTTGCTAAGTGCAAAAAAGTGGCTATAAGAGGGGTAGGATCTGAGGAAGCATAAGTGGCGAAATTTATGTCGGATTAAAAAGTCATCACAGGCAAAATGAAGCCAAAGTCAAGCCATGAATAACGATATGCAATATGTTATGATTGGACCATAAATGGCAACGCATTGTACAAAAAACTAAAAGTGCGGTATCCAGGGGCGTGGCAAACAATTAAAAAAATATATTTCTGGAATTTGTCAACTAATCTTTGATTCTAGGGGATGAGTGGTTTTTATTTTGTATGGAGGCCGAACCACTTTAATGAACAGTCTAGACAAAAAACTATCATTTATTTGTGATCTATTAGAATCATGCAAAAGCGGTCTTATTTTAAAACTTATGCGTTTATTTTACTGTACTTTCAACGGACACGAAAAAAGCATTTGAAATAAGAATCAAGCATTTAGTTTTATGTTTTTTATCTTGGCCGCCATTAAGCATGAACGGTTTTCTGGGCAATATTTTGTTGATATTAGAATTTTATTTGGAATTTATGCCAATATAAGACATTTTGCAAAATGCTACTTTTAAAAGTATCATAAGTATCAATTAGAGATTACAACATAAGTATATTAATACAAATCCTGCACTAATAGCAATAAGCACAATGAGGCAAAGTTATTAAAAGCACCAAAAAACAAACTAAAGCATTTTAACTTTTCATCACACCCAGCTAAACAAATAGTTTAGAATTTTTTTTTTTTTTTTTGCTTTGAAATTAATGTTATAGTGCAATTTAGAAAACAATTTAGATGCTAAACAAAAAACTACAAGAAACACCACAAAAAAGAACTAAATGGAAAACAGTCACTAACAAAAGTTTATTTTCCCAATTTTTCCTATTCTATTTTGTTGCATACATATAAATTTTGGAACAAACTTTTAATTTAAACAAATAAATTTTCATTTCCGACATGCAGCCATACAAACATATGTATGTATACATATAAAAGAAAATATGCTGCTGGTAGTGATATTGGCGTAGAAAAACTAAACGACACACTGCTATCAAAAAGCAATGTAATATTTTAGAACACATTGTGGTAAAAGTTAGAAAACCATTTTCTTTCTTTTTTTGCGAATAAGCGAACGGATGAATGACTGGCTGAATGAATGAATGAATGGTTATAAAAAACAATTTGTACAATAATTGCACTAGAGATAAAAAATGCAACACTCGAAGCATAACTTTTTAGCAAAATGAACATTTATATTTATTTATGTAACTTATAGTGAAAGTATAATACAAAAACTTTTCCTTAATGACATCCCAAATGTATTAGAAAAATTTACGCAAAAATTCAAATAAAGATATTGAGAAGACTCTAAAAATAATGAAGGCATATTCTGTACCTCAGAGTTAAACTGCACTATGTCATTTTAGTAAACTTTAAGTTTTAATGTTGTAAAATGCATTGAACAACATTAAACATCGTGCTATATGTTTTCGAATATCTTTAGTTGTGGCGTCATTAATACATTTTATAGTGTGTTGCAGGAAAGGTTTCGATGTGCTGAATTCAAAAATGTAACTTTTATAAAACAGCGACATAGTGCAGTTTACTTCCGATGTACAGATCTGTACATACATAAATAAATATCGTTTGTTTATGAAAGGCCTTTTGTTATTTTTTTTAGCACAGACATGTGTATGTATTAGTAGCAACTTTGAATGCTTTAGCACCCAAAATACTGAACCGATGTTAACAAAATATGAATTGTACACATCTGTGAATAAATATGTTTAAAATGGTACAAGTTTTATCCAAATCGACTGTATATTGTGAGCATAAACTCCTTCACAAGGAATCGGTTTGCCTATTAATTATTCGAAACGTGAGTTTTAAAAAGGCCCGTGTGGCCTCAAGCTTAGAAGGCTTTCCAAAGCATACTTGTCAAAGGCTATATATTCAGTTTAATACAAAATACTGTTTACCTCTGATTTTGGCATCAAACTTTTTAAAAGGCATAATATGGTTGGCTATTTTGCTTTCTTTTCACTCTTTTTTTAATATTTGTCACACAAATGTCTCTTTTAAACCTTAAAAAGAGCTTCTTTCTATTTATAAAACGGCTTCTGCATGCTTTATCAATGTGGATGAAATTCACATCACAGCGGGCATCAACTGTTACGCCACCACTTCATCCCTGAAGAAGATTTACTAAGAACCATTCCACTGCATATGCATGCCCTGGGAGCTGTTGGTCCGCATCTCTCACAGCTTTGTGTGCCCATGTAGAAAAACTGATAACGTTTCGAGAGTACTACAGAAATCGTGGTCGAAAAGGTGGTCGAAAAAGCGATCAGAAAAGAAGTAGTATACTTCAGTAAGGTGGGATACACATAAAAAGGCTGGTTTTTTATCCAGATTTCAAATAAACTTAAAAACAAGTTATAACGCCAAGTTACCAAATCTTAACTTTTGGCGGAACTTAACAAAAAAGATATTTTCTAAGTTAGCTTGAGATTGCTGAATATGAAGTCCATTTATATATCTTAGGGCACGTTTTCGAGGTACCCGCGAAAATAAGATGGGATTTCACTTTTTTTTTTGCAAAAATTTCGAGAACGATTCATCTAAAAATAAGAAATTTATTAGCCATTAAGAGAAAAGCGTTGATTATGTTTTCATACAAAATTGCCTTAATTCGTTTATTCCACATAAAATTGTTTTTATCTTTAGGATAAAAAATTATATATTAAATTTTTGTTCCATATTAAAGAAGCAACTTAAAATGAAATTCACAAAAAATAGTCTAATTTCCAGCTGAAGTAGAGGACTAAAAGATATATCGAAAAATATTTTGATATATAATTTAATTGCATGTTTAACTTTCTGGAAGTATTCAAAATTGATTGGATGACTTTTATTCCTCTTCATACATTGACGCTCGCTCCACCCTAATGTACATACGCGTTACAGATCTTCTGAAAATTTTAAATTCTTGTCCACGACGCCAAATTGATTTTAACGGGCTCTCATGACAATATGCCGACATCACCTTTTCAGCGATTTGTTTTTGTTTTGTTTTTTTTATAATTGATTAAATCTATGAACATAAAATCATTACCGACTATTTGTAACTATTGGAAGGACAGTGTGTTTATCAACGCTAATTTCTATAGCCTCTAAATAACAATAATTTCTAGGAAAATATTTTTATATTTTAATAATAGGAAGAACTAATTTTTGTCATTCTGTTAGTTAATATTTGTTATGATTACGTTTAATTATACCACATTCTAATCCATTATAAATGCAATTGTTTTAAATATAATAGGTAATAAAATATTTTTAAATAGCAGTTAAGTATTGTTCTTAAACAACTTATAATTAGTCATAATAGTATGCAAATTAAATAGCGGAATTTAAAGCTATACATACATATAGAAAATTCACGCTTGGATTTGGAATTTTAGGCATTCAAAAATGAGTATAAGAGGTTTCATTGTAAAATATTTGGAAAAAGAAAAACTACTTAAAAAAAACTCAAAATGCCGCCGCCACAAACGTTTTAAAAACATTTAAAATGTTGTGTCTTTTTAGAAAAATAAAAATTAAAAAAAAACAACAACAAAACACAGTTGACAGTTAACAAATATTTAATATCATGACAGGAAAAACACAAATACACAACTTTTTAGACAAAAAACATTATGCATAAAATTAAAAACTAACAAAAAATTAATTGTGCTTGTCATTGATATTAAATGCAAACTTTAGATTTAGATACAAAATAAAAATACATTAATAATATAATTATAATTTAAGCTAATTAATTAGGGAGTTAGTATATGTATACATAATTAAATAAGCATAATGAAAATTGCATAAATAAAAACGAACAAACTAAAAATATTAAATTAAGTGTTAAACAATACAAAACAAAACTAGACATACAAATTGCATTAAAATTGTAATAAATAAATAAAGAGCAAATTATATTTTAACCAGCAAAAGGGAGCAATTAATTAAAGTTATTAAAACAATATAACATTTAATTTAAATAAATTTAATAAAGGAAAAAAATATATATTTTTTATTTTATAAATTTGGAAGCAAAAGTTTTAGGACAACTACTAAACTAAATAAGAAACTAACAATATGAACATTAACTAGCTGCTAAACTAATACGTGCACAATTAAAAAGGTTTAATTGATATTTAAAGCTTTTTTTTATTCCTTAAAAATTTTATATTCCTTAAAAATAAAATGGTCTATCTATTTAAGCTTCGATTTGCAATTAGAAATTGTTGAAAAAGGTTAGGAAAGACACAAAGTTTTGTTAAACGAAACTATATGCTTATGCTGTCCTAAGCAAAAAATTCGACATTTAGAAGCACTAAAAGCTGTTAAAAGCGATGCATCATTGTATTGTTAAGAACAAATGCTTTCAAAAATTCTACTACAAATGCACTAAAGTTTGCAAAAGAGCACGAATAAATAGGCACGAACACTTATTAGCTTTTGATGATCATTTTAAAACAAAGCTGCCCAAAAATAATTTGCATCTGTATTGCTGAGAGAATTTTGTAGTACAGTAAAACGATAAAGTAAACGCATTAAATTTTATCACAAGATATGTTGGAATTTGTTAGTATTTTACTTGGTAAAATGGAAAAATTTTCAATACATTTTGCCCCAATGCCCTTAGTTTTTTTGCAAAAATATCATTTTATTTCTAATAAAAAAGCACTCTAACGACTAAATAAAGAGTATAAAAAGAAATGAAATAAAGAGTATAAACAATTGTTTGGTGAAATGAACATCCTTGTTTTAAAATGTTAAAAATATATGCAAATCAACATAAGTATTTAAGATTTAACTTCTCTTCCTGACGATAGCGCTTCTTGGAAGCACTAACGTAAGCGAGATTCTTAAAATATGTTCTACGATTGTATAAACAACACTACACACACATACAGTAGCATGTATACACGAACAGTACATTTTAAAAATAAAGTAAGTAAATAATTTTAAAAAAAAATTTATTTGTAAGAGTAAGTTTATGTTAACTTCGTGCTGCTGGTTTGCAACAGTGTTTTTGGTTGGTGCGTTGGATATCAAATCTGAAGGTGCTTAGTTCGACACTGGTTGAAATTAAAACATCAAACAGTGAGTAATAATACAAAATTAATAATTAAAGATAAGAAGGAATATGCCTTCAACATGACTGACGTTAGCCCATTCGTAACACCTCCATCCATCATCCTCGCCAATCCACATCGAACCATTTTTTTCCATATATATCCATATATATATTTTCAGTTTAAGTGCGGAAATTTTCGATGATTTTCAGCGCTAATATAAACATTTTGTGGAAGCAGAAGCTATTGCTTCTAAACGGCTCATCGCGAACAAAACTCGTGCATGATAAAAGCCCAATTGCAATTGATTCCGTTCTATTGTCTCCCTTTCAATGCTTCCAGCAAGCACTAATTTTTGCTGGGTATGTACTAAATATCTGCATAACACCTTTTAAGTTATAACTCGTTTTTTTTTTGCCAAAATCTTTTGTTTTTAGTCTAAATTAAAGAAAATGCTTAAAAGTAATGCAATTTGCTTAAACTATAGGGACCTAGCAAGCAATTCTGGGGGTGGGCAATGCAACCGCCAGAATAACTTTCTACGCCAATTGTTTATAGCAGTAACCATCCATGGCAGAAAATGTGTTTTCTTGTCGTGTACTATAGTTTTACATATGAGAGATAGATAGTTCGGGAAAATCCAGTGTTGGAGATTTTTCGAAAAGATGATTACAATTTAAATTGATTTTCTTTGTGCATTACGTTAGAAGATAAATTCAGGTTTTAGCGCCCAAAAGTACAAATATCAAAAAAGTACACTGCACCTCTCCGCTTATGTTTTTTATTAGCATATAGCAAATTTTAATTCTCTAGCCATTTGGGCTGGATGTTGCACAGTGGAAAAATATTTGCAATTTCCTATCAAAAACTATTAGCTTTTCTGTTTTTGAAGATTTTCCGTACACAAACAAACAAACACAAAGATTGAGTACTCTATATGAGTGGCTCTAGTAAAGACAAAATAACAGCAGAAATTGCCTTATTACTGTTGTTGCTAGAAAAAGTGAAAAAGTAGTAAACAAAAATGTACACTTGGCTTCTAAAGTATTCCACCGTAAATTCAAAGTCAATGACAGAGCGATATAAGAATAAAAAATGTTTTGAAATCAGCTTCACAGCGAAGAACGAGTGCCAACAATATGAACCCAGAACTACCCGAAAAAGAAAAAAACGACAGGAAGTTGCCCCCTAGAAAATGTTACAGAAAAACCAAAAATCCAAGTGGGTATTGAGCGATAAATAAGAAAGAAGTCCCAAATCGACAAACATGGCTCCAGTGGCTAAAATGCCGAAAGATGGTAAATCTGATGCGGCGCCTTCCGAAAATCGCTTTTCTAAATTGCAAAATTATGAAGATGAAATCACCACCGTCAGATCCAGCAAGCCGCTCTCAATCTACTTAAGGGAGAAAAACTCAAATGAGTTAATTAAAAGGCCAGTACAATTGAATCGTTTATTTCAAAAACCAGTCATGCGAACAATTTTTGATTTTGAGTAAATCAAAGAAAACTTCCTAGCAATCTTAAAATTATTTATTTATTATATTAATTTTTGTACGTGTTGTCCAACTTTACACAAATATTTTAATAACGAATAAATAGACAGTGATGTAAAATTATAATCAATTTAATAAAATTCATCTCCTGATGAAGTCGACAAACCATCGACGAAACGTTGAGATAAAGATTAAATAATTGGTTTTATTTACATCGCCAGAAAAAATTAACATTGACCAAAAATAGCCCAAAGATATAAGTATATGGAAATATAAAAATCTTGACAAACTAAGTATTACTTCATAATTGGTCACAAATACATTAAATAAAATCTTAAAATTATTTTTTCAAAACTGATATTTTTTCCTATGAAAGTTACCAATTTCTGCAACTGTTTGATAACCATAAAACTTTTTTTTATTTATATTGACATATATTTAAATAATAATATAAAGATTGCACTTGACTGGTTTCTATCGTAAATTTCGTACGAAATGTTTTAATTTTATTAAGGATCTACTATCAAATATTCCATTATCACACAAATTCATTAAGAATCTAACAACAGTGTGATTTTTATGTTGTCCTGATGGACCATCACTGTACAGTAATAAATTTTCTCACTGTAGCCGGCACTTCTGTGTTTAGCAACGGTAAATTTTGCATATAGTCGAAGCACAATGTAACAGTTTCATTATCTTCATCTTTTAAAGCATCTTTCATGCTGGAATATAACTTCTTAGCACGTCTCTTATGAACCATAAGTTCTGTTGCAGTATTTCACTTAGCATTGTCACTCCGATTTTTGTCTCTTAATTTTGAGTTAAGAGCTTCACATTGACTACACACATCAACCTATGGTCTACCAAACGAGTAACAAAAGTTTTCCTTAAACTAGTAATAGTAAAAATTATATTTTACAACATCCTTTAGGTCTGGATTGTCATCAATGAACATTTGATGCATTTTAGTAATATTCAAGCGGGCTTCTAAATATTGTTTCTGTATCGCTCCATAATGTGTCTCTGTCACCTCAAACTTAGATTTATGGTTATGGATTCTGATGCAAATATTTCCAGGTTCCCACTGCTATTTTGGCCACGTCTATCTTCTGGCGGCTTATTTTCTAGTAGTAGTACATACTATTTTTCTTTCTCCCCCAATCCTTAAACTATATTTATAACAACGATTTCTTTTAAAACGGCCTTCAACAACGTTTTCCTCGCTATTTTCTTCTTCTGGATTTTTTTTATAGTTCTACGTTTGTTGACTTCATTCATTTCAATCAATGTTGGAATAAATGTGTCCTGACAATTTTAATTTTTAAGGGAATAAAAATAATCCCAAGCATCATCTATTATTTGACGATTAGTTTGCTTTGAGCATTTAGCATTACACTTACAGACTAAACTGTTTAGGCTAGGCTTGGCTTTTTCCGCTACTTGCTTACCAGAGTGCGAAACATAACCTTGTTCATTGACCCTAGCATTTCGAACAATATTACGTTTGTAGATCTCTTTATTTACAACTCCCTTCGCTTTGAAACAAGTTCTTCATCAGAACTAGACATGCTTATTAATACAATGTAATCAACACGTTGAGCATTAACAAAACTAAGAAACACACCAAACGACTACTGAAAAATGCAAGACAGACACAGCTGTGGAATCCAGCCTAGAATTCAGACACAACTGTGAATTCCAGACACGGTTGCCAAATTATTGACCAAGCGCGACGACAAAAAGCCCGCCGTTTTGAGCAGAAACCAGTCAAACGCCGTCACTAGACTTCTTTCTGCACTAAACAAGGATTTCTCGGCTTTGCTTCACCATCAGATAAAGACAGTATTTGATTTTTTTTTGCATTAAACAATGTATTTACCTTTACAAAACAGTAATCGCCCAATAACTCAATTTTTGATTTTTTGTTGCTTGACTGGTTTTTTAAATAAACGATTCAATTAATCCGTAAAGAGGCGTTTTACGTCATCCCTATAAAACTCAAAAAAAAAATGTCTACACATACCAACTAAAAAGTGCGAAAGGCATCCACGTAGTGGTAAAAGGTATAGATTCATGTGGATCCAGAAGAGGTAAAAACTGCTCTACTAATTAAAAATTTTAAAGTGAAAAAAGTTACTAATATTAAATAAATTAAGGAAAGTGCGACTTTAGCTCGCACACGAAGGGTTGCGTACGAATACACATATGTATATCCCGTTTCATTTTTGCCCTTTTTTCATTTTGCTAATTTCTTCGTTTGCTGTTTCGTTTGATTTTAGTTTTTTAATGTTTTAAGTTTTTTTGTTGATTTTTTCCGATTTTTCGTTTTTTGCAATTTTTTTCCCCCGATTTTTTTAGTTTTGGCGATTTTTTGGTTATGTTGTATTTTTTGGTTTTAACGTTTTTTTTTTTTGGTTTTTTACGATATATTTAGTGTTAGCGATTTATTTTAGTTTTGGCACTTTTTGTCAGTTCTTCCGTTTTTTTTCGGTTTTTGGTGATTTTTTACTTTTAGCGATTTTTTTATTTTGATACTTTTTTTCGTTTTGGCGATTTTTTCGGTTTTTGGCAATTTTTTTAGTTTTGGCGCTTTTTTTGTTTTGGGGCTTTTTTCGTTTTGGAGATTTTTTTCCATTTTTGGCATTTTTTCATTTTTTATGATATTTATAGTTTTAGCGATTTTTTTATGTTTTAGTGCTTTTTTTTCGTTTGACGACTTTTTTCGGTTTTTGGCGTTTTTTTAGTTTTTTTGGCGATCTTTTTAGTTTTGCTGATTTTTGTGTTTTAGCGATTTTTTTGTGCTTTTTGTGAAAAAAGTGCTTACAGGAAACTTTTTGCATTTTGGCGGTTTTTCGTTTTGACATTTTTTATATTTGGAATTTTTTGGTTTAGCGATTTTGAAAATTTCAAGAGTTTACCTCTTACGGTTTCCAAGATTCAGCATGTTTTCTAATTTACATAGTAAAATTACATTAACTGATAGAAAACCCTTTAATTCTACAGACTTCACCAATAAACACTAACTTTGAACATTTAAAGTGTCTATGTATAAGTGTTTCTATATTACATTAGTATTTCAACATGTTTCGTTGCTCCCTTTAGAACCCCTTTAATTTTTAACTGTCATATATTTTTTTGAATTTGGAACGATTTTCCGTCATCCCACGTCAAATTTGGTTTGTAAACAGACCGGTTTCGGCTATGTGCCATCTTCAGAGTATTCATCAGAGTATTCAATACAACACTGAAGATGGCAAATAGCCGAAACCGGTCTGTTTACAAACCAAATTTGACGTGGGATGACGGAAAATCGTTCCAAATTCAAAAAAACCCCGTCGGAAGAAAAATACAACACTGTCATATATTTGTTGTTGTAGCGGCCAAAGTTTTACCGTAGCTCTTACGGTTCCCGAGAAAACAACCTGTGACAGACAGACAGACGGACAGCATAGCGAAAACAATAGGGTCCTTTACAATTTTGGTGTACGGAACCCTAAAAAAGAGAGCGAGTTCCCCAACCACTGTTTCATGTAGAACTGGAACCAGGTGCCATTAAATTAAAAAATAATTAAATACACCCCATTTATAACTTAAGATATTTACTGCACCGAAGTGTTACCGTAGAGGAACCACACAAGCGAGCAGGGCCCATCCAATGCCTGAATTGCCAAGTATATGGCCACAGCAAAACATATTGCAAGTTGCGTCGTATGTGGTCAACTACAGAGCACTGCCAATGGTGATAAACCAAAAGATGATTCAAAAACTGAAAAGTGTAGCAATTGCTCTGAAAACCACACTGCGCTACCTATGTACATTTTAAGCAGTCTTTGTCCAAAACACGTAATCATACCTATGCTCAACCTATTACTTACGACAATAGAAATTATCCCCAGTTGCGCCAACCAGCTACCAGCCGGCCTTTATACGCCAAAGTTAAGGCTAACCAGACCATAGCGCAAAGCATACCTAACAGTCAGTTCTCATACACTAACGCTTTGAAGTCTAACCACCCCACGGCTAAGAAACGGCCTCTTGCCAACGAAAATAGTGGTTTCAAATTTTATCGAATTGAGGCTTCAATAGAAAATTTAATTCAAACAGTAATTTTGTTTACAACCAACATGACCTACATGATGCAGGAAATGTTGAAAATGCAGTCTACATTATTTCAGGCTACACTATTTCAGGCAAACGGCATCCACCAACATAAAAACGAACTCAAATACATCATGATGCATAAACAAATTTATGTTGTGCTTATCTCTGAGACGCATTTGACGGCTACAAGCTTTTTTTTAAATTAACGGATTTACTCTGTACGACACAAGGAACCCCCGTAGAGCTTGTGGTGCCTCGGCTATACTAATAAAATCTTGATTAAAACACTACTTAATAGGTGATCATTGTGAAGACTATCTTCAAGCAGCTAACATCTGCATTGAAACTGTTCATCAAAACCTGGTGATTTCATCAATTTATTCTCCCCCAGTTATTATGTTACAGAAAGTCGATATATTACATTTTTTAATTCACTAGGACCATGTTTTTTGGCCGCCGGTGACTACAACTACGCTAAGCATACTTTCTGGGGGATAGAATTTCTAAAATGAGTTTGAATGTTGCTTCAAGTGGAAAGCCAACTTACTGGTCAACAGATCACCGAAAAATTCCAGATGCTATTGATTTTGGAGTGGCAAAGGGTGTGCCCAGCGAAGTGATACAAGTTGAAGCATCTTTATATTCAGACCACTAGCCTACTATTGTCACTATATATTCACATAAAACTTCATCACCCACTTGTGATTTAACGACGATAGCCACACGTATTAATTGGTTGAAATACAAAAAATATTTGAGTGCTCATTGCACAGAAAATATTCCATTGAAAACGTGTGCTGACATAGATGACTCTATTAGAATGTTTGAGGCAAATCTTAAGCAAGCTGTTCTAAATCCTAATTCTCCAATTCTTCAGGTGATATATAATAATATCTATTCAGCAGATGTAAAATGCCATTTATCTAAAAAAGAAAAGTTTGTAGAGAATGGCAATGTTACAGATCCCCTTGCTAAAATCTAGGCTGAAGGAATATACCAAACAGCTTAAAACACTACTACACCACTAATAGACTATTCGCTATGGCGAGGAGCCCGGTGATATATAAGCCTCCATTGCAAGGTTCGAATGGAGACTGGGCAAGAGCTGCCACAAGTACTCGCTGTACCCGGTGTTAGCTTGAGGTACAATATTCGTGAGATTGAAGACTGTATTGCGGGCTTAAATTCGAAAAAAACTCCAGCCCTCTGAACTTCCCTATACAAAGAAAGGATATACTATTTATTTTTTTGCGCCTCAATGCTATTCCGCAGAATGGAAGGTTTCGCTGATTACCATGATACCTAAGCCAGGCAAAGATCATACGAAGGTGGAATCCTATTATCTAACATGTCAAAACTATTTGAAAAGCTACTAATGAGTAAGCTAACATCTATACTGAATGGTACTGGACAACATAGCACGATAGAACAAACACATATAGCCAATTCACAGCCTGTTGTATGCAGCGTTACCGTTGAAATTTTTCAAAAAGAGGCAAAAAAAATGGGATTTCGAAAATAAAAGGGGCAGAAAAATGGTATTTCTGAGACATAAATCGGTAACTTGAATAACAAGAAAAATGTAAAAAAGTTATTTAATTTTTAAAAATAGGTTAGCAAACATAAACTGCCGCTCATCTGATTAGGTTTAAAGTATTATTATTTGTGGTACAAACCAGCTTCCGAAGAAAGCTGGGGAAAAACGTTAAAAATTTTATAAAATTTTAATTTTGATCACCTATATAACTGAGTAATTTTTTATCCGATCAAAGCCAATTATCCACAACTCGATGCGTAATATAGAAACCTTTCAAACAATACATGGATAACTTTAATTGAACCAGCTTTTGACTTTGGGAAGTATACATCGAAAAAACACAAATGTACCGTTATCTGAAAATGGCCGAAATTAACAATATCTCTTTACATTTCTCGTGTTAAGCATAAAAAATGCATTAGAAACTTAATATATTTTGTTTGTAAATCAGTGTAATGTAAAGCATTTAAAAAGATTGATTTTGCAAAAAAAAAAATCACTTAGTTCACTGCGTAAGGAAAATTATCTCAAGTATATCTTCATTTAGTAAAAAGTATCACAAAAGTCGCAACAATTACAAAATGTATCACATTTGGGTGTATTTTGTAAAAAGTAGCAAAATAGTATCCAAGCAGTCAAAAAATGGGAAATTGCTACTTTAGTAGCACCAACGGTAACGCTGGTGGTATGTATTGTAGATAGTGCAAATGTTGTTGGTAATTTTCAAGTAAACATTTGTTTAGAAACATGTTTATGTGAAAATTACCAACAACATTTATACGATCTACAACACATACAACAGCTTGTGAATTCAGCAATAGACTCGTGAATGTGGTTAGAAAAACTTTCGATGAAAAGATATATTGTTCTGCGCTCTTCATCGATATTTCGCATGCATTTGCTAAGGTATGGCACGAAGGTTTATTACATAAACTAAAGCAAAACCTACCCGCACACACCTTTAAGCTTTTAGAAATCTACTTAAGTGAGCGAAAATTTTTTTGTTAAGGAAAGTAGTTTTCTAAGCCCTCCGATGCCGGTTGAAGCCGGAGCTCCTCAAGACAGCATCCTCGGGCCTATATTATATCTGATATATGCACCTGACTTGCCGATAAGCAGTAACATACACATATCAACATTCGCTGATGATACAGCTTTTCTAAGTGTTCAAAAAAGCCATCAGGAAGCTTTCCGCAAATTGCAAGAGTATATACCTCAGTTGGAAAAATGGCTAAAGCAATGGTGGATAAAAATTAACGAACAAAAATGCCTACATATTATTATACTATACAAAACTATACCTCAATACACTGAAGCTAAATATCGCGGTGTTCATATTGATCGTCGTCTAACATGGAAATCCTACATATATGCAAAGGCGAAATTAAAAGTGGATGAAATGAATTGGCTCAATGGAAGGAATTCTACACTAAGTCTGGATTGTAAAGTTCTTTTATACAACTCTATTCTAAAATCAATATGGTCCTACCGTATCCAGTTATGGAACACTTCCTCGGCATCAAATGTAGAGAAAATTCAAAGACGACAAAATAAAATACTCCGTACGATTACAGCAGCTCCATGGTATGCCAGAAACAAGCGAATTTATAAAGATCTAGATGTCCCGACGGTTAAGACTGTGATTTCAAAACATGTGACAAGATACAAAAAAAAAACTTGAGTTGCACCACAATCCCCTAGCCCGCAACATCATTAATTTTAGAGCAGAGGCAGGCGATGCTTGTCATGACCCACAACGTTAGTTAGCTCAGTAGCCGACAATTTACATGTACAGAACACAAACAATCTAAATTAACAACAACAAGAGCAAGACAGTCAGTTCTACCTACCCTGAAGCAAACTAGGGGCCAAATGTCTCCAAGCCACCACTTTTGTCGACAAGTTGTGTGACTTTTTGGTGACATTGTCAACGAGTTGATTACACTTTTTATTTTGCCTTTAATGGGAAGAGAAGTTTTTGAAAATAAATGCGGCTGCACGCAAAACTAAAAATGTTCATAGAAAATCTAATTTAATTGCCTTATGCTACATTTACACATGAAAGTTTTGTATACGTATTATAAATGAAAATTGCAATGAAATAGACAACTTTCTTGAAAATTTATTGTTCGTTTACACATGAAAGTGAAAGTTCATTTTAAAAATGTCACCGAAGCGAAGAGCTGCAAATATTTCTATACTCATGGAATTAGAAGTAGAGTTACCAAGAACACCGAATACATTAGTTTATAGGGCAATAGTCGGAAATAATTTTTAGTGCTAATTTTTAATGAGATTATTCTTATAAAGCACATTAACTGTTTTCTTTGTGTGTATATAACGACAAATATTTTAACTCTTTTCATACATGTACAAAATAAGTTAAACTTACTAGTTTTATTTTCTCACAATCCTGCAAATTTGTATAAATCTTTGTAGTGGGCAACACTGTGTACCTCTTTGTCATTTAACTTTCAGAAAGTGTCAGAATATTGCTTTCTTAAAAAAAATCGTTGAAAGCTGAGTGGAAAGTAAAATAAGTTTGAGTGTGTTAGTGAAAAAGTGTGAGTGTATTGTGACTTTCTTGCAATTACCCAGGAAACAATTTTGGCCGACATGTCTAACATCAGAAAAAATCTGAGACTTTACCAGACATTCAGCCGAGTTGTTCAAAATTCCCTCAGACGATGTTTCTGCAAATTGTCTGAAATATTATCCGATTAATATCAGAGTAGTCTGCACATTATCCGAAGGCAATTTAAATTCCTCTAAGGCATTTAACAGAGTAGTCTGCATATTTTCTGATCTACGTGTTACGACTTTTAGTAGTCACTTCTGCACATTGTCTGATTTTAGTTTTCATTACAATTCTCATTTATCTCTTGAGTTTATACACACAAATATTTGAGATTTTAAACTTATAAAATATGGGTAAATCTGTTCTGATGAGCTGCCATAAGCAGCACCACAATGCATGGAGAATTTTAAGCGACATTTCTGATAAATTTCTTATTTTAGCTCCGACTTTTCTCTGATATTTATACGCCTGGGCGTAAAACGTATCAGATAAATCGGACAATTTTCTGATGTTTTGTCAAACTATTTCCGACATTTATAAGACATGTCGAAAACTCCTTTAGAATTTCCCTAGAAAATTCTTCGGAATTCGTACAGAGTTCTGTTAGACCTTTCGGTATAGTTATTAGAATTTCCTCAGACAAAGAGATCCGGTTTCTTGCCAACCACTCATATGATTTTCGGTACGTTTTCTGACCGACATCTGCAGACTTTCTGACCGACTTCGGCCGAAATCGGCAAAAATTGTTTGCTGGGCACTTTCATGTGTAAATGCAAAGTTAGCTAGTAAAAAGTTGCATATGTGTTGACCAGAATCATTAAAATGTACTAGTGAGTCTCTGGTGTCAATGTCTCAATATGGTCCCATAAGAACCACCTAGTCTAGAGTAAGTCAATAGTTCCGAGGTCGCTAGTGGAATCTCAATGGCAAGCACATGCTTAATGTCCATAGCACAGAACAATGCCTTAAACAAAGCAATTAAACACCAACACACTTCAACAACAAATTATTTCTCATTTATTTAGTTTTCTCTTTGCCTGGGTCTGCTTTAGAGGCCACACTCGGCTGAGAAGGAGGAACACTATTGCTCTCAGCCGAACACGAGAGACGCAAAAGACAACCTAAGAACCAACAGCAGAAACAAATATTTTTGTCTGGCTGGACTTAAAAATTAAAATTTTAGAATTAAAATTTGATTACTTATTAATAATGCAATTTTATTGAAATAACAATATATAAAAATAAACGCAAAAAAATTCGTTGTTTGTCTTCGGCATCAAAGCTAAGTTTCTTATAAAATAGAATACTTTTAATTTTCGTAAGCTTTGCGTGAAAAAATCACAATTTTACTCGAACGAGTACATTGAGAGCTCTTACTTATGAACCAGTGGGAGCTATATCAAAAACTGCATAACCTAGCTTTAAAAGGCGTGATATTATCTTTGAGATCCCGTAAAAGCATATTAGTTATCACGATAGACAGCAGATCATTAAAGATTTGAAATAACAGGTACCACTTTTTTATGAATTGTTGTTTATTTAATCTGACAAAAAAATTTTGGTGTTGTGCGGTAGTCGAAACTACATTCATCAGTTCATAGTATATTACGCCAAAACGATTTGTGTACATATGTATGTATATCGAAGCTATTGTAAATATTTATTTAGAAAACATTGAACTGAAATTGTTGAGAACGCTTATAAAACATGCACTTAAGGCCGTTTGAAACTATAATACAAGTATTAATACTTTTGAGGAAAATGAAACCCTGACATGATAAATTGTTATTGTTTTTTTTTTGAATTTTCAAACAAGAATTAGATCAGGGAGGCATTTTCTTCAAAAGTTTTAATACTTGTATTATAGTCTGAAACGGCCTTTAGTAAAATTCAACTGATAACAAATCATTTTTATCAATAAGTATTGTTACTTGTAAGTTATTTTTGGTTTCGAAATTACGTTTTTTGTACAAATCAGAATATTTTAAAATAAAGTTGCATAGATATTTTTGTTAAAAATTGGAAAATTAATTTTTATTAAAGATAATGGCGCATATTCATAGTCAAAACAAAGTATGCTTTAAGAGTTTAAAACCAGTATTTTTTATGACAATACTAGTTTTAAATTCTTAAAGTATACTTTATGACTATGAGTATGCATCTATAAAATTAAAGTAAGGTAAGGCACAGAACCTATTATGAGGGGTAAGTATTAGGGAATTTATGCAATTAATCGGATTCTGTTTTAAACGGTTAACCGTTCGAAGAATTCATATGTGATGAGAATTAATCGGTCAATGTCGGATAGCTTTGGATTAGCCGATTATACGACTAATTAAAATTACAAATAAATTGATTGGTTTAAAGCAAAAGGTAAAAGGCAAAACGTTAATTTGATTAATGATTAAAAACTAACGATTAAAAGGGTTAATCGTGATTAATGATTAAAAACTAACTAATCGTAATCAACGTTTTTGTGATTACGATTATCAATCGCAATCAAAAATCGTTAATCCTGACTAAAAAATTTCGATTGATTATTGTACTTTGAATCAGTCGGAATATATGCATACAAGTTTCAAAATTGGTTTAAAACTAAATTAAAAAATTGTTAAAAGGCTCAACAAGAACTCGTTTGTAGACATTTTTGTGAATTTTCACCATTTTCGGTATTTGTATAATTATCTGAGATTTTGTTATTCTTTAAAGTTTTTCTTCAAAGCATTTCAGCAGTTACGCGAATTTGCCATTTTTTCGCGTTCTTTGCGAGATTTCGATTTTTACAGTTTTATCGATTTTCATCAAAGTTAGACTTTGATATTATGCCGGTGTTAGCTAGTTTTTGCGAATTTGCGCCAATTTCGCAGTTTTTATTGAATTTTTCGCATTCCTTGTAGTTTTAGCGACTTTTAATCAGTTTTACGGCTTGTATAAAATTTTAAAAATGTTCACGCATTTTCACTTTTTTCGCGATAAGCGTGATTATTCCAAAGTTTTGGATTTCATGCATTTTTATGTACAATATTAGCAATGGACAATTTTAGCAAGTTTTTGCGAATTTTAGTAGTGTCCGCTATTGTTTCCCAGTTCTGGATATTCCTTCAGTTTTAGCGAGTTCTAATCAGATTTAGAGCCGATTTAGGTTATCAGGTTACCGGTGAAAAATTGAAAGGAAAAGGTTCCAGCCCACTTGGGTCCAATAATAATGGCCCCTTTGTGACAGAGCCGATTTCCAATATTGCAATTTTTTGTGAATTTCCGCCATTTTCGCCATATGCCTGGTTTTCTCCATATTTTTGCTCGTTTTAGAGTTTAAGCGACTTTTAATCAATTACAGGCTTTGATATCGATTTTTGTTGTTTTTTTTTCAGGTAATTTCTTTTATACGTACACACACTGAGATGAGAAAATATATATGTAAATTGTCATAATTTCATTCTTTGTTTCCAAGTAATCAAATGAACGATTAAAGATTACTGATTAACTTTATTAATCACGATTACGATTAACATATTTAGTCCTGATTCTTTTAATCACGATTAAATTAATCCGATTGAAAATCAATCAAATTAACCAATCGATTGAAAAATCAATCTACTAATGCCAACACTGGTTTAAAGTAGTAAAATGGGACAAATTTAATAAATAAATGCTACAATATCTTTAGATTTTCTATGAGCTTTTTGGGTAAAGATTCTTTGGCGATCTCCATTTGGATTAGTGAAATGCGCATAGGAACTAGCTAATATCCCTCAGTAATCAATGTCAATGTGTTTTTATAAAACCATTAGTATTCTACTGAATAAGTAAAATATTAATTTTGGGAAATAGTGCGATTATAAATTTAAAAAACATAAATTTTGTTGGTACAAGCTCTTAATAAATAGTCTGGACAGGCTTTATTCATAATCCCATATACATATCTCCCAATATTATTTGGGATCTGATATTAAATCACAATTGTATATGCATATGTATATGTGAAATACTCTGGGCAAAAGTAGACTATTATAACTAACGAATTGTCATAATAAATCAAATGTGACTTTTGTTAAAATATGACTTGCCAAAATTTTTATGGAAATTAAGCTCGTAGTAACGTCTTCCATTTGAGATTTGATTACGCTTGTAAAATCAAATGTAGTTTTTAAATAAATTTGGTTTTAAAATTCGGAAAATTTAAATTGGGCTCAAAAATCTGCATACTTTTTAAATCTGATAACCGTGCAAATTAAAATGTTTTTAGCTTCATTTGTCAAGTTTTTATTTTTTAATAAAACTGAGAATTTATGGATTCAAATCCAAAAATTTCACATTGGAAAAAGAAGCAAACAATTTTGGTAAAACTATCCAAAACAGCAACACTGGTGTAAATGAATGTAGTAGAAAGTGTGTGCAAATTATAATTGTTTTTATTGCAAAAAATAACATTAATTTTTCTATTTCTAAAGCAGCAACTTAAGGCTCGTTTCCGCAAACATCGTAATCGTCGACTTTAACAAACTGTTATATTAATAATTACTAAAACATGTCTATTCGGATTATTACTGGAAAACAAAGCTATTTTTATTTTTCAAATATATTACCAAGTAAAAACTTTGCTTACTGGTAGGAAAAAAAGTATATGAGGATTTAAGTCGTAACTACTTACAATTTGACTCGATAAGTACTTATTGTTTCGGCGTATATCCGACGGTGAACGTAAATCAACCCAAGAAATAAAAAACACAAGAATAATTTCAATATAAATTCAAATTCAAGAGAATAAATTCTCTAACTTTATTTAATAAATAAATAAAATTTTACCTTGTAAAGGATCGATGTGTTTATCACTCACAAATTAGCACGTAATGCTCGATTGAATATCCAAAAGGCGAGTGATTAAAAATATGTATATTTAATTAAAAGTGGCACGACAATGTTGAAATACCGTTAACGGTTTACTCGTTGAAAATCCCAAAAGGTTTCCAACAAGGTTGAAACAAAATTTACTTAATACGTTTAATAAAGTTAAAACACAGTAGAATCGCGATTTAATGACTTCGTACTTAAACACTTATTTTTGTTTGAGAAGCTTAAAATATAAAGGGTACCGCTCACAAATGTACTTACATTATCACAGCAATTAACCAGTTATTATTTGACTTACTTGAAGCTACAAAATAAGTTGTCAAATAAACAAAATAAAATAAAATGTTTTTTATACACACTATATTTATTTATATTTTTCACACTGCTCGTTCAGATTTGAAGACAAGTACTTTAATCACTTAGCTATTGTTGACTTTAAGCAAAAAAAATTGTTTTGATATACAAACACATGGTGACTTAAAAGTGCTTGTCTACTTATTTTATAAATAATTAACAACAAATTATAACTACGTTCAGATAATGAGAAAAATACGTACTAATTTTATTAAAAGATAAGTAGTAGTTCTAATTTGAAGTACAGTAATAAGACAAATAATTGCCACTCATGACTTTGTAACCCATTAAACCTTTCGGGGCGGAGTTTTATTTTGAAATCCGAAATACATATGGTGAAAATTTTTGCTTGTTCTATGGCAAAAAAATAAATGTTCCGCATACTCGGAAATCCTGAAATCGTCCTTTAATCCTGGGATAATTAATCCCAATAAGTATTTTCCGTGGGACATAAAATCCCAATAAGCTTTCTTCGTGGGATATAAAATCCCAATAATTGTTTTCGGTGGGCGATTCGAATTTAAAAAAGAAATATATAAAATATTTCAATGAAAATTCATTTATTGCTTAAAAAAGTACTACCGGCTACAAAAATTACCAAATTTTTTGCTGTGTTATAAATTATTTTCATTATGCAACTAAAAATTGATTTTAAGCGCTTAACAAATACACCTAGGAATACCTAAGAAGCCTTAACTAAAAAAAATTATAATGGGATTTTTAATAAAGTCCGATGCAGTTCACATACATACTTACATAACTACTTTCAAAATCAGGCCTTCCCGAACAAATTTAGGGATATAATTAAGAAAATCTAAAAACTACGTGGAGAATTACATAATTTAGTATATTTATTGCTTTTCCTGTAAATTTATGAAAATATTAGTTAGGGCGTTTTGCGTTTAAGGCGACGATATATATTAAATTAATTTGAGATATTCTCAGATATTAATTACATATTTCAAATTATTTTCATCTGTAGACTTTTAATCACCATGTCTGATGCCTTTCTATATTTGCTTAAGAATATGGTAAAACTAAAATTGCTTGAATAAATTTGGACAAGGTAGGAAATAAAAGACTACAATATCTCATTTTCGTTTCTGATAGTCGTTTCCAAAAATATTAAAGTTTCATGTTTAGGAAAAGCATAATAACCATCAAGCATTATATTAGGAGCGATCCCGTACTCAACATTGGGATCCCGCGGGATCCCAATTTGCACGAAAACTCTACCAGTGCTGCAAGATTGAGTAAATAAGTGTGTTCCCGTACTTTTTGAGTAAAGTTCGGTAAAATGAGAGCAAACACATATATTTCTCATTGAGAGACAAAAATGTACAAAAGTACGGGAACGCAAAAAACCAAATTTCTATCCCGAAAAATTACACGAAAGTGTTGCGAAAATAAACATAAAAATAAAAACCAACACAAAGATTTTTAATGCCATTTTTCAGTTTTAGGTATTTTCATAAATATTTTGCTTTGAATTTTGTTAAACAAGCAATTATTTCTTTAGTATTTTTGTTGCCTAAAATTATAAATTATCATTTGTTACTGTTTATTTTTTAAACAGCTGATTGTTTTGCACTTTACACAATCTTCCCGAAGAAAAAGTCCGGGCTGTTTCGTGCAAGAAGAAGAAGAATGTAAAGTTCTCAAAAGTGCTCTCATTTACCCAATTTTCGAGTGCGGGAACCAGTGTTGCCAGAAGATTTACGAAGAAAATCATCATTTGACGAAATAAAAATCCTATTTTGATATAAAAAATCATCAGCAATTTTTTATTCTAAAATATTCAAACCGAAGCTGAACGATAAAAATTTTATATGAAACTAAAACAAAAACGCATTCTTATAAGTTTGTATGATTTCCTTACATTTCCTTTTCTAGCTATGGGAGTTAATAAGATTCTAATATTTTTAAAAATTTTATGTATAGGTAATTGTTTATAAAATTTGTGGAAAAGAATTAAATTCGGGAGCAATCCCCAAAAAAATTTGTATATTAAAAATCACCATAACTGCCAGAATGTATATAAACGCGGCAGAATCACTTCCACCTCGAAAATGGTCGATTTCACGAACAAATTTCCAAATAAATATTGAAAATTCGCTAAACCATGTTAACATCAGAAAAAAAACTTTGAATTGGTTCGATATCACTAAAACCAATATGTAATTTTAGGATATTTTCGGTAAACCTTTTTTTAAATCACCAACAATTGCAAACAAATATATTTTAACCTCTGTGTCTTCACGAGTTTCCCAAAAACTTTAAAGATAGACAAAATTCATTATCTCGAAAAAGTCCAATTTTATAAAATGGTATTGTTCAAAAACATATGTATAAAATATGTAAAGTTTTGTAAAGTAAAAGAAATGTTTTTGTTGCTTTGGTTTGATATACATATTACTAAAACCGCAACATTACAATGTGATTTGATATTTCGGAGGCACCCAAAAACTAAAGAAATCAATGAAAAATAAAGAAAGTTCCGAAAAATAGTTAACCAGGGTACACACTATCGAACATGAATGACAGTTTGCTCAAATTTTCGCATAAATGCGGAAAATTATTTTTTTAAATAATTTATATGATGCTATAAAATGGAACGTTGTCTTTCGTAGGTAAGATTAGGGTGTGTAATGCATGATGTTAAAACAAAAGAATCCTAGGAGTTGTTAAATATTATGTAAAAATAAATTATTTTCAACGAAGTAAGTTCAATTTTCGTACTTTCCATGTTTTCCAGTAATTTTTTTTTGCTGAATGATGGATTTAGCACCCAACATTAATAATAGTTCTGTCACTGTCATTCAAAGGTGACGAAGTTTTGACAAATTCGATAGTGTGTACCCTGCATTATACTTAAAAGTAGCTAAAACGGAAAAGTGTTTACTTTACAAGAACTAGCCAAATTCGCAGAATAAAGAAATATATTCCAAAATTCAAAATACTTTAGTCAGAGAAAGTTTACATAGCTAATTCAATGTAAGGCACAATGCATTACCACAAACTTTTATGTTAAAAGCTATGGACAATTATATTAATTTATTCAAATAATTAAAAAACGCAAGTTTTTTAATACTTACTTAAATTGTATTCAAGCAAGTTTAAAAAATCATCATTTGGGAGAAAAAAATCATCTTTTGGGAAAGAAAATCATCAAATCATATTTTAGTTTAAAAATCTTCAAAAATATGATAAAATCATCATTCTGGCAACGCTGGCGGGAACACTTTTCGCCTACGAGCGCCCAATCTTGAATACGGGAACACACTTAATGAGAGTGAGTTTAAGAGCAAAATATTCTTCTTGCACGAAACAGCGCGTACTTTTTCTTCGGGCAGATTGTGTAAAGTGAGAAATAAACAATAACAAATGAAAAATATGATTTTAGTCAACTAAAACACTGACGAAGTAATTGATAGTTTTCAGAATTCAAAGCAAAATACATTTGTATATATTCAGCAAAGTATCTAAAAACTAAAAATTCTATTAAAAATCCGTATTGTTCTTTATTTTTTTGTTTATTTTCACAACATATTCTCGTTACTTTTTGGGATAAAAATTTGGTTTTTGCTGTTCGCGTACTTTTGTGTTTAGTGAGAGTAATTCTGGCTTACTCTCATTTTACCAAACTCTAGCCAGAAAGTACGGGATCAGAACTTTTGGTACAAGTGAAAGTTTCTTTGATGTGTGATTCTGAATGGAAAATCAACAAATTTGGCTTTTTGGCATGCTCGATGAGCGACTTTGATGCGTGTGTTGCGTTTACTCTACGAGAACGTAAACATTTTTAACGAGATTTGAAAAATGCAAGTTGTTTAAGATTTTGGACGAAAAAAGTACGTTAGAATTGATTGATAAGGACGATAAATGCATATTGTCATAAAATAAATGTTGACAACTTTTAATTTTTAGAAATCGTCAAATTTAGGGCAAAAATCGTCAAATCGTCAAAGTGCTATTGTTAGACCCAAAAATCGTCAAAATGACCACCTTAGAACACTCGCAGCTTTAGTAGGCTATGACAAAATGTCAACAATAATGAAAAAAATTTAATATTATATCCTGGCTTCGTCGCCAATGTAACCCCCCGTTGCCACATTCAACTAATTATTTGCAAGCAGTTTATACGTATTATCATCTAGCTGTTATCCTCGACTTCGTCCGCGCTCTTAATAGTTTTGATTTTACAGGTACCCTCGTTCATAGTCGTAGTCCTCCACACAGAAAAAATTATCACCAAAAAATTTTCAAACAAGTGTCCAAAAATAAATTTCATTTTCAGTAAATGTTCTTTACATAATCAATGAATTGTTTGTTTGCCTCTTATTTAGGACACAAGCACCAAAAACAACAAGAAAAACTGTCGTAAAAACACAACCCCAATGCACAGTGATTCGAAAATGGGCAAAAATAGAGGAGTTATCCTAGAGTTATGAAACTTATATTGGCTTCGATAATACCAAGTTTGAAATATATCGGAGCTATTTTGGAGAATATACGAGCATTTTAAAATTTACGTTTTTCTGTGGTGCTTTTTCACAAACCGAGCTAAATTGGAGGTGAAAAAAATTAAAAAATATATGTTATACATTTTTTTCCAAGCTAAGTCTGGGCTTCTTAGTCCTGTCCGAGGCTGATATATCTGAAGCAATTCTTGAGGTAAAAAATTCTTTCAAATCTGATTGTGATGGCTTATGCACTCATTTATTAAAGAAAACTTCAACATCCATCGGCCCTGCTCTTACCTTTATTTTTAATTTGTCGCTTCAGGAGTGCGAATTTATTAATAGGTGGAAGGGCGCAACAGTTTCTCCTATCTTTAAAGAAGGTAAGAGAGACGATGTAAGTTGTTATAGGCCCATCTCTAAGTTATCATGTGTTTCAAAGATTTTTGAGCACATCGTTCACAAAAAATTGTTTTTCCTAGCCAAGCCATGGATATCTCCCTATCAACATGGCTTTTATTCTGGTAGGTCTACCATAACAAATTTGACCCTCTTCAGCGAATATTGCTTAGATGCGTTGGAACATGGTTCTCAAGTGGAAGTAATTTATACTGATTTTTCAAAAGCTTTTGATAAGATATCACACTCTATGCTTATATCTAAGTTAAGCGTAATGGGTTTCCATTCCAATTTCCTGGCATGGATTAAGTCTTATTTATCCAATAGGATTTGCTCTGTATTTAACTTGTTCATTAATGACATTGGTAGCTGTTTCTTGAAATCGAGGTATCTGCTATATGCCGATGATTTGAAATTGTTTATGAAATTGGAATCAACTAATGACGCGCATATTTTGCAAACTGAGATTAATAATCTAAGTGATTGGTGTCGGCTTAATAGTCTGACTCTAAACATTAGTAAATGTGTACATGTCTCCTTTCACAGGTCTCTAACCACAGTGGGAGGTTGTCTTTAACATTAGTGGTATAAATTTGAAAACGTCAAATTCAAAGTTGGACTTAGGGCTTATATTTGATAGCTCTTTGTCTTTTGCATCTCATGTTGAATTCATACTACCCAAGGCTTATAAAATGCTTGGTTTTTTGAAAAGAAATTGCTCTGAATTTGTTGACCCGTACACACTCAAGCATATCTATACTTCGTTTGTAAGATCTAAGCTAGAATATGCTTCCGTTATTTGGAGTCCTCACGTCTCTAATCTGATTTCTCGTGTTGAAAGAGTTCAACGCATTTTTATTATATTTGCTTCACGAGCGCTACCTTACTTATTTTCCGTTCCGTATGAGTCCAAATGTCTGTTCATAGGCATACGTACTCTAGAATCGCGTAGAATAGTTCAATCGGCACTATTTGTATATGATATTATTAATGGATTTATTGATTGCCCAGATTTGCTTAATATGGTACCGTTTTATATACCTCCTAGGAATCTAAGGTTGTCTAAGCTATTTGATGTACCCTTTCATAGGACTAATTATGCACGTAATCGTACTTTAATATGTGCCTTTGTTCAGCTCAACGAGATTAATTTCAATTTACAAAAAGTTTCTCATTCTTTTATCGAATTCGGCACTGAGAAATCTGAGTTTAAACTCTTACTTTTTAGTGTAATAAAATAACTGTCTTATGTGTTGTTTCCACAGTGCAAACAAGTATTGCTTGTCGGAAATTTGTTTGAAAAGCACTTAGTTTTTAGGGCGGTTTCCATACAAATTTTTACTAAGGTCGCTTGTTTGCATTGTGGAAACAGCACATTAATATAGTAAAATAGCTGTGATTTACAAACTAATTTTCTATATATTTACGTTTTACACATACTTCATTGTTAAATTAGATATTTATACAATATAACTATAGGTATTTTTGTTATCTTAGTCTGTAAGGATTTTTTTTTTTCTACAGAGACTGAAATAAATAAATAAATAAATGTATCTGGGCACCCTCAACAGCCCAGAAAAACAAATTTCTACCTTAAACGATTTCGTTTTTTACGAGATAGGCTATATTTTTATTGCATTTTTTTGCTTTCTTTGTTATTGTTCCGCAGACAAGCTAATCGCTTCGCGGGTTGTGTTTGTTAAAAAAAAAAAAAAAAAAAAAAAAAAAACTTATGTTGCTGATTTTAGTATTTACTATTTTTTATTGTTTGTTGTTGTTTTGCCAAATAATGGTAATGAAACATTTGGAGTCCCTATAAGTTCTACTGAAAAAAGTGAATAACATAATTTTTTTTAATTTTTTTTTTTCAAAAAAAGTACAATATTAATTTTCTGGGCACAAAATGTTAGTGAAACACAACAGATAAGTATGCACTTGAATATACTATTTTCAAAAAAATAATATTTTTTTAGCATAAAAAAATAGTGAAAAACAAAAATGTTTAAGGTAAAAAGTGGTCTGTGTGAGCTATTAGAGTGCCTAGATACGTGCAGATTGTATTGATATGCTCACAAAAGTTGTTCAGATCTATCGCAACTATAAGTTTGCCAAATGTGGTTAGTTAAAAATTACAAGTCCCTGTAAGTTATTCTGAAAAAAGGGAAAAAAAACAATTTTTTCCTTAATTTTGTCAACAAAAAGTTCACGAAAAAAAATTTTTGGCATGAAGCTACATTATTGCCATATATAGTTAAGCGGTATTATAAAGTTTGAATTAGCTGTTGGCCAAATACTGATGACACCGTTTTTTGAGGCCCACTAATTTTGAGAAACTTTGGAGGTCCATAAAAAAATTGGTCACCAAATTCGCCAAACTGACAATCGAACCAGTACTGTCCAGTTCTTGAGTTTTTATTTGTCGCATAGTGTAATTAGTAGAAAAGCAAGAAAAAAATGTCAATTCCTTTATAATTTTAAAAAATACTCGCATAAAAAAATTTTGAAAATGGATAATTGTTTATCCTTTTTTTCTTGAAGAAAAATCATTATAGAACACCGAAAAAGAAATTTGTCCGAGCATCGCTTCCGATTCGGTGATTGGTAATCGAAAAACAGAATTTCTTGCAATGGAAAGGATAAGTAAAACTAATTAGAAATGATCCAAATTTGCAATACTTCCGGATCGCGAATTCTACATTTTCGTGACTTCTTTGGAGTGTCTTTTTTGCTGGAATAAGATTTAAAAAATAACGAATTGAATTTGAATTCATGGTAAAATTAACAAAAAATAAATAATTTTTTTACAAAATAATAGTACAAAATATTATTAATTTTTAAAATTGATATTAATAAGATTTAAAAAATAACGAAATGAGTTTAGTTCATGGTAAATTTAACAACAACTAAATAATTTGTCAGATAAAAACTCTAAAAAAATTTTTTAAAGTTCGTCGTACAGTAAAATATCGCCGATACCGATGTATCGGAAAATCTGAAGTATCGCCGATATATCGGTATCGGTATCGGTATTCGTTACATCCCTAGTTTAAATGTAATCAAACGAGAAAAGTTGCCCAAATTAAGTAACAACCGAGAGAAGCACCTTTTAAATTAACGCTTTTCTGTGGTTCTTCTTCCTAGCCAAAGCGAACTTTGGAGTGAAAAAAAGTGCAATATGTATATTTAATATTTTTTTATTTTTTGATTTTATTTATACTCGAAACTGGTTTCAGTATTATCAAAAGAGAAAAGTTGCTCAAATTAAACTACAACCGAGAAAAGTGCCTTTTAAATTAACCCTTTTCTGTGGTGCTTCTTCCGAGCCTAGTTTCAATGGTTTTATGAAGCAAAATTATTTTAGGGTCGGTAATGATGAAGAATATAGAGCAAATATGACACATGACATAAACAAAATAAACAACTGGTTAAAAATGAACAAACTAAAGCTAAACGAAAATAAAACAAAAATAATAGAAATAAACATAAATACGGACGATTCATTTAAAATTAATAGCACGGTAATAGAAAATGTTGAATAAAATATCTCGGATTTATAATGGACAAAAATCTAAAATTTTATGAACATATAGACTACATGTAAAAAGATTGGTAAAAAAAATCTGTTTCCTTAGAAGACTATTTTAACACTATATTTAAGCCCCACTTTGAATTTGGATCAAAAATTTTCTATACATGCAGCAACACAAGTCAATTAGCAAGTATGCAAAAATTACAACAAAAAAATCAAAAAGTGTTTAGATTTCTTATGAGCCAGTTGTAATATACTGAAGGTTTTAAACACTCCTTATGGAAAAAATATGTATTGGTTCTTGTGGGGTGAGCTCTTTATAAATATTAGCTTATTATTGACAATAGAAAGTCAATTAATGAATTAAGTCTGTATTGCGACAGTTGCGCTGGCCGGAACCGCAACAAAGCCGTAATATCTATGTAGGCGTAGTTCTTAAATTTATCGACTTCTGTCCATAAAATTAACGACCTGTTCCTGTAAATTTGAACGACAGTTTCTTTGTTAAGGTACGGTCACACTTGGCAAATATTCGCCTAAAGAAACGTGACCAACTTGTCTAAAATTGTATTTCCTTTAATTCCGATATATTTTAAATATGGGTTCGCATTTATTAAAAATAATATAAAAATAGCTTTTTGTACCATAACTAACTTTATTTTGTGATATAAAAACCAAGTTAAATCACACTAACAGTTAGCAAAAGTAGTGGTTACGTTTTTTTGCTCAAATATTTGTCAAGTGTGAACGTACATTTATAAATATATTGAAAACAAAAACAAATTTGAGTTTTTTATTTTTGTTTTCAATATATTTATGAGAAAGAAACTGTCGCTCGCATTTAGTGGAACAGGCAGTAAAATTACATATTGTTACGAATTGAAAAATGCAGATTCAAATATAACGACATAAACATGACAGCTGTGATGATAATCTGTATTTGCTACCAGTAAATACAACACTGCCTGTGTAATGTCAAAATAAAAGCATTGGCAGCACTTTCGAAATAGCCGTTAGAATAATTCAAATAGCGGAAATAGAACTTTCTGGAAATAGTGCCGAGAACATCCAAGATTATTCGAGAATGTTAAAAGACATTGTAGATAGATAACATTAAACTTAAACAACCTCAACTGTAAGATATGTATGTAAACTTGATAGCAGCGTAATTTGTTTAGTCTGCTTTTACACACATCAGTTTTTCTTGAAGCAACTTTTATTTTCTAGTGAGAAAGAGCGAGAGAGGAATACATGAACTATATTCCTCTCTCGCTCTTTCTCACAAGAAAATAAAAGTTGCTTCAAAAAAAACTGATGTGTGTAAAAACAGAGTTAAGTACCAATCTTGAAAACTTTTATATATGTGTGTATGCAAAGATAAACATGCACAAGAAAAATCTCATGCATACTACACACGCACATACATTACATCATAGCAAGTCCAAATGATCATGCTGTACACTTAAAGATGAAAAGAAACCTGCATTACAGTACAGTTAAAAATAAAGAGAGACGGCTGTATTCCGGAAGGTTCGAGAAGTTAACAGAAGGTTTTATAATTGACTATAAAAGGAGGCCTGCCGGACGAACGTGATTCAGTGTGTTTTTAAACTTAGACGAGTAAATATCGTCAAGAATAGTCAGTGTTTACATCGCGTTTAGTTGTACGTGTTTTTAAAGTAATAAAGTATTACCGAGAATTTATTTGTAAAATAAATATTCGTGTTTTATTTTTATTGCAATTCAACGAATCCTGTGAAAATAATAAAACCGTTTTATGTAAAGGACTAAAAACGTTACAGTATGTATTTACTTTCGAGACATACTATGAATTGAATCATTCGTCCGAAATAGAACTATTTGAGCGTGTAGTGAATTGCAGAAAGTAAAAGATTCATTAAATTAAACCGAATTTCCATACTTTTTTGTGAGATCGCGAAATTTCAGGAAAGAAATTTAGAAGAGAAATTGTACAATATCTAAATAAACTTATTTATTATCAATGTTCACAATATTAAATGTATTTGAATTTATAAACTATGTTACATACTACTAAATAAACATCCAATCCAATCCAAGTTCAACTAAAAAGCTCATATATTGCAGCTTTTAATTGGTTTTTATGTTTTAGCTGTATGAGATATTTTATCCGAACTTAACTTCGACTGCACTAAATTGTGCGATTGAAGGAAAGCTGTTTATCGTTTTTGAAATTTTCCGATTTCAAATGTATTGTAATGTATGTAATTTAAATGATTCAAAATTTATCGTAAATACTAAATATATTAAACAAATTTAAAAAATTTGTGAAAAAAATATCGTGTGCCAAAATTTTTTATTATTTTGAAATATGGGCATTTGCAGGGAAAAGTCTACTTTGCGTAACGTAACGGCAACAAGCAATTAAGCTGTATTTCAAAGAAAACCCAATTTTTTACATCTTTGTAGAGTTTTTATGTTACGGCCTGCGAACTACTGTCTGACGAGGTTCCCAGCTTGCTCATTTTTATTCCCAGGACGGTTCCAACCCTTCTCGTCAGCTGTTAGACAGCAACACAAAAAAAAAATAAACAAAATAAAACCTAACACAGCACACCACACACGAATTTGCCCAGAGACAGATGATGTTGCCTCTAGATGCCCTCCCAACCTTGTCGTAGTATGTACCTGTAAGAGAATTTTAATCTACGACCTAGTAAGTATCTGTACATTTAGTAAAATTTTAAGAAAAATCGAACCACATGGTTCTGATATACAAGCTTAATTCTAATATTGCAATCATTTTGAAATCATATTTTTTGCAATCATTGATTGCAATCAATTTAATTGCAATCAAATTTGGTTGAAATCATTTGAAAAAAGCTTAAAATAGTTGAACATGCTAAGAAAAGACGGTTAGTGAGGTTCCGAACATTTAGAAAAAAATCATTAATAGGTGAGACTCGCCGCGAGATGACGAGTCTGTTAATTGAGCTTACTAAAATTAGTGGGATTTTCGCTACAGTGCTGTTGCTACTATCGCTGGTAGTGTAGATAAAGGGGTCTGATGAGTAGACTGTGGTAGTCTCGAAACAGCTGTCAGTTCAACCTTCCGTACATCCAAGTTTTTCTTTCAATGTTCAATATTTAGGGTAGGTTCGGTTAGAAGGGCAGTCACGACTGAAGAGGTGACTCACTTGGGTCCGTTGATTCGGTCCCTTTGTGATACCCTAGAGCAGACAGGGCATAGAAATTACGACTGTCCTGCCGCCTTGTCAAACCATCCCGATTGAACTAAGTACGAGGATAGCCTGACTAGCCCTACATTAGCCAGACTATCTAATTCTGGAAATATGCTTGCGCCCAAGATTCTCGTCCTTAAGGCTGAGGCCACACGGGCGTTTTTAAAACGCGGAGTTTCTGCTTTTTATATTAAATTTGAAAGTTCTCAATTTTTTAAAACTTCAAATTTAATATAAAAAGCAGAAACGCCGCATTTTAAAAACGCCCGTGTGGCCTCAGCCCAACACTGACATAGAATATGGAGAACTGTCTCCTTCTCTTCCTCATCATTACAACTTCTGCAGTAGTCGTTATGATTTATACCCATCCTTCTGGCATGGGTCCCAATATTACAGTGCCCTGTGAGCACTGTTACTACTAGTTTTGTTCGACCTTTACTGAGCCTGAGCAGATGTTCAATATTTACATGCTTTAGAATTTCTTTCTTAAATAAAAAAATAGTTTGATCGAAAGATTAAATTGAAAATTAACTTAAGCTAAACTAATTAAATAACTTTGGATAAAAACCATACAGTTCGACTAAAATTCATAAATCAATTATGATATCATTTGATTTCAATCAATTTCCCTGAAGTCACTACTATAGTGTAAGTCTAACCAAATAGTATAAAAAACGTACCAAAACGTAGGTTTGTTAGCCATTTCATGAAGTTTTTTTAATTATCAGAGTAAGCTTTATTTCTAGAAGAATGAATATCATTTGAAGAGAACGATGATTGTGATTCTGATTTAATTTTGATTGCAATTAATGGATTTGAATGAATATAGAAATTAATTTAAAAAAATTGATTGCAATTATTTTTATTGAATTGATTTCATGATTTCAAATTAAAATCATGAAAACTAATTTACGATTTTGATCATGTGATTGCAGTGAAATTGATTGCTATCTTTCACAGCTCTGATTTATATAACAACAATGCTATGACTGACTATTACGAACATTTTCATTCCAAATGGAATACAAAACAGACCTAAATATATTTATTTAAAACAATCGAATATTTATACACATTTTCAATTTCATGCTAATGCTGTCAGCCAAATAAAAAAAAGTAATAAAAACACTCTGCTGTAAAATTAAGTTTTTGTAAAATACGATAATATTGCGCAAAGGGATCGATGTTACATTGAGCTATTTTTAAAATTTTTGGACAGGGCAAGTTATTTATTTATTTGTTTATAAGCTATCTTAGATGCTAGTTAGGACAACTGATATTGAAAAGCAATGGCTAATAAGGCTTCCAGCTGATTAACTTTAAATATACATAGATTTATTTATTTGTTCATAAGTTTTGTTTCAAAAGATATACGATAGGTCAAGTTGTTTTTAGTTCATGTTTTTTATTGTGTAATAACAAAATTATAAGAAATAAATGACTTACCCAGGTATAGCAGCTCCAACTTCCCAAAGCAAACGTGATTGTCTAGTAAATGTGGCCCACAACTGAGCCATCCCACTTTTCCCACCAAAATGAGCATTACAAGTAGCTAGCAAGCAACTAAGACGATGCACTAATGAATCAGCTACAGCTGATTTTATACGATGTGGATCCTAGAAAATAAAACGTTGCTTTCAATAATTTTTATCCAAGTTTTTCAAATAAGTAACTTTGCATACCTTAGACCAAGCACTAGACTCATAAGGAAACAGTGCCACTCCCGGATTAAAACAAGGGAATAAATAGCACACCATTTGATTTAGTTCATGTTCATTTATTGGACCAGGAATGTTTTCAAACATCACGCCTTTTTGATTAAAACATGTTTTGGTCCTACTGGACTGTACTGGACCTGCATCTTGTAGCACTGCAGTTTTCGTAAAGTTACGGCCGCCAACGTATGATTCTAGCGACTCTTTTGCCGTTATTAAATTGTGAAAATATTTAATACACGATGTCAAGTACGAAGTGGCATTAGCAACTTGATGTATGGCACTGCAAGGAGCTTTTGATGGGAGAAATTGGGTCTGCATGGCCGAATCAATGACCATATTATCGGTCAGTTCTGGCCAGGTGAATGTTGCAAACACATCGGTATAAGATTCTGGGAAAAAGCCGTGCGGCAAGGCCGTAAAATAAGACAAACTTATAATTGAACGCTCCTCGTCTACTATAGGTGTCAAGCCAAAGGGAACATACATGGGTACACGTATTTTTACCATATCTAAAGCGTAAGAGGTGCGCACAGATACCAAGATTGGTTGTTTGCAATGTTTGGGCAATTTTTCTTTAAACATTGTTAGCAAACCTGACAAATAGCAATAATCTTTTGGCGGCTGCTCCAAGGCTACCAAATCAAAGTTGGTGCGCAGGAATGAAGTCATTCCCAAACCCAAAAAAAAATTCCATTTCTGGTCATAGATTTGCACAAAAATAGGCACCGCTGCACAAACCTCCGCTGCCACTACCGAAATGGCGCTAAAGTAGAAACTAAATTCCGATCTCTTGGTTATGAAGCTGTTTTGTTCGCTACTAGGATTCAAAACCACAAAACGTCTCAGACCATAAAATCGTGCCAACCAATGGAGATTTTTCCCCTTGTCCTCCAAAACCGGTGGGACAAATGTGTTAGCCATTGATAATAAATCTTCATGCATAGGAGCCACATTCCTGGCACTTGTCGGTGCTTTCTTTGTCTTAACATTCTCCTTAGATGTAAGTTCTGCCCTATAATATGCCACCACAACTTGATTACCTTTAATATGCAATATCTCCTCTTCTAGTCTCCATTTACATTGAAACAATTCATGTTGTTGAAAAGTTTGATCCCAGTTGGTATTAGACAGTTCCCATTTTTGGAAAAGTTCACAGAGTTGGGCATTCAATATTTCCCAATCAGACTCGGCGCTAAAATCTTCACGATAAAATCCATTATCATCTATTTCTTCAGCCATTATTTTTAAAGAAATTTCACCAAGGTTTTCACTTTTGAACACGAAACCACACAATATTAGTTGTCTAATAGACAATGTCTATGCCAGAGAAACAAGCCAGTCGATTTCGAGCCGACGGCACGCCGCCGCCGGTTGCTTTTTTACCTATCGCGCCGCCGCCAATGACATCGGCGCGCATCGGCTCAAAACCAGCCGCCGAGTTCGTCTGAATTTGTTCACGACTGGGGTGCAAATTTGCGTACTTTTTTTCGAAAAAAATGTTTACTACCTTTTTTCCCAAAATATCCGTAATAGGTGAGCCGCCGAAAATTCTGTCGGCGCGCCGCCGCCGACCCAAAATCTGCCCAGCCGCCGCCGCCGATAATTTTGCCTCGGCTTGTTTCTCTGGTCTATGCACGGAACAAAACAAGTTGTTTTAATTTCCCATATGTTATTTATTTATGTAGAAGAAAAGGGAACATCTAAAGAGGGAAGATGACAACTTCAATATTATTTTTTTTAACCAAGGCGAATTCACTACAGGTGAACTTGTAAAAACAGCTGTTAACGTTTTTTTAGCATTTTCTTCATGGTCGGATGTCAAAATACACTATTTGCTTTGTGAGTTTGAGTACGAACTATGCTTTTACAAAAACAAAATGATTGTGGTTTTTGTTACATGTTGTACTTGTTTTATTAGTAAGATTACCTGGTATGAGTTTGCCTAGCTTTTAACAAAGCTGGCAACCGTACCCTATGTATATGTCCAGACGAGTCAACTTTTGCTTCTGCAACTTTCTTAAATTTTCTTTTGAAGCTGCATTCGTGTCCATATAATGAAATTCTTGTTGCGCAGCTTTTGTTTTTTTACATAGCTTTTGTTGTAGCTTAATATTAGGAAGAAGAAAACAAAAGAGAGTTGCATGTACATGAAGCAGTGTACGCCTTCCCTATCTCCTCTCTCTCCCATATACTCAAAAGTTGGGGCATCGATGTCAGAGCATGGACGAAAAATGGATATGAGCGGTCTACATTAACCATTTGGGATATCCGACATGATGCCCATTCCAAGTTCATGGCTAGTGTGGACCCCAGTAACGAATAACGGTATCCGTAGCGGTATTGGTACTAAAATTATTTTTATTTCGGTATAGGTGGCGGTATTTAAATTATATAGGTATCGGTATATAACCCTACCGAAACTCCACTACCGGTCAAGTCTTATTTATTTGAACAGTTAATCGTACTTCTAAAAAAATAGAACAATCCAAAATCTACATGTAGTCTGTTGCTAGAAATTTTGCTTGTTGCTGTCAAGGTGCTAAATAAATAAACATAAATAAGCATTATGTATGTATATTTCACTTTTTGTACTTTTAGAACTGCGTCGAATGCCGCAAATTTGATCTAAACTGGTTCATTTTTAAAGTACAAATTTTTTTTTTATTATTTTGTCAACATACATATACACATAACATTAAATTAAAAATTTTAAAAACCCCCGAAGAAAATAGATGATAACCTCAAAACGGCTGGACCAATTTTCTTCGAACATAGGTTAGAAGGTTTTCGATCAAGTCACCTTTCAAACAAAACTTACCACATTAAAATCGATCCAGCCGCTTGGGAGCTACGACGTCAAAGACACACAGATTCAGCAATATACATCTAGAAAAGATGTGATATCTTCTATATGGAGGGACCGATTTTCTTCAAACATAGCTCAGAACACTCTCGATCAAATCACTTTTTAAACAGAAAAAAGCTAAGTCAAAATCGGTCCAGCCGTTTGGTCTATACGTGGACTCGTACAAGATACACAGATACACAGACACACACTTCAAACTTATAACACTACTCTCTTTGGTCGGGAGTCTAACCCCCCAAGAAAATAGAAGCATTGAAATCTTTGCTAGAATAAGTGCCGTCATATACCGACACTCTAAAGCTGCGAAGTTGTAAAATAAAATTTGTGAATTGGCTAATAATAATTATAATTGAATAATAATAATATGCGTTCATTACAATAATACCATATTTACACTATGCAACTTTGTTGCATGCAATTTTCATTTTAAGTGAGAGTGCTGAAATAGAAATGTATACAAGTTGTATTTCTTCTCTGTCTTTCTCACTGAAAAAAGAGAGTTGCATGCAACAAAGTTGCATGGTGTAAATATGGTATAACTATTATTATTACAGGTAAGCCTCGATTTACGCGGTCTGCTGGGACCGTGCAAAGTACGTGTAAATCAAATCCGCGTAAAATAATGTTGAAGATTTTTACAAAATCGGTTTTTGAGGCCAGGAATGCAACATATCGCGTAAATCAAAACATGAGATACATACAAAATTTAAGTTTGGGGCCTATAAATCGCTTTAAATCGAGAACAATTATTAAATATTTTACTTATTCTATTTGTAGGAGTGTGTGAGTTTTATATTGTACAAATATTCGACCAAGTGCAGAAATTAGCACCTTTAAATGATTTGTGTTTGTGGCCCTATTAGCAAAAAGATATCATACAGAGTTCTTAGAGATGACATTTTTCTGATCTGACATCCGAAATATTAATGAGGTGACATAATGATATCAGAAAAGACTTATGAGCCATTTAGGGGAAACTTTAAGAGCTCATCGAAAAGATGTCAGAAAGATAACATTTACCAGAAGTCTAGAAGTTGTCAATTTAAAGATATCATAGCGTTAACATATGTTTGCGACAAATTTGAGGTAAATTAAATATTATTAAAATTATAAATAAAATTATAGTTTAGCTGTTTTTTTAGTATAAAATCATACTTTTTCGCTTAAAACACTTGAAATATTGTTTATTAAAATACATAGTACATAAATAGTATTTATTAAATACTAATATGTAATAATAAGATAAATAAATTTTCAATTAGCCAATTCGCAAAGTGATAAGTAATATTGTTCCAAAAAGGAACTTTAAAACAAAAACAGGGATGTGTATTGTAATTTCAAGTTAATTTCGCCGAAATTAAGGAAAGTAACTTAATTTGCGATATGACAAAAAGTATGGGAAATGATTTCAGCCGAAATCAAGAAAAACTTAATTTGGCTGCAGCCTGAATGGGCTATTAGAGCGCGTCATCAGAGAGTAATACATTTCGAGTCATTCGAAAAGTATCAGTCTCCTCTTAATAAGTATCGACTGAAACGACATAGCTTCCTGCTACAATGCCAAAGTATCCTTTATCCTTATATATCCAAAAAGATGTATTTTAATTTTTTTGTTATTTTACATAACATAGTTAACTGAGAGATATTTATTGTATAAAGTTTCCGAGTTGGAATGAAAACAAAAGTAACAATTCCCGGCCGGCATCAATGTCAAAAAGATGTCGTAATATTATCCGAAAAATGTACTGCCTGCTCGCCGATGTCGATGGAGTTCGTTCTTTTGCACAATGACATTCAAAACAATAACAAAATTTTTGAATTGGTTTTTGTTTTAAATGGAATTTGTACGAAAGAAAAAAACTCTTTCGACATCGGCGAACAGGCAGGTAGTCTTTTAAAACTCAGTGAAATGTTGTCTTTTTGACAACTTCTTGTAAAAGTCATTTTGATGAGATATGAAAGATATCTATGTAATGACTCTTAAGGCCATGTCAGATAAAACTTTTGCTTCGCGTTGCGTTACAGATTCGCTTTGACATATAAGATGAAATGTACATACTTATACGAAACATGCTACATAAAGCACTTTTAACGCAGCGTGAAGCGAAAACTTCGGCAACTCTCATCTTTTTGCTTGCTTTGACAATCAGCTGGAATAATTTTCTTTTATTATATTGCCAAACGAAACATATTGCGCGTTTGAATCTGTTTTAATAAGAGGTAAATATGTATGTGGCATTGATTTATTTATAATAAATCGTAAAATAACATAATTGACTTTTATTTTTATAAAAAATATATATATAAATAGCAAAATTATCAACCACTTTTTTGGTAAACGATCAATGCGCGAGTGTTGTCAAAGTTTTCATTGTGTCATACACCTTTTGCTTTACACTTTTCTATCAAAGTTAGAAACGTCACGCAAAGCGACAAAGTTGTATCTGACACGGCCTTTAGCGTCTACAACTGCGATTAATTTAGAGATTACATGAGAGAACTTCCGTAGAGTAAGAAATATATAATATTGTTACGTTTTTAGTCCTTTACATAAAAACGGTTTTATTATTTTCACAGTATTCGTTGAATTGCAATAAAATAAAACACGGATATTTATTTTACAAATAAATTCTCAGTAACACTTTATTTATTACTTTAAAAACACGTACAACTAAACGCGATGTACACACTAACTATTCTTGGCGATGTTTACTCGTCTAAGTTTAAAAACACACTTCTTCATGTCGTCTGGCAGCCTCCCCTTATATAGTCCATTATAAAACCTTCTGGTAACTTCGCTAACTTTCTGGAATACAGCCGTCTCTCTTTATCTTTAACTGTACTGTAATTCAGGTCTCTTTTCATCTTTAAGTGTACGGCATGATCATTTTGGTCTTGCTATGGTGTGTGTAGATGCATGAGATTATTCTTCTGTTTGTTTATCTTCGCACACACACATACTCTAATGCTTGCAACTTAACAAATTACGCTGTCATCAAGTCTACATCTCTTGCAGTTTAAGTTTAATGTCACTGTTTGTAATTGCGATTAAGCAGTCTCGAATAATCTTGAAAGTTCTAGCTACCGTTTCCTGAAGATTCCGGAAACTTCCATTTTCCGTTATTTTGAATTCTATTGGCAGTTGTCGAGTGATGCCAAGTTTAATTGTGGTACTTGGTTGCCAGGTTTTGATTTTATTACAGTGATTTAGGGGTATAAAGTAGATAATGATCGGGTTGTCAGTTTGTGTCGTTACATTTGAATCTGCATTTTCATTTCGTAACAATATAGATTTTTCTCTTTATCTCAACGGGAAGACGTAATATAAAAAATCAAAAACTGCAATCTTATGCATGAAAATTATTGTTTATTAACGTTTGGCATTGAAATATACATTTTTATTATGTTTTACAAGGCTATAATTAAATAAAATGTATATACATATGTACATATATATTTGTAATTCAGTAATTTCTGTTGCTTTAGACTTTAATTTTTTCAATTAGTTTCATACGTACTTTTCAATCTATTTTGCTGCAAAACACAACTCTGAAGGTATTGAGAAGCTACTTTTTAGTATCGAGTACTTAAAAAACGAGCGGTATTGAATTCTCAGTACCCAAATACTCAATACTTTTACAACTCTAGTGAAATTGTCTAGTTATTTTGTGGAAAAAGATAAAGCAATCAAGTTTTGTAATACCATTGGCAAGTCAAGATTGTATTTGGCTTATTGCTATTGTAACAAAGAATTCTTTCTTTTCAGCAGTGAATGCGTTCTACAATCTACCTCAAGACAGAGGGTATTGTGCGTCACTACTTGGAGAAGGCTGCTTCGGCCACAAACACAAACCATTTAAAGGTGTTAATGTCTGCACTTGGCCGAATATTTGTACAATATAGAACTCACACACTCCTACAAATAGAATAAGTAACAAATTAATTAATTGTTCTCAATTTAACGTGATTTTTAGATACCGAAATTAAATTTTGTTTGTATCTCATGTTTTGATTTACGCGATATGTTAAAGTCCTGCCCCAAAAAAAGATGTTGTAAAAATCCTGAACATTATTTTACGCAGATTTAATGTAAACGTATTATGCTCGGTCCCAGCAGACCGCGTAAATCGAGGCTTACCTGTAATAATAATTATTATTGTAATGAACGCATATTATTATTATTAGTTATTCATATTATTCACAAAATGTACTATTGCGTCCTATTTGTAGTATTCCGTAAAATTTTATGACAGTCATAAAAATGTTGTTGATATTTTTCGTATTATATCACAATACTATTTTGTTACCTATGATTTTTCAGTGTGCTGTTTAGTCAACTGTTTTTTGTTTATAAATCCAAAGCAAGAATTTATTTTCAATATTACCTGCTGCGTTAAAAAAATATCGAAAAAAATTAAATAATATATAAAAAAGTTAATAAGTATTAAGGAATCTTTCGTTTCTTAGCACAATTATACATATATATATATATATATATATATATATATATATATATATATATATATATATATATATATATATATATATATATATATATATATATATATATATATATATATATATATATATATATATATATATATATATATATATATATATATATATATATATATATATATATATATATATATATATATATATATATATATATATATATATATATATATATATATATATATATATATATATATATATATATATATATATATATATATATATATATATATATATATATATATATATATATATATATATATATATATATATATATATATATATATATATATATGTATATATATATATATATATATATATATATATATATATATATATGTATATATATATATATATATATATATATATATATATATATATATATATATATATATATATATATATATATATATATATATATATATATATATATATATATATATATATATATATATATATATATATATATATATATATATATATATATATATATACTGAATAGACGTGTTTTTGGCGGCCGGTCTTTTCTTATTAAATAATAAAGAATTGTTTTTGCGTTAATTTTCGTCAGAAAAAGAATTGGAAAATAAATAAATTTAAAATATATAAATAAATACGTGGATATTTCATGTTACTTGTGTCACACAAAAATAATAAGAATAACAAACAAAACTATTCAACGTGCTTTTTATTGGTTGTATATAACCTCAAAACAACGTCAACATAGACATGGCACCAAATAAGAGCTTTAAATGTGGAGTCTGTGCCCTTGCAATTAACAAAACACAAGGGAGTGTAATGTGCAAAGCGTGTCATGTTTGGCATCATGTAGAATGTACCAAAGTTAATGAGGATGCACATAAAATATTAAAGGAAATGAAGTTCCTTGGTTTCTTCTGTGATGTATGCGCTTCTACTCCCAAATCACCAACTCCGCCAGGTTTAAATGATATGGAAAAAAGATTGCGTGAGGAAATTTGTGGCATTAATAAAAAAATAGACACCTTAATGCAATCTAACGAAGATGGGATTAAAAAAACAGTGGCTGATGCAATAACTGAGTTTAAGACAGAGATGCTATCTTACCGCAGAGAATTACAAAGTGATGTAATAAATTGTCGTAAAACTATCGATCAATTAGATGCTTCTACTAGTCTGAGAATAAGTACACTTGAAGAAGAAAACAATTTGCTGCATACTCGTCTAAACCGTGCCGATATTGTCATCAGTGGCTTGCCCCCCGGACTTGATGATCTGTTTAACGTTGTTGTTAAACTATGTGCTCATTATGAGATAATCGTTACCAAAAATGATATTTTTCATGTGTGTTACATGTATAATAAAAAAGCATTATTAGTCAAACTAAATAATGTATTAACAAGGGATAAAATCATGAAGGAATATTTCAAAACACGTTCTCTCAAGTTGTGTGATGTGGTGGAATGCGATATTGACCGTCGAATATACCTTAACGACCATTATTCTCCTGCTGCTGCCAAACTCAATGCAATTTGCCGCCGTCTCGTACGTTTAAAGATTACTAAGAAATTTAAATTATTGACACCAGTAAGCCTAAAGCTAAAGTGACGCTTGCTAATGAGGATGAGGTAATTTATGGTATAAAGGAATGCGTTTCCCTCTTGGGTAGTAATGGAGCTGATAATTAAATTAATTTCTTTTCATTCCAATATATTTGTAATGCTTTTGGTTTTTTTTTATATTCTTTTTTTCTTTTTCATAATTGTACAATTTATCTTATATCTTCCTAAGACCGGCTGTTAGCCAACTTTAGTTTATTGTAATGGTATTAATTAAAATGAATTTTGATCTGAATATTTTTTATGCACATATTTTCTTGTTCCCCACTATAATGTTTTGTAATGCTTCTAATGTGTCTAAATGACAATATTGGTCCGCTAATTAATAGTGGTGCTGATCTTAAAAATAGTTTCAAGCACTATAAAAGTCACTTGAAAATTGCTCACATGAACTGTCAAAGCATAAGACCTGCGGCTAACTCTACTAAATTTGATGAATTGAAGATTCTTTTAAGTGGGTCACTTTTGGATGTTCTTGCGATATCTGAAACGTGGCTTAAGCCATATGTCACAAATCGCTCAATGCATATCGAAGGATTTGCATTGTGCAGGAACGATCGTTGCGGTTCAAGAGGCGGTGGTGTTGGTTTCTATATATCGAAAAACTTGAAGTTTAATGTTATTTTTAAAGTGAGTGTTGCCAATTCATGTGAATCACTGTTTTTGGAAATTTATTCGGATAATATAAAAATTTTACTTGGGGTAGTATATCTGCCATATGGTGATATTATCACTTTTGAAAATGAACACTTTGAATTTTTATCTAGACACCCCAATGTTATAATTCTTGGTGACTTTAACTATAATCTGTTTGATACTATTAAGAATATGCATTTTCGCTCGTTGTGTATGAGGTTGAACTTGGATTTAGTTCATAACTGCAAGCCCACGCACTTTGATGTTTCTCATAGTTCTACATCGTTAATTGATTTTATGTTATATAGTGGCCATCCCAGACTGACTTTTTCTGAGCAATATCAATACCCTAGTCTATCTCATCATGCATTAATTTGCGCTTCTTTTGATATCAAGGTTGAAAGTATACCTGCTTTTATTGAGTTTCGAGATTATAAAAAGATGGATTGGGATGGAATATGTAATTTTTTATCTGAATATGACAGCTCTTGTATCTTCAACACTACTGATGTAGACTTACTATGTACATATATTTCTAATTTATTAACAGGTCTGATATCTTTTGTTCCGATTGTTAAGAAAAAAGTGAAATCAAATAACGAATGGATGAAATTAGGACTTATTACTCTTGCTAGATCTTTGAGAGACTTGGCTTTCTCAACATACAAATCTAACAAAACAGCAGGAAACTGGAGAATTTACTGCAAATATCGCAATAGAGCTAAAAGAATTATGCGTGATATGAAGAGACAATACTTTTCAAAATTATTTAAGGGCTTGACACTTCTGGCATTTGGAATGTTCTCAGGGATTCTGGCTGTACTAATCATGATGATCAGTTTTATGATATGGACGTTGATACCTTAAATGATTACTTTGCAAACGCGGGAGTGTCCAGAGTAAGCGGAGATGTTTATGATGAATTGAACTTTCCTGAGTCTGGGATTTCATTTCGATGTGTGAGTGAGTTCGAGATATTTGTGGCCCTAAACAAAGTTAAATCAAATTCTGTGGGTATTGATGATATTCCAATTAAATTTATAAAATTAATCTATCCATATGTTTCCAGTATGTTGATTCATCTGTTCAATTCTATAATCATGACGTCAAAATTTCCTACCGGTTGGAAAATTGCTCGCGTAGTTCCGATACCTAAGTCAAAAAATGTAAATGGCCCTGAAGATTTAAGACCGATCTGTATTCTTCCTGCGCTTTCTAAAGTAATGGAGCACATTCTGAAGGAGCAGATTTTAGATGCTACATCTATGCTTATTTACCACTCCCAATATGCTTTTCGTCAAGGCTATAATACAACTTCACTTCTGCTTGATCTAACTGATTCAATCAGAACTGATATAAATAATAACAGACTTAGTGTTCTTGTTTCACTTGATCTTTCCAAGGCTTTTAATTCAATTGACTTCAATATGATGATAAAAAAACTTCAGTTTGGATTTGGTTTTTCTAAATCGGCGTGCTTACTGATATCATCTTATCTAAATAACAGATCTCAGTTTACTGCTCTTCATGGCAAAAATTCTGATTGGGTAAGTCTTTTCTCAGGTGTTCCCCAGGGCTCAATATTGGGACCTCTGCTGTTTATCCTATACGTAAATGAATTTCCGTCCTTGGTTAATAGTTCTATATGCAAATCATTTATCTTTGCGGATGATATCGCATTGCTGTTTAGCTGTGATTCTGATTTTCCTGACGTTTTACAGAGTAATATTGATTATTGTCTTAATCTTGTTTCTGATTGGACTTCACGTAATTATTTGTCTATTAATGTAGCAAAGACTAAAGCAATTGTGTTCAGGCCGTATGACCGCTTTAATGTGAACTTAGATATTTTCATTAATGATGTTAGGGTTGAAATTCTAGAGCGAATAAGGTTTTTGGGTATTGTTCTGGATAAAAAAACTAGATTTTGAGGCTCATATTGATTTAATGGTATGCAAAATATTGCAGACATTGCGAAAAATTTATTCTACTAACATTTTTTTACCTGTTCATATTAGGTATAAAATAGCTTTTTCTCTCCTCTTGCCTCAAGTTTTATATGGGCTTGAGGTTATTTCGGGGACTCGTTCTGTGGGAGTCGCTAGAATAACCCGGATAGTTAATACTATTGTTCGCTATGTTTTCAATATACCCTACAGAGAACATATCTCCGAATATGTTTCACAATTTCTTGGCTGTACTTTTTCAAATTTCGCTAAAATCCGCTGCTTGCTTATTTTTTACAAAACTTTAAGAACTGGTAAACCGTTATCATTGTATAAAAAATTTACTTTTAGCCATTCAATGAGAAACCCCCAAATACTTATTCCAAAAATTGCAAATTCGTTCTTTGAAAAATCCTTCTTAGTCAGAGTAGCTCGATGTTGGAATTACTTACCAATAGAACTACGTATCTTTTCGCAGTCCAACAATGCCTTCAGACTTAAACTTTTAAATTTTTTAAAATCTACTGGGTAATTTATTTTGCATACATATAATCAAGTTGACTTTTATTTCAAACAATTGTTATACATATATACATACATACTTATTAACTTAAGGAAAACTAGCCAAATTATGTGTACATGTGCAATAATTTATTTATCTTTTTTAGCGCTACTACTTAATTGGACCATCAAAAGAAAAAATTTTTGAATTTTTTTTTTCTTAGCAAACTTCTTGTAATGCTAAACATTATGGTTGGGGAACCATGTTATAATCATTATATACAAAGATGAAAATATAAATGTATATAAAAAACTTGTTGATAAAATTTATTCTTTCAATCTGTTATAGTAAGGTATTATTATGCTTAGTAATATGTTATTTGGCCTACAGGCTTTGTATTACTTCTATGAATTAATAAATAAATAAATAAAAATAAATATATATATATATGTGTGTATATATATATATATATATATATATATATATATATATATATATATATATATATATATATATATATATATATATATATATATATATATATATATATATATATATATATATATATATATATATATATATATATATATGTATATATATATATATATATATATATATATATATATATATAGATATATATATATATATATATATATATATATATATATATATATATATATATATATATATATATATATATATATATAAATATATATATATATATATATATATATATATATATATATATATATATATATATGTATAATTGCGCTAAGAAACGAAAGATTCCTTATTACTTATTAACTTTTTTATATATTATTTAATTTTTTTCGATATTTATATATATATATATATATATATATATATATATATATATAATATATATATATATATATATATATATATATATATATATATATATATATATATATATATATATATATATATATATATATATATATATATATATATATATATATATATATATATATATATATATATATATATATATATATATATATATATATATATATATATATATATATATATATATATATATATATATATATATATATATATATATATATATATATATATATATATATATATATATATATATATATATATATATATATATACATATATATATATATATATATATATATATATATATATATATATATAAATATATATATATATATATATATATATATATATATATATATATATATATATATATATATATATATATATATATATATATATATATATATATATATATATATATATATATATATATATATATATATATATATATATATATATATATATATATATATATATATATATATATATATATATATATATATATATATATATATATATATATATATATATATATATATATATATATATATATATATATATATATATATATATATATATATATATATATATATATATATATATATACATATATAAAGGGTCCGCCAGATAACTTTTTTTTTTGAAAATGCTATAAAAAAAACTACTGAATATTTTCTCAAATTTCTTTTGTTATTTGAAAGTATAATCCTTCCGGTTAATAATGAAAAATAATTTCATTCAAATGGCTGCCTCGGCTGGGCATGCAGTAGCCTACACGATCGGTCCAATTTTTAAGCACATTATCGATTGTGTGCAGCTGTATTTCACCAATGGCTTCAATAATATTGTCTTTTAAAGCGTCAATTGTCTCTGGCTTGTCGGCGTAACACTTATCTTTGACGGCACCCCACAAATAATAGTCCAACGGTGTCAAATCGCAGCTCCGAGGTGGCCAAACGACATCAGCTCTGCGGCTGATAATGCGATCTTCAAAAATAGGGCGCAAAACATCGACTGTAATTTCGGCTGTGTGGCACGTAGCGCCGTCCTGTTGAAACCAAATGTTGCCAATATCCTCCTCTTAAATTTTTGTGAACGAAAATTCGTTCAACATGGCCCGATACCGATCGCCATTGACTGTAACGGCCACTTCTTGCTCATTTTCGAAGAAAAATTGCCCAATGTTGCCTCTGAACTAAAATTCGCACCAAACAGTGATTCGTTTTGGGTGCGTCGGCTTTTCAATGTATGCGTGCGGGTTTTCTGTGCCCCAAATGCGACAATTTTGCTTGTTTACATACCCGCCAAGATCAAAATGACCTTCATCTGAAAAGATGATTTTTTGGCAAAATCGGCATCTTCTGTAAGTCGATCGCAGGCCCACTTAGCGAAGCGTTGTTCAAGCGTATACACATCCATATTCGTTCAGCGGAAGGATAAAACTAATTATCTGCCACATCAGACATGAGCTAATTGTTACTATTCTCGAAATAAGCACTAGTTGAAAAAAAACGTAGATGGCGGACCCTTTATATATATACTTATATCTGTGTTTTATTTTATTGCAATTCAACGAATCCTGTGAAAATAATAAAACCGTTTTTATGTAAAGGACTAAGAACGTAACAATATATATATATATATATATATATATATATATATATATATATATATATATATATATATATATATATATATATATATATATATATATATATATATATATATATATATATATATATATATATATATATACATATATATATATATATATATATATATATATATATATATATATATATATATATATATATATATATATATATATATATATACGAGCCCCGACCACTATTAATTCGTACGGCAAGCATTTTTACGCGTATGCATTGTTTAACAGATGATATTTTCAATACTAAAGTAGACAACACATGCAAACCTATTTTTTCTGAAAGATCATTTTATTCTCTTAATTTTAGAAAAACAAATTTTTGTTGTACTTCAACAACAACAACAACCAATTTATTTATTTGAATGCTTTGCTTAACTGATAAGAAAAATTTGACCAGTATTAATTCGTACGGTGCGTTAGCTTAGCTTAGAATTGAAACAAGATCAAAACAAACGCAAAAGTAGAAACAGTTATGCAATGCAGAATGTCAGAAGTGTGTTATTGCTTCAAATTATTCAAAGTTTACCAACCATGGCACGTGGTAAGCCGATTTGCAAAGAAATAAGAAGTTTAATTCTAGATTATTATAAATCTGGGAACACTTTTGGTGAAATAGCCAAGCAATTAAATCTGGCTAAGTCGTCCATTCAAGGAATAGTAAACAATTTTAAGAAAAATGGCAATATTGAAAATAGTATCGCAAATAGAGGCCGAACTTCGGCAATAACAGCTCGTGATAAAAGAGCCCTGGCCACGATTGTGAAGGCTGATCGTCGCCAAAGTTTGAGAAATTTAGCATCAGAATGGTCTGATAAAATCGGAAAAAGTGTTAAGCGTGAGTGGACGCGCCTGCAATTGCGTGATATTGGATATAAGTTTTATAAGGTATGTATAGCGATTATCTACGTTACATACTCAATATCTTAAATTACTAGGCTAAGGAAAAACCATTGCTTACGATTCGCCAAAAGAAGAAGCGTTTACAATGGTGTCGGGAACGGATGCCTTGGACTCAAAGGCAATGGAACTCCATCATATTTAGCGATGAATCTAAATTTGATGTGAGTGTCGGTGATGCGCGAAGGAGAGTTATCCGCAACAAAACTGAAGCATACCATAAAGACTGCCTTAAAAGGACAGTTAAGTTCCCAGCAAGCATAATGGTGTGGGGTTGTATGTCTGCCAAAGGGGTAGGACAACTGCACTTTATTGATGGGATGGTCAACGCTGAAAAATACGTTAACATACTAGAAGAAAGTTTGCTGCCATCCATACCAAAACTGGCTGACTGTGGTGAATACACGTTTCAACAGGATGGAGCATCATCTCATACTGCCAAACGAACCAAATCATGGCTGCAGTCTAAGGAAATTGGGGTCTTAGATTGGCCATCAAATAGTCCGGACCTAAGCCCAATCGAGAATATATGGGGAATAATGAAAAGAAACCTAAAAAATGAGCCTCAAAGAACCCTTTCTGATTTAAAAACAAAATTGCAAGAGATGTGGGGCTCTATTTCAACAGAACAATGCCACAATTTATTAAAATCTATGCCAAACCGTTGTAAATGTGTTATAAAGGCAAAAGGCGATGTTACCCAATATTAATATTTAAAAAAATTACATGTTTGATAAAATAGTAAATATTTAACGCACCGTACGAATTAATACTGGTCAAATTTTTCTTATCAGTTAAGCAAAGCATTCAAATAAATAAATGTTGTTGCTGTTGTTGTTGAAGTACAACAAAAATTTGTTTTTCTAAAATTAAGAGAATAAAATGATCTTTCAGAAAAAATAGGTTTGCATGTGTTGTCTACTTTAGTATTGAAACTATCATCTGTTAAACATTGCATACGCGTAAAAATGATTGCCGTATGAATTAATAGTGGTCGGGACTCGTATATATATATATATATATATATATATATATATATATATATATATATATATATATATATATATATATATATATATATATATATATATATATATATATATATATATATATATATATATATATATATATATATATATATATATATATATATATATATATATATATATATATATATATATATATATATATATATATATATATATATATATATATATATATATATATATATATATATATATATATATATATATATATATATATATATATATATATATATATATATATATATATATATATATATATATATATATATATATATATATATATATATATATATATATATATATATATATATATATATATATATATATATATATATATATATATATATACATATATAAAGGGTCCGCCAGATAACTTTTTTTTTTGAAAATGCTATAAAAAAAACTACGGAATATTTTCTCAAATTTCTTTTTTTATTTGAAAGTACAATCCTTCCGGTTAATAATGAAAAATAATTTCATTCAAATGGCTGCCTCGGCTGGCCATGCAGTAGCCTACACGATCGGTCCAATTTTTAAGCACATTATCGATTGTGTGCAGCTGTATTTCACCAATGGCTTCAATAATATTGTCTTTTAAAGCGTCAATTGTCTCTGGCTTGTCGGCGTAACACTTATCTTTGACGGCACCCCACAAATAATAGTCCAACGGTGTCAAATCGCAGCTCCGAGGTGGCCAAACGACATCAGCTCTGCGGCTGATAATGCGATCTTCAAAAACAAGGCGCAAAACATCGACTGTAATTTCGGCTGTGTGGCACGTAGCGCCGTCCTGTTGAAACCAAATGTTGCCAATATCCTCCTCTTCAATTTTTGTGAACGAAAATTCGTTCAACATGGCCCGATACCGATCGCCATTGACTGTAACGGCCATTTCTTGCTCATTTTCGAAGAAAAATGGCCCAATTTTGCCTCTGAACCAAAATCCGCACCAAACAGTGATTCGTTTTGGGTGCGTCGGCTTTTCAATGTATGCGTGCGGGTTTTCTGTGCCCCAAATGCGACAATTTTGCTTGTTTACATGCGACAATTTTGCTTGTTTACATACCCGCTAAGATCAAAATGAGATTCATCTGAAAAGATGATTTTTTGGCAAAATCGGCATCTTCTGTAAGTCGATCGCAGGCCCACTTAGCGAAGCGTTGTTCAAGCGTATACACAACCATATTCGTTCAGCGGAAGGATAAAACTAATTATCTGTCAAATCATACATGAGCTAAGTGTTACTATTCTCGAAATAAGCACTAGTAAAAAAAACGTAGATGGCGGACCCTTTATATATATACTTATACATACCTTTAAATAAGAAACAAAATTTTTAGAAACCTCAAAAGTGTCAATGTTTTTCGACTCTTCGAGTATTTGCCCTCAATTGTTTCCCTAATATTACTAATTACAATAATTATTCCGTTCCCGTACTTTTATAGGCAAACGTTTTTTGTTTTGAGAGTACGTTTTTCAGTTTACCGGCAAACACATATAAGCAAAATGTATTAGTATACTAATACATTTTACTTGGATGGGTTTTATTTTGCGACTCTCGCTCTTAGGGCACCTATGTTCCCAGACCAAGTTGTACTGCTATACTAAAAGCAGACGTTTAGGTAAATTTAAGGTTGAAGTTAATAATACTATTAACTCCCATTAACATAAAGCTCAGTTATGTTGATTCTAGCTTTAAGTTTATTAACTTTCAGTTTGCCTAAACTCAAATTTTAACTTAAAGTTAAACATTTTGTGATTGCCTGCAATAAACTATTTTTGGGAAACTCCAAAAAATTTTGAAATTTATATAAATAATATCATGGATCACAGCATCTGAGTACGATTGCTGCACAAAGAAGTGCTGCATTCGTCTAGGAAGCTTTGAGTTTGTTATTATTCTTGAAAATGTATGTTAAATATTTACAAAATAAAAAATTAATTTATTTTCAAATGTCAATAATTTCTTCAGTTAAGCACTTAAACTCAAGTTAAATTTAATTGAAATTTAATATTTTAAATGAAATTTATTTGCTGGTGCTTAAGCATTGTCTATATGCAACATTTCATTGGTGCTTTACCAAACCGTCAGTAGACTTCAAACACAATTTTGAACAGTTCAAACCCTTTATCTTATGCACAAACTTTTAAAAACTATTTGAGAATTTACAAATAAATGATTTTCAAAAATAAGCATATCAGGTTTAGAACTTATACAAAACCCAGCAAATAATTTTTTATTTACCAATGAAATGTTGCATATAGATAATGCTTAAACACCAGCAAATAAATTTCATTTAAAATAAAATTATGACAATATGTCGAATATTAAATTTTTTTTAATTTAATATGTAAATCAGCTTTATGTTAATGAAATTTTATTAATCAAGATTGAAATTTTGAGTTTAGTGTTATACCACGTTCAGACTTACAGTGTTAATCATCTCAATCGTGATTCCACGCTAGATGCCAATAGTGAAATTATAGTGATTTACTAGTGACGTTGTCATTAGTACTACTGATCAAATAGGCTTGCCATTGAAAATCTACCAGTAGATTTTAACGCTATTCACGTGGTAGATTTCTTACGACCATATGGAAACATTTGAACCAAATATTCACTAGTACATTTTACACTTATAGGCAATTCACACTACCGTGTTTATGGCAATTTTATGAGTTTACGAGCCAAACACGTTAATTTTTAGATGTTTTCCCATATACTCAATTGTCAAAAAATTTACATGTTTCAAAATGAAACTCATTCAAAAACCAGTGAAAGGCAGGGTTCCAAATACTTCTTGATGTATGTTCAATCCATTTTTTTATTTTAGTGCTTATTGAACACGGTTTGTAATGGCGGCAAAATATGTAAACAAAGTCGAAATTAAAAAAGGATGTAGCATTTCTATAACAACAAGCAGCGTATTCGGAAAGTTATGATTTGTGTTGTCTTAAAAGTATTAAAAACCACGGTTTTAGTTCAAGTTTTCAATTCAAATGGAAAAATGTACATACCCATGTAAAATTCTAATTAATAACTTTGCAAAATTATTAATATATAGGACACGAAAAAAATTGTTAGTTGCCGGTTTGCTACCACCTTTTATGAATTCGTCGTGCTGTAAACAGAAAGTTTATGAAATTGTAGTCTGAACAACTTTGTTTAGTTTCTTAAAATATTTGCCGAAACACGTTAAACTATAGCAGTGTGAATATAGTATTAAACACATGTATATTTATTATTGTTATTTTTTATTAAAAATTAAATAAATTATTATTGTTTATAGCGAAGTATTTTTGAAATTTATATATCTTTCAATTGCAGTTCAAAAAATATCCATCGAACTTAAAACATTTTCGTCAATTGCGGAACAGAAGATCTTCCAAATGCTCCACATCTTCAGTATTTTCCACAATTTCAATTTATTGTTTTTCTTCTTACATTACAAACTTCTATTTTCATAAATTATTCTTTGTTTTTTTAACAAGTCTTTTATAATTTCTCTTGCTCATTTTTTATTTATTTCTTTACACAAAATAATTTTAGTTACCTTTTTTAATATTTTCACACAAAAAAAGAAGCTGGTACAATAAATAAAATAACAATTGTCAAAAAATCTCTAATAATATTGGTAGGCAGCGGCATTGACAACAATGACATGGCGGCCGCTTATTTGTCAGCTTCAACCGAATTATAATGCAAACACTTTTAGAATAAAGAAATAATTTAATTAAAACATATGTATATTTTTTCAGTAAAAAAAATATATTATTTTACTAAAAAAATTGGTTAAAATTGAAAAAGTCAATCGGAAGTTAATGTTAAGTTATAGTATGTTTCCACCGACATGATTTCGACAAATCATGGTGATTTGAGCAAATCAAGTTTATTTATACATGATTTACCATACATTTTGCATACGAACAAATTATTCAAAGTAGGTGATTTATTTTAAATTATGTCAAAAATACAATTTTTCGAACTGTATTTATCTATACAACCCTGCATTGCTTGTAAAATTACAAACTCCATCCCTGGGTCATCCATCAATTGTGATTGACAATTTCGAAAAAATTACATTAAAGAATATTTAATTAATTTTAAATGTCAAACTATATAAGGAAAAAATTCAATCACAGCTGCTGCGCACACCTTATAAAGTAAGTGCATCAGTTGATTACGAAAGTTCGAACACCAAATCACTCACAAGCTCGGTGGAAACACTTCGAAGTAATTTACCTAAATCTACATAATTTAAAGTTGGTGGGAACATTCTATTAGCTGTAGACTGCAAATTAAGTTAGGTGTAGACTGCAAATAACTTAAATTTTTTTTTCGTCGAAATGTTTAAAAAGCACTAATAACGGTACGAAAAGCACTGAGCTGACAACGCTGAACAAAACAAAACTGTTTCAGATAGTAGCGCTACCTGGTTGTCAATTCGAATTTGCATAATACAAATTCAGAAGCATGGTTGCCAGATTTGACGATACAACAGAGTCTTTCAATTGAATTGTTTCTTGGCCACACACTTCATAAGCTGAATTGAGCGATTTTCATTTAACTGTCTAATTTATATGAAATTAAATTATATGAATAAATTAATTTTAACAATACTTAGCCAGAGCACGAAGCCGATATTATTCTATTGTCGGCGGCGGCTTACCCAAGAAGTAACCAGCGGCGGCTAAGCGCCAGCTATAAGCCGATAATTTTCCTCGGCGGCGGCTGAATGAAAAGTGTCGCCTCTCGACCGGCTCACGTAGTATGTATATCCAGCGAAAAAACGAATTTAATATTTTTGACAAGCATTATCAAGTTTTTTGTTGTACTTGTACTAAACTTATATTATTTGATAGTCACTTGTCGGCTGAGTCGTGCGCCGATCACAGCCGCACACACCGGCGGCGGCGCAATTTGTTGCGGGCCAATGCAGCACAGAACAGCATACATAAAATTGTTGTTGAATATGGTTGTTTTTTTTATGAATCTGGGAGATTTCGACCACCTATTAATATGGAAGATATGTCTTCACCAGAATTTTGTAGCACACATGAAACATTTTCCAGTTTCAAGAAAGTGGTCAAATAAACATCCACTAAATCCTATTACATATACGTACGTACGTAGTAGGAATAATAATAAAAAAAAAAAAAAAGAAACACTTATTATAGGCCTGCTGACCAACGTGGTAAATTCGTTTTTGTTGTTTTTGTCACAGAATATTGACCAGAATCCTCACTTCTGAGTTAAGCGAATTCGTCGTATCAGCTGATGAATAAATTTCAGAAGGGAGAAAAAAGATATGCTTTTTACATGTACAAAAAGCAATGGCTATACATAGCATTTGTGAACATATGGTTGAAAAATTATAAAATAAAATTTTGCACAAGTGAATTATTTTACAAGTATTTTTAATAAAATTTAAATAATTGTGCAATATGTTTGTAATTTGAGAGTTTTTAATTGTTCAAGTAAAGGCCAGTGGTGTTCCTCTACTAGTGATTGTAAATTGCCATCTAAATAATGTGAAAAAGTAAAAATATTTGAAAAAACAATTCCATGAGTTTTCATCGCCACAAAATAAATTTAATTTAAAGAGGAATTAGAAGAACTTAAAAATAAAATATTTAGCGGAGAATTTGAGAATCCTTCACAAGAATATGAAAGGGCTAAAAAAGAACATGACAAGCTATACCGACCGCAAATAATTATTGATGTTAATTTGGAGAATATACAGCGAAAGGAAAGGGAACAAGAACGCTGCAGGGATAAACTGAATTCAATATTGGCGTTGGAAAAACGTGCAAATGCAAAGGAAATCTATCATAGAAATGAGGAAATTACAGAGGTTGTTAGTGTCAACGTTAATAGTGCACCCGCAAGACCACTTTCTAAAGCCGGCTCAGTTGATTCGTCGTCTAATGATGAGGCTGCCTCAAGGCATGAGACCATGTCTAATGCAAGCAGTAGATATAGTCGTCAAGATTCCGAGTCTCGTGATTTCACAAGTGCTCCCGATATAGAATCCATGTCACCTGCAACACCGCCTATGATGCCTACAGTTGGCATAAGTCTGAATCTGGGCGCCAATGCAAAGAAAAAGAAAATCGAGACAACCGCTGGGGTGTTTAGTAATGATGATGACAACGATGACCTTTCAAATCAAAAAAAAACGCAAATTAGTACCTTTAGGTAAGTGGCGGATAGTTTTTAAAAATAATTTTGTATTTTATCTCTTCATATTTTGCAGACTATGAAGACAATCAAGCGAAACAAAGTTCACATTCGTCTAGTGGGCACACAAATGACCGACACGATGGAGGTGGTGGTAGCGGCAGTAATAGCTTATGTACCGGTTCTAAGTCATCAGTAGCTGGTGGCGGCGCTGGAAAGGGGGGAAATGCAACAACAAACAAAAAATATGGTAAGAATGATACTACTGCTGCAGCTGCTGGTAATACAGATGCAGCAAATAGCAAAAAGGATGATAGTAGTGTTACAAAGGAACACGATGAAAAACGACGCCACATAAAAAGCATTATTGACAGGATACCCACCCAAAAGGAGGATCTCTTCAGCTACAAACTGGATCGGAATGAAATTGACACCAATCTTATGGAACGGAAAATTCGCCCTTGGATAAATAAGAAGATCCTTGAATATATTGGAGAACCCGAGCCAACATTGGTGGATTTTATATGTTCTAAAGTCTTAGCTGGCAGTTCGCCTCAAAGTATTCTAGACGATGTTCAAATGGTAAGAGTTGAAATGAAACTTCTTTACTTTGGTAAAAACTAAATCAAGAAATTACTATAAACGTTTAATTTTCTAAGGTACTTGATGAAGAGGCTGAAGTTTTTGTTGTGAAAATGTGGAGACTACTCATCTACTCAGCTAAGTGGATGCTAAAAAGATTGGTTTAGGTAAATAATTTTTAAAATTTTATGCAATCCCATTTATTTTGTGTGTTTAACAAAATTACATATTTGCAAATAATAATTTATAGTAACATATAATGAAACAAAAGAAAAACATACATATTATTACAATATAACGTACACTATTTAAATGAACAACTGCGAAATATTTGTTTTTTACCATCTTAAACATTAGACGGACGGTAAGATTAATTAAGTGCTGTCAAAAGATAAAACAAAAGCTTTTGTTTTTAATTTAGACTTACTGTTTTTTTTTATTAATTTCTAATAATTATCTTAACAAATTGCTGGTACACAAATATTTTATATATCAACCTACTGTTTTTTTTTTATTAATTTCTAATAATTATCTTAACAAATTGCTGGTACACAAATATTTTATATAAATGTATATATTTACTAAACATAATGATTCAAGAGAAAGAAAAACATGCGAAGATTGAGAAAGTAAAATAAAGATAAAGTAGAAAAAAATTAAAAATATATTTAGTATTTAATTTACATACGCAACCAAATATGGTTAAATGGTTAAAAAAAACATGTTACAAATTGTTACAAAAAGAACTGCACTACACACATTGTAAACAAAAACAAAACAAGAGTATTTACTAATATAATTAATTGATTTTTTTTTACAATAACTTGAAATAAAAATACTTTTATTTATGCAACCAAATCCTAAAGTTGTTTTCCTTTCAAACATTCATCCTTGTTTTTTAGTTTAAAAAAATGATCTTTTTTGGAAAAAATAAAAGAGCTTTTTATTTATTGTACTAAGGTTATATATGTATCTATAAAATAAAAGTTGAATGTCTTTTATAAAATATTCTGTAGCCCGTAAAACTTCTTTTAATTTAATGAAAATTTAATAATTTAATAAAAATAAAAAAAATTGGAATTTGTATATCATTAAAATTGTTAAGGTTATATATGTATCTATAAAATAAAAGTTGAATGTCTTTTATAAAATATTCTGTAGCCCGTAAAACTTCTTTTAATTTAATGAAAATTTAATAATTTAATAAAAATAAAAATAAAAAAAATTGGAATTTGTATATCATTAAAATTGTATATTTAGTAGTAAAGCCAAAACTTTATCTCTTTTGGAAAATATTCTGTAGCCCTGAAAAGGGCTTTTTATATGATTTTTTTCGACCTTATCTGGTCTAGCCCTGAAAAGGGCTTTTTATATAATTTTTTTCGACCTTATCACTTTATCTCTTTTGGAAAATATTCTGTAGCCCTGAAAAGGGCTTTTTATATAATTTTTTTCGACCTTATCACTTTATCTCTTTTGGAAAATGTTCTGTAGCCCTGAAAAGGGCTTTTTATATAATTTTTTTCGACCTTATCACTTTATCTCTTTTGGAAAATATTCTGTAGCCCTGAAAAGGGCTTTTTATATGATTTTTTTTCGACCTTATCTGGTCTAGATCCATCATGTTCTGTTAAAAACAGCATCACCTCTTGTAGGATGTGACTCCTCGCTACGCATGATGGTCTTGAGTAAGGAGAAGCTTTAAATGCATATGCATTATATGTTGGTACGTACAAATTACTTAAGAATTTGTAAACAACACAAAAAAACATATCACTTGGAATCCACTTGGTGGCACTTGAGCACTTAATTATTCCTCTGCTTATTAGCATGTGTCATTGTACATTGATGAGGAGCACCGGTGTCCATTCCAATGTACAAGATTCTACACTTAAAGTAAATGCACTTCATTTATATACATTACATTACATTACATTACAAGCATAAGCTTTTTTTATGAAAAATTTTCGAAAATATAAAACAAAGTGAACATATTTGGATTCCAATTGATCTGACTACTTCATTTTACCGCGACATGTTGAACAACGTATGTATGTACATATTTGTACATTGGACAAGAACATCATTGTTATGTCCAACGTACAAAAGTTTACACATACTGTACTAACACAATCATGCACATTACGTACGAAGTAATCACACAAAGATCAATTGGAATGTTGTTCCCGCGACATATAACCTACGTTTGTGTTTGTACATTGGACAAGAACATAATTTTCCCATCCAATGTACAAAATGTTAAAAATCACTACACACAATGTATTTACACAAATTACTAACCTTGGTTCTTTCGGGAACAAATGTAGTTTCTCCCCTTCAGGACATCCCAAAATGCATCTGTTGCTCCTGGAAAAAGAAGAATATATTAGTAAAAATCCTATAAATAACTAAAAATACTTACATTTTCACTTTACCTGTTTGTCTGCTGCTCCAAGAAAATTGCTTATTTTTAACGTTAGCAATTTTCTTTTTGTTATTTTCTCATTGTTGGCAATTAGTGGACAAAATGAACTATCAATTTTTGTCCACAAATTACCAACTTTGGACAGGATTTTGGCGCAATAACACTTTTTCTCCACTTTGCGCCAAATCCTGCCAAGAAATTTTATTTTTTGTAAATACTAAATTTTATAAACGTCAAAACCGTATACTTGGTGCGATAGAGAGAAATATAGAAAAATTCTCCAATGTTGCCATCTCTATCGCAACATTTATACGGGCGAATTCTCTTCAATTCGCCCGTGTCGCGTCTAGTTATTAGTCTATGGTTTTTGTTAGATATTTTTGTCATGCCTGTCTTTTCTTACAATGAAAACGAGGTTTTTCTTTTCGCAGTCCTCACATGAAGATCCCAAGAAATTTCTGAGTTGAATTAAATTAAAAATTTTTTTTTTGAGTAGGTTGGATAAAATGTTTTTATTTATTTATGGAACTAAATAACAAATTAAGGGAAATCGCCGATGATGTGTGTGTAGCTGTCAAACGAATTTTTTTTGTTATACTCACTATACAGTTGCTAGCACTGTGTAGTGTAATCCGGATTTATTTTTTTTGCGGCGAAAACAGAGACAGGGATGGTATATTCATTCATACCCCGGCACACAAAAGCGGTTAGATTGAAAAAAAGGACGAAAATGAAATGAAAACAAAATCGTTCTAAAAATTATGAGGACCTGATAGATGGAAAATCTTGAAGGGCGAAAGGGCGAGGGAAAGTGTATAATCAGGGAAAAGGATGAAAAGAGATGAAAATAAGATGTATTGGTTTATCAGAAACAGTTAGAAAAAAACAAGTAAAACTAATTTTATTAAGTCAAAGAAACTTCTAGAAGTTCTAGAGAATCAAAAATAAAGATGGAGTATGAGGCGGGAGAATTTTTCGGTGGAAAAATGGAAAAATTTAAGGAAGTTTTGAGAGGTTTAGCTTAGGGGGTAACTCAAAGCAAAGATCATTAGTTATCTAAATTCCGAAGTGCTCACAGTAAAAATAAATGAGTATATAATAAAAAAAAATAGTAATAATAGAAAAATTCAAAGTAAAAAAATAGTGTTTAAGTAAAGTCCTGTGCAAGGAATATACTAATTGTGTAAAAGCTTAAAAAAAATGTTAGTATACACATTTAAGTAAAAGGAGTTGTGTTAGTGCATTTTTTATGCGTTTTTTTAGTTTGTTGAAACGACAAGAAGAAAAAGGAACGGTGCCAAGAACAACAGTGAAACTATAGAGCTGGTAAGAGGATACGCAGCAAAGGAGATCCTGGTTAGGGAAAACGAGCGAGAAGCAGAAGGTAGATTCCCCTCCCTAAAGAAAACCAAATAAGGGAAAAGGTTGCAGGAATTCCCGCAAGAGTTTTCGGTGTCAAGCAAGTTAAAATAAAAAAATAACCAGGTAACCCATTTTATGTATTTAAGTGCGTATCCAAAAAGAAAAGGGAAGCTCGAAGCAATTAAAATTTAGAGCACTCGGGAAACAAAAGACTGTAAATAAAGCAAAAACAGAATAAGTATGTTGTCCATAAGGTTAAAATTCAAACAAAGAAAATTTTGAGCAATTTATGGAAAAAAAGAACATAAAAATAAAAATGAAAATCGTTAAAAGTTTGATAACAAAGAAATCTACAGAAAAAAAGAAACAATATTTTTAATTAACTTTTATCAGTATAAACGTAGTGTTAGAATTTTATATTTGTCAGTATTTTATTTGTTGTTGTACAATTAAAAGAGTTTTAAAGTTCTAGGTGTTGTGTATAACAGTTAGGTAATCCCTAAAAGTGGGCTAAGTTCGCGACTTTGCGTTATTTTGTTGAGTTGGTGCGAATTCCCAAAAGAGGGCACTAAGGTAGATACATTTCCGTTTTTATTAAATTTTAACCGGAAAAGAATTAAAAGTATCAAAAAGGTTCACATCAAATATATAGTTAATTAGAGAATAAAAACAGTGAAAAAGTGAAAATTTTGTGTTTTCTAGCCTCAGGGAGCTCCTTTAGGTTAGGTTTTGTGGTTGGGGCAAAAATTAGCCAAAAATTTTGGAAAAGTTTGATTTGGGCCTATTGTAAGGAAATTTAAAGAAGTAATTGGAAACAAAATAATTAAAAAAATTAACACGATAGCGCAGAGTTTCGAGGTTAGGGAATAGTTTAAGTAGTTTTAGTATAAGAAAAGTAAAAATTTTGTAGTTATGGAAAAATATATAAAAATAAGGAAAATTTAAAAAAAAAAAAAAAAAAGAAATTAAATAAAAAAAACTGCCTAAAAATATATTGTGTAAAATAAAAGAATTTGTGCATTAAATTAGGTTTGGAAAAAGATTTATTTAGAAAGATTTGTTTGTAAAATTGAAATATTAAATAGTGTAGGATTTATAAAAATTTATATTAGTTTTAGAATTATGTAAATAAATAATGTTTATAACGTGTCGAGAAAACATGTTGTTTTAACTCAATTTTAAATTACAGGTGATGATGGAACGGTAAGGAAAGGGTAAGGTCAGCTGGATTGTGGGTCATGAAGACAAAAATCATTGTTTTTATGGATTTTTCATGACTAGGTTGGGTGGGCAAGTGAGGAGAAAATACACCTATCTCCTGTGAACGGTCTCTTGTGGTATATTTTCAGGTACCGGGTGGTATGATGTTAAGTTTTTTTTTGTTTTTTTGTTGTTTTTATCAGTTTTTTTTGTTCAAATACGCGGCTGGCGAGAAGGGTTGGGACCTCCTGGGTATACACAAAATCTGAGCTAGTTGGAAACCTCGCCAGGTCAACCGGTTTGCAACAAATTTAAGAACAAAATTCGGCGGCGGCTGTTAAGCCGGCTATGCGCCGAACAGCTTCGTGCTCTGTACTTAGCTTTTTCTTTGCAAAACAAAGCTACAAACATAAATTTTGACAGCTGATCAAGTGGCTCAAATACACACAGCACAATCGAATTGAAAGACTTACTAGCCAACTTGAACGAATGAAAATCTTTTGATTTTTCTTCAACCAACTAGACAACTGCCAAACTAATCAATTGACAGAGTCATACACGTCTTGATTTGGAAAAAAACCTACTCACCTGCCAATTGGATTGAAACGTGTATGGGATGCATAAGATCTCAACCAATTTTTAGAGAAATAGAAGTATATTCTAAGCTCTTCTTCTTTTTATTGCTCGTAAAGAAAACTAACAAAAGAAAATGAGTAAAAACGAAATTCCCACGTTAACTTACAACTCGCTGTTATGCCGGTTATACACTACACAAGTTCACTGCACAAGGCTGGCACTGTACAGTGCGTTTGTGTAGTGTATGGCGGTGGTTGTGCTATTCACGCAGTGAACTGAGTAAAAATCAAAACTATTTTGATATTTGCTCGTTTCTAAAGCCGTACAGTGAACTTGTGTAGTGTATGTTACAAACGCTCAGTTGTATCGCGATTTTTGAAGAGTTAAAAACAAAAAATTAACGCAGAAAAAATGTTCTGGACAAAGTTTGTAGAATTATGTGGAGAATCGTTTGCATTATGGCATATTGAATATACCGATTACAGCAAGATAATCATAAAAGTCGAAGTCTACGAAAAAGGAATTAAAAAAGCGAATTTTTTGGCTTTGTTTTCTTTTTATTTATATAGCAAGCAGTAAAATGGTGCTGTATTTGCACATGTCTCCTTCGCTGTAGCTTTAAAATAAAAAACTGCGCATTTTACTTGTATAGTATGTATCACAAGTTTCGTTTACGCAGTGCCAGACTTGAGTACTGAGGTTGTGTAGTGTATGGCTGGCATTATTAGAATAAAAAATGAAATAGTTCGCAAAATTAAAAAATGTACCCATATTGATCAAAAAGTAAAAAGGGGCTAAAAGGGATAAAAGATTTGTGTAAAAAGTGCTAGATATACGCGTTTTTAGGGCTTAAAGGGTGTTCTAAAGCGAGCAACGAAAAATGTTGAAATATTAATGTAATGTTTTCTCGGGAACCGTAAGAGTTACGGACCTGAAATTTTCACAGAATATGTAAAACTTTCACCGCTACAACAATATATATATCACAGCTAAAAATTAAAGGGTGTTCTGAGGCGAGCAACGGAAAATGTTGAAATACTAATGTAATATACAGACACTTATAAATAGACACTTTAAATTTTCAAAGTAAGTGCTAATTGGTGTAGTCTGTAGAATAGACTACACCAATTAACACCGATATTTAAAACGATAAAAATTAAAGGGTATTCTATTAGTTATTTTAAAAATTTCAAAACGCTAAAATAAAAAAGCGCTGAAAGGAAAAAAGCCCCAAAATTAAAAAAATTGCTTAACGCAATATATTTTTTATTTTTTATTTAATAATGAGTAGTATTTTTAATATTTTGAAATTTACATTATGTTAAATATGTTAACAATAAAAATTTTAATTGTTCTGAACTAAGTTACAACTTTTTTTCTAAATAATATAACATTTTGTTCATTTTTAATTTCATTTGACATCAAATTGTACAGCCTAAGTCCTTTGTAAAAAAGTGTTCTCTTCATTGCATTTGTATGAGCTTGTTGTAGTCTGAAGTCATTAGCATTTCTGAGGTTATATGGCTGTGCCTCTCTCACGTATCTTGTCTGGTCCTTCAAATAATCAGGTGCTTCTCCCATTTTCAGTTTTTGAATAAAATTAATTGTATTTAATTGCAGTCGTTGGTGAATATTTAACCATTTTAGGGTGTTAAGCATAAAATTGATTGATGTTAGCCGATTACATTTTAGTATTGTACGCATGGCTTTGTTCTGAAGTTTCTGTAGTCTTGAAATCTGTTGATCATTTCAGCTGGAGTACAAAATTGTTGATCCGTATTCGAAATGCGGTTTAATTATTACATTATACATATTTATAGATGTTATTGTGGAAACTTTATTTCTCAACCTTCTAAAAAATCCAATATTTTCCGATATATTCAATATGTTCATTGAACTTTAAGTTTTTGTCAATTATAAAACCTAGGTATTTTATAGTGTTTATTTTTTCTATTATGATGTTATTTATTTGAAATGTTTTATTAGTGTTCATATTAATTTCCATTAGTTTGGTTTTATTTTCATTTAATTTTAATTTATTCATATTTAGCCACTTATTTATATTACCCATATCTTTTTTTAGATTTTCATAGCATGCTTCTTCTGTCTCTGCTTCTGTAAAGATTAATGTGTCATCCGCATATATAATTATTTCACACTTTTCTAATGTTCGTTCAATATCATTAATATAAACAATAAATAGCTGTGCTCCCAGAATTGAGCCCTGTGGGACCCCATAATTATTTTCAGTCGCGTCTGATTGCACGTAATTCACTTTTGTTTTTTGCTCTCGATTAGCTATATGATTTAAACCAATCTAGTTCATTGTCCTGGGTACCATATCTATGAAGCTTTTGTATTAAAATATTCCGATCAATCGTTTCGAAAGCCCGTTTAAAATCAAGAAAAACAGACAATATTTTATTATTTTTCTTTACACATTTCCATCTGTTTACTAAGTAGTTCACCGTATATCACCAAAATTAAAAAGATCGCAAAAAAAATTTAAAAAACGTAAGAAATCGAAAAAGTCTTTAAAACGAAAAATCGCTAAAACTAAATAAATCATCAAAAAATGAAAAAATCGACAAAAATGCAAAAAAAATCACAAAAACAACAAAAAAAAAACGCATAAACCAAAGAAAAAAAGCGGCAGAACCAAAAAAATGCCAAAAACCAAAAAATCGCCAAAACGAAAAAAGTGTAAAAAAATCGCTAAAAATAAAAAACCTCAAAAAACCGAAAAAATCCCCAAAAACGAAAAAAGCGCCAGAACTGAAAATATCGCCACAATTAAAATAAATCGCTAAAACTAAAAATATCGTCAGAAAGTGAAAACGTTAAATAAATGCCATAACCAAAATATCGCCAAAACTAAACAAATCGGTAAAAAACAAAAAAAAAAAAAAAATTGCAAAAAACGAAAAATCGCCAGAAAAAAAAATTTTAAAGAATCACGAATAGCGGCAAAACAAAAAAAAACAACGAAAAATACTTAAAAAAATAAAAAACTAAAATTAAACAAGAAAGCACAACGAAAAAACTGCCAAAATGACAAACGGGGCAAAAACAAAAAGGGATATACATATGTGTATTCGTCCGGAACCCTTCGTGTGCGAGCCAAAGTCGCACTTTACTTAAATTATTTTGTTGTGGCTAAAATTATTTTTCTTGCGTTTTGAGTAACTAAAAACGGGCTAAATCTAGCCTGAAAATGGGGAAGTTGGCAGCCCTGCTGGACGGACTACAGGAGAACAGCTGTGCATAAAAAAGAAGTGTGAAAAAATAAACAAAAGCAGCGAAAATTTCCATATAGAAATTTAGATTGGCGTATTAATCAAGAGAAAAATACAAATGACTCTTTTGGAGAACTATGAACACCAATATGCTGCTTTAATAGCTGAAGTAACCAGCCAAATTGGTCGTTTGAGTCTGACAAATGAACTAAAGGAATTATGTGCAAAAATCGATGCCAGCCTAACAGAAGCTCATGAGCTGTTGGAACAAATGGGTCTTGAAATCAGAGATCTCAGTGCTGCCCAAAGAACAACAGCCACAAACAAACTAAATTGTGCACAAGTAGAAACTTAAGCGTCTACAAACAGAGTATTCAAAAGCCAAAGAAGCGGATAAGAAGAAATCCTTGGACGTACAAGCAGCTGGAGACTATGACGACTATGAAGATGTGGCGATTACCAATGACCAGAGGCAAAGGTTATTGGAAAATTCGGAAACCATAGAAAGAACTGGCAACCGCTTGCAGGAGGGCTATCGTGTGCTAGTCGAAACCGAAAACCTGGAACCCAGGTTTTGAGTGATTTACACCATCAAAGGGAAACCATACAAAACGCAAGAGGACGTTTAAGAGGAACTAACGCTGAATTAGGTCGTGCATCAAGAACATTAAATACCATGATGTTAAGAGCTTTGAGAGAAAAGGCTGTCTTGTATGTAGTCGGTGGTTTTTTTGTTGTTGGTGTGGTTGTGAGTCTTTATTTTACATTCACTACTTCTACGTCTTCAACTTAAGGAGTGGTTCGAAAATGAGTGTTGCATATGATGTACATTGATTACATTGTTAAATTAATTAAATTTGTTATTATTTTGTTAAATATTTTCTATGTCTGTATAACAAAACAAAATATGTTCGAAATGGTCATTCCATCTAAAGTATTTATATATGTATATGAAGTTTTGTTAAATTTATCGCTCATTTATTAAGACTATTATAAATCACAAAACGAGATTTTGTAATTATTCACCGTATCTTTAATCTTTTGTAAAAAATTCATACAAATTCTTGTTTGCTCACCTCATGAGAAGACTATTTTTTATTTTATATATCCATCGAGGGAGGTTTTAATAAATTAAAATCTTCAAATTCGTTTTCTGAAGAACAAGTTTTTTGGATTTATGACGGTTTAGCAAATAAGTGATATAATTACCTAGTTATTCAAAATAATTATTGACCCAATTTAAATATCACATTGGAGGTGTTCAGTGTTTGATGAAAATTGTCTGCGAAAGTGCAAAATATCGGAGCTTTTTTATGAAATTTTGTTGGATTTCAGAAAAAAGTACGTTATTCTGCATTTCCACTTTCGCAAGACCGTTTGCATCAACTACTGAGCTCCTCTATTGTTTATTTTGCAAAATACTACCAATTTTCCATACATTTTGTTGTTTTAAAATTGTAAAGTTTTGAAATTTCTATTCAAGTATGTATAATAGAAAATATTAAAACAAATAATATGCATGAAGATGAATAAGATAAGATCATCAGACGAAAGAACTCAATATAACTGGTTGGAAATATTTTTTTTATTAAACGCCATCATCATTTTTTATTAAACTTGACACATTATTTGCCCATGTTCTTAAAAACGCATATATCTTAAAATTCGCGTTTTCGATTTGAAAACGCCAAACTCGTGTTCTGACAAACGAAAACGTTTGAAATTTTGCTTTTTCAAACCGCTAGTGTATACTGAAGCAATCTGGTCTATTTTATTTAAACTGCACTGTAAAGAGAAAATTAAGTTATGCACAATTAAAATGTTTTTTATTTTTATTTGTTTTATTTTTATTTAAAGAAAAACTTGTACTGTTTTTTCACGACTTTAACTAAAAATATGCAATTTAAAAATTTGCTTTCAGTTTGTCAATTGTCTGTCTCAGTTGTTTACTTATGAACTGGCGATGATTGTAGCTTTTTTAAAGCCAGTATAGCAAGCAAGAACGCTGTAGGCATAATTTAAAATTTATTTGCTTGTTTGTTTATGTTTTGCTATGTTAAAAATATGTTTTGATTGCTGGAACACAGCTTTGGAAAATAGCAATGGTTTTCAGAACATGCTGAAATGCGTTTGGCCTTTTTCCAACCGTAAGCGTTTGCGTTTTCCATATCATGCCCATTATTTTTCATTAAATTTTAATCAAATCTATGTTAAAGTAAAGCTTTATAAGTATATAACTCATAATTTATGTAATATTTTGCTTAAAGGATTAAAATGGAGGCATTTTTCATACTAAAATTTAAGATCTTTATGGAAGTTCATTTGGAAATAGAGCTTTTGAAATTGCTTATGTATAAAAAGTTTTATTAACATTTTAAAAAACATATATAAACTGCGTTAAATAAGGAAACGTTTTTTTATTTCGTTGCTTAATTCATTTGAGAAAAGAGATTGATTAGACGCGCTTTTATTATAGCGTTTAGTAGTTTTTTGTTTGTTTGAGAAAAATTAAATTTTATGTTTTAATTTTTTGTGGTTTAAGCTAGACTATATTCCTGTATTTCATTGGTGCTTATGCCATATCATCAGTAGACCCTAAAGAAGAATTAAATAGATTCATACCGAATATAATTAGTTTGTTGTGTTTCTGGTATAAAAGTTTTTAAGCCTACTTATGCTTAACTTTTGTAATCTCATTTGATTTTTGGCAGTTGTATAAACTAAGAGGTTTGCAGCTTTTCAAAAATATGGTTTAAGGTCTACTGATTATTTGGCATAAGCATCAATGGAATGCAGGTATATAGACTATCTTAACCCAGAAAAAATTAAAACTAATTTTTATTATATTTTATATCTTAACATTATTCGCCGTATTTTTACTACAGTTCAAGGGCGAGCTCTAGGGTTAGTAATTTTTAGCTTAATACTATTTTTATGGTATATTTTTATTTAATGAGAAATTTCACGATTAATGGACGTTTTTTCAATATTAATTATTTTACGATGGATACAACAGCTATGGATTTCTTAACTCATTTATGATTAAAAAAACCATACATGAGTATAAATATGCAAATATTTTCTATGATTAAAAACATGTAAGATCAATAGGTATATTAATAAATTAAAGCTTTTACAAAAGAAATATTAAAATAAAACGTCTAAACATCTACAATTACAATTGAGACCTTATGAATCATGTGTTGTATTTAAAACTGTCATGTTTATGAACTAATGCTACCCAACCGACTGAACAGCAAAATTAGTTTTCTTGGCACTACCTTCTCTCAACCAAACTCCAATTCTGCCATTTGCTAGCAAACACAACTAGATGCTTCTTCGCCCTCATCGATACCATCTAATAGCTCCACTTGGCCGGCCACTATTTGGAAGCCATGCTGTTCCATACTGGCTTGTAAGTCCATTTTCGACCGGTTTGACTCCACTAAAATTCTAGAAATGTCCTCAAACATTTCTTCAATGCCTTCTCCAGTTTTACACGATGTTTTATAGGTTGCACTTATTAACGTATGACACTGTTCACAAAAAGCTTCAACCTCAGCATCGGAAACCTCAGGCTCTCTGCCCTCCAAGTCGGATTTATTGCCGCATATAAAAATTTTCGCATTTTCGGCATATGTGACAATATCCAAAAGATGTTGGGACAAAGAATGAAATGAGGCAGCACTATCTAAAGCGAATACTAAAATAGCACCTTCTGCAAATTTATAATAGGATGAAGTAACTGATGCAACGCGTTCCATACCGCCAGTATCCCATAATTGCAACTAGAAAATACAAACATATGTATATATTAAAAGTTAAAATTTGTATACTCTTAGCTTCAAAGTAACCTTAATTTGCTTGTCATCTATACGGTAGTCTTTGTCAATATGGTCTAATCCCAGCGTAGACTTGCGGTCTGTATCCGTCACAAAAGTATTATTGGTAAAACGTCGAAACAAAGAACTTTTTCCTACACCATAATCACCGCATAATATAACTTTTTGCTTTGGTATTCTCACTTTAGCCATTATTTAATTGTTTTTATAAACTTTTTTATTGATTATACAAAATTTCTAAAATCTTATGTGTAATTCTTTTTTCTATTTGCTAAAATTAACAATAAACCGTCTTTATTGGGTTTCCTTTAGGCAGAAATTTGCTATCAAAACAAATAACAGAAAATTGTTAGAAAATATGTATTCGCTAGCACAATCACAATAGTGATGGCTACTGTGAATGTTGAAGCAATTAGCAGAGAAGATTGTAAATCACTAAAACCAGTTAATTTGAAATGTATTCCATTTACTTATCGGTACATAAAGAAATCACTAGAATTTTTATAAAAATTTCGTTTTCAATAATTCCCAAATTTTTTTTATTACGTAAAAACCCTTAACAAAAGCGTAAAAAAATTGTTGACTATATATTTTTGAATTTTGCACCATCAGTAACATGATTTTTAAAAGTTTTTTAAACCTTCAAAAACTTTCATTTCATTTATTCATCCAAAATAGAAAAAACCTAGCCTTAAGGCCATAACCGGTTTCACTTATACTACTATAAGATACTACACCAATGATCAGATAAAATTAGTAAAAAGTAAAAAGAAAACAATAAAGAAAACCTGTAACATATTACAAAAATTTTCTAAAAATAAATAACAAATTTTAAATATAATATAAATGAAATTTATTTGTTGATGGTTATTAAGCAATTGTCTATATGCATTTCATTGGCGCTTTTACCAAATCGTCAGTAGACTTCAACCACAACTTTGAAAAGTTACAAACCTCCTATTTTATGCACAGACTTTCAAAAATCATTTGAGAATTTACAAACGATAATATTTTTGAAAATCACAAAAGAATAAAATAAGTGTAGTAGGCTTAGAAACTTATACAAAACCCAACAAATATTTTATATTCGATATGAATCTATTTTATTTTTCTACACCTGTATACAATTAGAAATCCATTGGATAACAATAAAAGTATTATAAGGCAAAATGAAAAATAAAAACCAAATTAAACCAATTAAGTCTACTGACGATTTGGTAAAAGCGCCATTGAAATGCATATAGACAATTGCTTAATAACCATCAACAAATAAATTTCATTTAAAATATATTTATGACAATATGTCGAATAATAAATTTCTTAAAGGTTTTGGTTTTTATTTTTCATTTTGCCTTTTGGTTTTTATTTTTCATTTTGCCTTATAAGAAAAATAAAAGAGTGTCGCGTAATCCCCGGACAATGAAACTGTCCAGATTTAACAACCATTTTAGATTCCGTAACTAGAAAAAGTCTAACAAAGATGTAGAGTTACAACGTACGTCAAAGTACGTTGGTATACAGTTGTGCACAAGAGAAAGCCCCATTCTATGACAGCTGCTGCGTACCGTCAGATATTTGTTCATATTAAATAGGTTATTATTAAAATCACCTACAACAACAATGTTAGAGTATTGAACTAGCAGGTCAGACACTTCAGCCTCAAACGAAGCAAAGTCGCCATGAGGTAAATAAACAACTCCCACTAACACTTTAACCTCATCAATACAAAGTTCAGCAAACAGGAACTCAACAACTCCATAATTACTACCCATGTAGACCACTTTGTGTTTAATATCCCTCGCAACATATAGAGCAACTCCACCACCCCTCGTATGTGGGCGATCATTTCTGTGACAAACATAGCCTGGAATATCCACTACACTAGTAGAAACAGTTTCCTTCAGCCACGTTTCACTAACACCAAAAACATTTAGAATCTCACCATTCAACAAATGCTTGATTTCAGAAAACTTTGTAGAATTAGGTTTCAAAACTTGTACAATTTAAATGACCAATATTCACATTTTGATTCAGGTTACTAAAATGAGATCTCAGAAAACTGTTATCACTAATTACTGGCCCTAAATTCTGTGTAACATTCATATTAACAATGTAAATTTATAACAATAATCTTTATGAAAGCAAAGCACAAATAAAGAATATCTTTCATAAGATATTCAAAACATTTTCCCCAATATTCATAAACGATTAATAAAGAATGTGAGCAGTAAAACCGGTTTTCTCATACTAAATTCGTACAGTAAACCAACATTAACTACAATACATGTTTATGAATATGGGAGTATATCTCTCTTTAGCCATAAGAAAATCGTAGTCGTGCAGGGAAATCCCGCATAGATTTTGGAGAAAAATTAAGGTACCAATCTGCAAAGGGCGCTTGCAGCAAATTTCCCAACTGATTTTCGAAAAAAAAACTATGGAACAAAACTATAGTCAAACCCTTTCAAACAAATTTAAAGTTGGTGGAAACATACTATTACGTAGATTTAGGTAAATTACTTCAAAGTGTTTCACCGAGCTTGTGAGTGATTTGGTGCTCGAATTTTCGTAGTCAAATGATGCACTTACTTTATAAGGTGTGCACAGCAGATGTAATTGAATTTGTTCCATATATAATTTGACATTTAAAATTAATTAAATATTCTTTAATGTAGTTTTTTCGAAATTGTCAATCACAATTGATGGATGACCCAGGAATGGAGTTTGTAATTTAAAAAGCAACGCAGGGTTGCATAGATAAATATAGTTCGTAAAAGAGTATTTTCGACATAATTTAAAATAAATCACCTACTTTGAGGTAATTTGGTCGTATGCAAAAGGTATAAATTTACATGATTTGTTCAAATCACCATGATTTGTCGAAATCATGCCGGTGGAAACATACTATTATACATACAACGTTAGATTTGAGGCAAATATAAGATGAAATAATGAAGCAAATTTTTGTCATATCTTGCAAAAAAAAAAACAAAAAAACAGGCTGCTTTCCTAAACGCATGTTGCTTTGCAGTTCAACAATGTCACGTATTCCCAAACGCAATCGTGCAAACTTTGACAAAGTATTGTAAGTTTAGCAGCTGAGCTGCAAATAAACGCAACTAGCGCACTATTTAAATTGGCAATGCTTTTTATTGATAATGCATTTGATTTGCAGTGTTGTAAAGCATAATTGCTTGATTTAAACACTGCTTTGACGTTGCATACAGACGTTTATTGGCAAAAATTCCGAGCACGGCTCCACAGACTACACGGCTCATCAAAATAAAATAAATTACACACTGTTGTATAGATATCTCTCCATTCTTTCATTCAATACACTGATTATGCCGATAGCATAAAAGACGGTATAGAGCAAAGCGAATTAATATCAAGTGGCCTTATCATTAAAATACAAAGTAGGTGTAGGATTATTTTTATTTGTGCTTTGACAGTTCGGGTTAAAGTTTTTCTCTTTTCTTATATAGAGTTTGACTGATTGGGTGTAATCAGCTGATGATCATCTGTGATGATAAGGCTACCTCGTACTGAATTCGCCTTGGTATAGAGTTGCAGGCCTTAAAAGTTTAAAAAAGTATACATTAGACGTTTCCCAAAAAACTATAATTTTAAATTGCTCCATTAAGATGAAAAAATATACTAATTATTTATTAATATGATTATTTCGAACGTATTTGCTGTGTGAATCCAAATTGTTTATTGGCTAAAGTTCGTAACGTTATATTCGGAAAGAATTGGGCATGATTAATATTCCAAGGAACAAGGGAAAAATTAACATCAACTTAATTTTTAACGTACACAGCAGAACAGAGTAGCGCCACTTTCGGAAGCCGCTGCACTTCCATCGTCAGTGCTCACGTGTATTTGCTTATCACCACTTGTCAGGTGGCTCTGTTGAATGTGATTTTAGTTCTTATATATACAACTTTTTCCTGAAAATTTAATACGAGAATTAAATCACTCTCAATCTGATATTAAAGTGCACTTTCCCAGCGTTGCCATTGGTTTATTTTTCTTCATTCCTATTTTTCTGATTTTTTTTCTACTTAAGACAAACTTTTTTGGTTTGATTTTATACTTAAGTATATATGAACATGTAAATATGTGAAAAGCTCAAGCCAGTAGCTAATTGTTTATTAATATGATTATTTCGAACGTATTTGCTTTGTGAATCCAAATTGTTTATTAGGCTAAAGTTCGTAGCGTTATATTCAGAAAGAATTGGGCTTGATTAATATTCCAAGGAACATCAGCTTGAGAGTGATTTAATTCTCGTATTCAATTTTCACGAAAAAGTTGTATATATAAGAATTAAAATCACATTCAACAGAGCCACCTGACAAGTGGTGATAATTTCTTTCAAGGATACGCATAAAAAACAAATTTGTGCCGAATAAAAACAGCTTCAAATAGAGGAGATCTGATAAAAAAATAAGAAAATTATGAGCCATTAAGTGCAACAAGCCGATTTTATATCCCATACAAAATTGTTGTCAATCAAAAAGAATATTTTTAATGCAAACTAAATTAAGTTAATTTTGTATGAAAAATAATAAAAAAATATTCAAACTGTTTTCGCTTAAGGGATAATAACTTTCTTATTGCAACCATCATGTTATCGTCACAAAAATATCTTTGAAATACAGTCCGAAAAAATATACACTCAGTATATTTTTTCATCTTAATGGACCAATTTAAAATGATAGTTTTTGGAAATAGGTCTAAAAACATACTTTTTTTTAATTTTTAAGGCCTGTAACTCTATACATTTTTATCCAATCGGCACAACCTGCGTATTGAATGAAATAATAGAGAGATATCTACTTATATTCAGATGGGCTGTTCTCGGAATTTTTGCCAATAAACGAAAAAACTAAAAAAACACAAAAAATACTTATTTATCGCGCAAACGCTCATTAAGAAACATAAATTATTATAATTTTCGTGCTCAGCGACCAGTCGTTACCCCTCCAATTTCGAGTAAATTACGATAAAGTAGTAAAAATATCGAAATACTTCTAATTTTCGCCAATTACTCGAAATTGGAGGGGTAACGGCCCAGACAGACCTCATTTTCGGATTCATCACACCGAAATTAATGTAGGAAGGTGGGTCTGATCAAGTAAACAGCCCATTTTTTTCTTTTATATATTGTGTCTGCTTGAAGAAAATCATGATTTTTCTACTATTTTTTGTCTTCTTTGCTACTTACACTACGACTTCCATATCTCGGGATCGGTAAAATGTACATCAATAATTTTTTAACACGTAGTTAAATAATGCATTTAGAGCTTACAGTAAAAATTTCAGAAAGAACATTATATTAGTTTTTTTATTATATCAAAATTTTCTTCCTGAAATTAGAGTTGTTTTTTTTAATTTTGCCCTAAAGCATTTTTCGTTAACAATAATAAAATTTCAGTTAGTTTGTGTTATCAAGGTTTGTGATTGCGTGCAATAAACTATTTTTGGGAAACGTAAAAATTTCCGCAATTTATATAACCATGAACTGTTAACTTTTTTTTCTTAATAACGCAAATTAAAATCAAAGCTTTTGTATAATAATTTTCGCATTAAAACAAGAGTAAATATTATATCTCACGAAATAAGAACATTAAATCTTTAGATAAGGTTTAGAAATGAAAATAGTGAAGCTATGAGAGATAAAATGGACCATATATTTATACATACAAGTATACATATTTATCTTCTATCTATTTGGGCGATTCTCATTCTAAACGTACATTTTGTGTTTTTTTTTTGTTTACCAACGTAACTAAATGAAATATGAGAATATAGGATTTTTATTATTGTTTTCGCCTCATTCAATGGATCCTGAACTAAAATTATATATCTCGATTTTATTACATTTTTGTGTATTTAGCGTTATATTTGCTTTCGCAGTTGTCCTGGGAATGATTTTTGCGAAAAATACACCACAAAATATGAGTATGTTATTTGCAAGCACTATACATGTACTCTCTTAAAACAACAATTTATAATAATCGCAGTACGAAATTAAAAGTTATGACCGCTTTTTCAATTTTAACTTGGATGTTCTCATGGAAAAATAAAGAATTTGTATCTTTTAAAATAATTCTTTACAAACGTTTATACACGAGCAAAATTTAGGCTAACTCTTCTTTCAAATAAGACTAATTGTACTAAAATCGACCAAAAATGTCAAAAGTTACGTAAATTTGAAGTAATTATTCGTAGTAAATTACGACCTAACTAATACATTCTTCGAATATATAACAACCCACAGTGCGGTAGAAGTAACATTTTTTCAAAGCAAATCAGGAATTTCTAAACGGATAATGTTCGCTATATCGCTTCTACCCTTACGCAGCTGTTAACTTCTTTTGACATTCCTATAATATATAGATAAATTTTATTTAAAAAAATTTTTACGTAACGCTCAATACATTTTTATACGAATTTAATATTTTTTCAGAACACACACTATATTTTGAATTTAATACAACTCAGATGTATAATCTTCGATGTATTTCAACATAAGCTCCTTAGTTATTCACTAAAAATTCCAATTATATTAAAAAAATATCGAAAACACTCAATACATTGTTTTGGACACAAAATATGATTGATTGATTAAACGTTTTGCAATATAATACTATTTAACAAAGTTCAAAAAACTTTTAAATATTTTGAAGTACAAACCTACGCTGTTATTTTACTGTATGTTGTTAATCCAATTTTAATAATTAAACTCAGTAGTGAAGGATACTAAAAGATCGTTACGCTCAATAAACAAGACTTCGGACAACAACAATTAAAAAAATATTATTTCTAATATTTTTAAGAATTTGATGAGTAAAATACAAGGTAGATTTATTTACCAGGTAGTCGCAATTCCTTGAAAATGTCAAATTATTAAAACACATACACAACATAACTTGTGTATTTTGATGCAAAAGTGACAGCTACAAATTAAAAAAAAGTAAACAGCTATGGAATCAAGATTACCTGGTAAATAAATCTACCTCGAGTGAAATAAGAAAAGCAAATAAAAATATTCCAAACCGTTATAAATTTCATCTCGTTTTTGGAAAAAATCGTAGTTTCTTAATGTGGAAAATCAACAGCGTGCATTACGGACACGCTGTAAACAGTATTTTCATTTTTCGTTTTTAACACATAATGGACAGTCTTACACAAAAAAACTTAATTACATTTGTTTATAATATATTATATCATGCTAATGAAACTGCCCATTTTAAAATGTATGCGTTTATTTTATGAAATATTTTACTATCGCCCATGTTCTGGAAGACGTAACGTTTTCAACTTGCTTAAGGCTGATTTAGCCGACCGTAAATGTAGAAAACTTAAATGTAGTCGAATGTACTGATCGTTTTTTTCTTATAGCTTTTCAATGTGACAGAAACGATCAGCACATTCAACTACATCTACATATATGGTCGGCTAAATCAGCCGACCTATCTAGTCTATGTCCATACGAGTCAATTTTTGCTGCGCAACTTTTGAGCTTATGGGAAAAAGAGGTGAGAAGATTGGGAAAGGGTACACTGCTTCATGTACATGCAACTCTCTTTTGTTTTCTTCTTCGTAATATTAAGCAACAAACAAAAACAAAAGCTGCACAACAAGAATTTCATTATCATCAAAAGAAAATTTAAGAAAGTTGCAGAAGCAAAAATTGACTCGTATGGACATGGACTTACGGTTTAAAAAAACGCAAAACGCATTTCAGCATGTTCTGAAAACCGCATGATTTGCTAACGTTTTGCTATTTTTCAAAGTTTTTCAAAGAGCAATGAAAACGTATTATTACAAAACATAAACAAAAAATAAATTTAAAATTATCGCCAGTTCATAAGGAAACAATTGAGACAGAAAATTGACAAACTCAAATCAAATCTTTAAATTGTACACTCAAAATATTTTGCATTTAAAATTAATTGAAATTGCAATTAAAATAAATTAAAACTCAACTAAAAACCGGTATACTTATTTTTCATTTAAGTTTAACAAAAAGTTTATTCAACTTTAAATGTTAAAAAGTTAACAGACTTAAAACCATAAAAAATTAATGATTCCTTATTTGTTTGGATCAATGTAAGTGTCAAAAGAACTAATAGCAGCTTCCGTAAAAATAAGAGGTTTCCTTGTTTCTGCTATTTTTACTGTTATATAATCAACAGCAAGTTCCGTAAAAATAATTGATTTTTGCTTTATTTTTAAATATTAGAGAGGCTTATTATTTCGTATCTTTAATTATTATTTTATTAAATTTATATTTTTACTCACTGTCTGTTATGTTAACTTCTACTGGGATCGGACAAAGCTCGTTCGGGTTTGAAATCCAACGTATCAACCATCTGGCAAAAGCATATTATGTAAATTAGCTGCACGAAGACAACATAAACTTTCTAAATGTTATGCATTTAACATTAAAAACTAAAAAAAACACACACACGCATTGTCTTCGCTGAAATTGAACTAACAACTACACCGCTGAGTTTATATGTGTATTGATATAATTTAAATTGCAATTTTCGCTAATTTTACGTACATAATATTTTGATACTTACAACGTAAACAACGGACTATATTGAATGCAACAGAAAATCCGCATAATAGGTATTTAAGTTAACACCCTAATTTAACTAACTAACAGGTTAACGCCCTAATTTAATTAACTAACACCTTAACTTTTAATACAATAAAATTGTATTGCGAAATCATATTGCAACTCAGCAAAATGTATGTCTGCGCGTGTTGCAATATGATCCTCACTTAAAATTATTTATTGTGAAACTGTAAAGCAAGCATTTTCCCACATTATTAAATATGCACTTTTTAATTATAAGAACTTTAATGAAGCCAGAATTATTTGCTGGAATTCAATTCAATTCTAGGTGTGGAAGAATAAAGTACATTTATTTTAAATCTTAAAAAACCTTGTTATTATTGTCGTGTGTGTACACATCCGTAACTTTTTTACAGCAAGGATTCGTTCTTGTTTAACTGGCGCCCGAGCAGGGACCGGCCAGACTCGGTAAAAGGATGTGCCGGATCCTTACGGACTTGGCTCATGGAAAATGGTGGAAAAAAAATAATTTCAATACATAAAAAAATTTAAATAAATGTGAAATTGTGAAGTGATTAAAATGAATAAAATAAATTTTTATTTTTGTTGGAAAGATAAATTTTAATCTTTAAAATCAAGAAATTAAATTATGAAATGGAAAGTATGAATGAAGTGAGTGCATGATTTAAATAAGAAAATGTGTGAATTCGAGAATGATATGTGTGAAATATTTACGTAATACGAAAAACTTAAATAATTAATGGAAGGAAATCCTTCCTTAAAGGAAAGTTATATACTCGTAAGATATTTTTTAGGTTTTCCTTCAAGTGTGTGTTGTGCTATAACTAGAAAAAAGTGACCCATATGACACCCTAGTGGTGTCAGCGTGCTGCGATCTCGAACTCCGAGCACTCCAGCGCGTAAAAAATAATTCTTGTCACAAAATAAAATAAATAATTAGTCTTTTGGGAAAATGTGCAATTCTCCTTCATAGCGCCCTCTTCACTAAATGGTGAGATTGCAGAAGGCTAAAGATGACTTCTTCTACAAGTTGCAGTACACATAAGAACCCGCACTACTTAGTAGAAATCCTGTCAGTTGTAGTTAACATAAGAACCTGCACTACTTAATGGGAATTAAGTCTTACTTTTCGCCTGGTAATCGGGGGTCACAGTTGGAAGGTTTACAGGGTGAGATAATTCGTGCCTTAGTACGTCGGCAGCTGCCGTCGAAAAAGGACTATGCGATCCTCCACTCAAAGGATTATAACTAAATATAATATTATAAAATAAATAAATTATCAACACAACACCGAAAGGAAGCAACTTCAAGATTAATATAACCTTTAGATCCTAATATAAAAGGAATAGAGGCAAAAGCCAGAAAAATAAAATAAAGGATGAGAAATAAAAATTTCCCCTATAAAAGAATATATAAAAAAATATATATATTTTAAATGCATAAAGAAATTTGTGAAAAGAGAATAAAAAATAGGAGCTAAATAATAAAAGTTTTCCCTACAAGGGATATATCACTCAAAGAATAAAAAGAAATTTACATGATTTTTAATAAAATTTAAATGTTGGAAAAATTATTGAAATTATTATTAAAATATGTTAAAAGTTAATATTGAAGCTGAGCCAAGTTCGACGCGAAATAAAGTAATAAAGTACGTTAATAAAAATTGTTTTTCGTTGTAGGAAAAACAACCAACCAATGTACATCACGGGAACAACGTACGTTAAACTTCTCCATTTATAATAAAATATATTAGAATTCGTTAACCTAGAATTGAATTAAAAACTCATAAGGGTAAGTGCACGGATTTATGTATCAGCAGTAAAAATTTGATTATTTAAAAATTTATATTTTTAATTACATTTTTTTATATACAAGGAGGGAAAAACCTTGTATATAAAAAAATTTAATTAAAAATATAAATTTTTAAATAATCATATTTTTACTGCTGATACATAAATCCTCTGTGTTAACCACGTAAGGGACATTTCAGAGTAATACGAAACGTTCCGAAATTTAAATTGTTTGGTTTAATTAGTTCTTAGTCGGTTACATTTGTGTCCTTATTATAAAAATACATACCTCAGAATATATCCTGGTTTTTCCTCGTGCGTTATTAAGAGTATTTATTAGTCGGTGAATAATTATTAAAATGGAAGCAAAAACAAATGCTCGAGATGACGGGGGCTCTAAACGCGACACTTAGTCAAGTGAAGGCCCTGGAGGCTAGGATTAGGACTATCGAGAGTCCTCGAACCTCAAGCGAGATTTCTCATGAGCCACCTCGTGCTCCTCAGACTGAAACCGAGTTGAGAGAAATATCTCAGCTACCAGACCGAGAGAAGGAGCTCCAGCCATTTGACTGCAACCCTACGCAATATGTGTCCTGGCTACACAGCGTAGAGTCAATATTGAAGGACTATGAGATAGTTCGCTTAAAACCAATTTATAGGGCAATACTACAAAGCATTAGGCAGAAGGTAAGAGGAACTGCTGACGCAGCAGTAGTCTCTTACAAGATATTTGATCCGGACAGGGCTAAAATTAAGGAATGCCTTTCACTGCACTATGCTGATAAAAGGGACGTTAGAACCCTTGAGCACCAGTTAAGTCAACTGATGCAAAGGAACTTAAGGGTGGACCAGTTTTACGCATCCGTTAACCACCAATTTTTCTTAATAATTAATAAGCTAAAAACCGAGAATTTCTCTACAGAAAGAATCGATACCCTAGTTAGAACTTATAGGAATAGAGCCTTAGATGTTTTTATACGCGGTTTAAATGGGGAACTCTCTAGGATTTTAATCGTCCAAAGACCCAAGACATTACCAGAGGGTTACGCAATGTGTCTGGCAATCCAAAACCTGAATTTAAGGAATATAAACTTGCACCCAGTGGCTCCCAACCAGGTAACTGTTCCGGTGAATACGATGGCCCGAATGGAGCAACCGCCTCATTTGCCAACGAGACAATTTAGCAGTTTCCCAAACAAAACATTTAACAGTACCAGACCGAGGACTAATTCTGCTGGTCATCGAGCAATTCCACCAAGACCGATGGGACCCAAGGCCGTTGAAAAAATGGATGTCGATAAATCTGTGCAATCTAGATTTGTAAATTATATGAATAGGCCCTTAGCATTTAAAAGAGGTGCTAGATCCGAAAATTTTACGAATCCATTCAAACAACAAAAATTATTCAATACCCGTGTGGGTCATGGTATTTCCCCTACTGAGTTGTCGATAAATTCTAAGTATTCAGGATATGTTCATGATGAGCCACAGAGCAAGGATGCCGAGATCCCAGAGGTAAATTTTATGATGGGGGCCTCCCTTCCAGAGTACCATATTTAGAAATAATAACGAAGACTGGGGAGCCGCTAAAGTTTCTTGTTGATACTGGAGCAAACAAAAATTTTGTGGGCTCTCACATATGCAGAACTGGCACCCAGCTAAAAAAACCATTTAAAGTAAGAACGGCCGGAGGGATATTATCAATAGGGAAAATAACACCCTGACGATTTAAACAGGTGCAATTCTTCCCCTAAAGGAAAGATTCTCTGAGGAAGTAAACTTTATAGCGAAAAACTTCCCAATGGAGGTGACTCAAAAACTTAAAAAAATAACAGACAAATATGAAACTTTATTCGGCCCAATCAAAGCCGGTGAAATGGTGACCACATCCATTAGGGCTGAAATTAAGACAAGTACCGACGAGCCTATATACACAAAAAGTTATCCCTATCCTGCGAATATGGGTCCTATTCTGGAAGAACAAATTGCAGAACTTTTAAACCAAAATATAAAAGTTCCTATAATTCTCCAATATGGGTTGTACCAAAAAAAAAAACCCAAGCCAAATGGAGAAAAAAAAATACAGAATGGTAGTTGATTTTAAAAGACTTAACTCAGTAACTATTTCTGACACATATCCAATCCCTGATATTAACTCAACCTTAGCCAGGCTGGGCAAGGCTAAATACTTCACGACGCTGGATTTAATATCGGGCTTCCACCAAAAACCGATGAAGGAATCCGTTATACCTAAAACTGCCTTTTCTACCCTAAATGGGAAATTTGAATTTTTGCGCCTCCCTTTTTGATTAAAGAACGCTCCGTCAATTTTTCAGAGGATGATTGATGATGTGCTGAAGGAATATATAGGCAAAATATGTTACGTATATATTGACGATATTATCGTCTATGGACGTGATATCGATGAACATTTGAGGAACGTGGAACTTGTATTCGAGAAGCTCTTGGAGTCCCAACTAAAAGTAAATCTAGAGAAAACACAGTTCTTGCAAACACATGTAACGTTCTTGGGATATGTTGTTTCTGAAAATGGAATACGGGCAGACAATCAGAAGATTGAGGCAATACAAAACTTAGCCCCTCCTAGGACACTAAAAGACCTAAAAAGTTTTCTCGGTATGACTTCTTATTATAGGAAGTTTATTAGAGACTATGCCAAGGACGCCAAGCCCTTGACCAATCTCACTAGAGGAGAGAATGCTCAAGTCAAGGCAAATCAATCTAGGAAGGTATCGATTAATCTTACGGAAGAGGCACTGAATGCTTTTAATGAATTAAAAGTGTTGTTGGTGTCTTCTGAAGTTCTAGCATTTCCTGATTTTGATCAACCATTCAATTTAACCACTGATGCTTCAAATTATGCAATCGGAGCTGTATTATCCCAGGACTTTACAGGTGCAGGTAAGCCTATAGCGTTTATTTCTCGTTCTCTCAAGAAAGCGGAGGAAAACTACGCAACTAATGAGAGAGATGTTGGCCATTGTTTGATCCTTGGATAATTTACTATCCTATCTCTACGGTGCTAAAAAGGTAAAAATATTTACTGATCACTATCCTTTAACTTATGCCTTGGGCAACCAAAACCATAACGCTAAACTGAAAAGATGGAAGGCCAGGATCGAAGAATATAACTACGAACTTGTATACAAGCCTGGTAAGTCCAACGTAGTGGCTGACGCCTTATCCCGATTGGGAACAAATCTTATCCAAATTTACATGCTTAGCGATGAAGAAACAGTTACAGCCTCGGAAACCGGTTCCGAAACCGCAACCGCTGATGAAGGAAAAGAAGACTCCGATGGGACAGTCCATAGTGCCCAGCAAGATTCGAGTGATCTAATTGTTCACGTCGAAGCGCCTCTAAATGTTTTCAAAAATCAAATCATCATCTGAGAGGGAAAATAATTACATAGTAGCATACAGCCACATCCAGGGGTTATTAAGCACCATGCTACTCTTGACCAAATTACCTCCCGATCCTTGAGGGAAACCCTAAAAAAGTGCCTTAACCCAAATTTCATTAATGGGATAAAAACTCCTGAGTGTTTTATTCAGCTGCTTAACAATGTCTATTTGGGTCATTTTGCGGCATACAAAATAAGAGACTAGTGGAAGATGTCACTAACCCAGAAAAGGTTTGTAAAATTATAGAGGATGAGCATAAGCGGGCTCATCGAAATCCTAGGGAAAACGGCTTACAAATATTGGAAAACTACTATTTTCCTCGCATGAGAAGCCTTATTCGCTTCTACACCAAAAAGTGTGAGATATGCAAATTAAATAAGTATGACAGGCATCCTGTCAAGCTTAAAATACAGCAAACCCCCATTCCTAAGTATCCTTGCGAAATTTTACATATAGACATTTTCGAGATTCAGGGACTAACATTTATTAGTTATATTGATACATTCTCAAAATTTGCTAAGCTCTTCCATATTAAAAACCGTTCTGTGATTCACTTAAAAAGCAAATTAGCAAACGTTCTTCATTACTTCACGGCACCGCGTATGATTGTATCTGATAATGAAAGAGGATTCCTTACCCCTACAATATTAAATTTTATTAGATCCTTGGATATCGAAATTTATTTTACTCCTACACAGAAGTGAGGTTAATGGACAGGTCGAAAGATTCTACTCTACGCTAATAGAAATTTATCGGAAGCAAGATTTATCATGTCGGCAAGATTTATCATGTCCTAGGGACATGATAAATCTTGCCGTCGACCGATATAATAATACAATACACTCGGTAATTAAAAAGAAACCTTCAGATATATTTTTTAATAGGTCCGAACGATTTAATTTACCATTGAGTATGCTTATTTACAATCAAAATAGAAAACTATGTAAAAAAAGTAAACTATTTTAAGGATTTATTTTTTTATTATTATAAAATGAAAAATATTTTACAAATAGAGAAAATATAAGAACTTATGAGTTCGTAACATAAGAAAATTATTTTTTAATAAAAATTGGGAGAATTTTCTATCAGATTTTGTAAACCCTAATTAAGAGATTGTCTTTGACAATTTTCGTATTTAAAAACTCAATTCTGTATTAACTAACATATTATTATTTAAGTATATTTTTATTACTTTCCTTAACTGGTGCTTACCATGTCTTCGAGTATCAATCCCCAATTGTAACAGTAAAGCATGGAGAAGGATGGATTATAAACGGGTATCTTAATGTCGTACATGTGATAAATCTCGAAAAGCTGGAAGAAATGCTTCATACCACTGCAACCGTTTTTTCAACTATTAAAAGTAGCGAGCTAAATAAAAAACATTCGAATACTACCTTCAAAGAACTTACGAACGCATAAACTCAATAAAAGGTATTATGCGAAATAAAAGATCCCTAGATTGGATTGGTTCAGCATGGAAATGGATTGCGGGAAGTCCAGATGCGGCAGATTGGAATATGGTATTGCAAAGCCAAGAAAGGCTTGTAGAAAATAATGACCACCAATACGTAATAAATAATACATTGTTCGAGACAACGGGCGAAGTGGTGAAAAGAATGAACGATTTAATTAGCAATTTTAATAACGAAATTTCTAAATCTGATTTGGAGGAAGTGACAAAGGAGTTGTTAAACTAGTTACTGATTCCGAAAGAAGATATTGAAGAAGTGGTACGAGGCTGTCAATTAGCAAAAAGTGGTGTAATTAATACAATTCTTTTAGACATGGCAGAAATTCAACGTATAGTCTCCGAGGTGGACTCACTCCCATACAGTAATGGGATTGAAGCCATTGAGTATGGAAAGCCAAGCATTTTTTTTAAATGGTACGTCACTGTTGTATGTTCTATCAATACCCAAGGTGAACCCAAAAAGATTTGAGAGAATTACTGTAAAAGCATCAATCATCCAAAACAGGCAGCTTGACCTAAAATACAACACAGTGCTCCTGAACTACGAGAACGCTTATGGTATCACGGATAGCTGTACAACAATAAGTAATACAACGATTTGTGCCCTTGACCAACTAAGGAAACTGAATGATGAAGACTGCTTGTTACGAATCTTAAGGGGTATCAACGCAAATTGCACCTTCCTTTCGAACAAGGAAACCTTGATTGAACAATTGGAAGATGATCTTCTGTTTGTGACTAATTTCAAAGAAAGTGTGCTTTTTTCACAGCAAAATAATAGGAGCCTAGAAGGTACTTATTTGATAATATTTTTCAACGAAACAATCGAAATTGCGAATCGGAAATTTATCAATGAAAGAATAACTAACATACAGGCTCTACCGCCTTTGATGGCAAACGTATATGAAAAAGACCGTAAGCTCGATGTCAACTTCCTGCACGAACTTCAGGAAAAAAATATTGGACATATTAAGCATTTAAGATACCATCTCAATCTTACCCTTTGGTCACATGTAACCGGTTACCTTCTAATGGCAATTATTGTGGGCATTGTAGTAGTCATATGGAGGAAAATATTCGGAAAGATTAATATTCGAACTTTTGAGGCTCCCGCAATCACCTGTAAGGAATAAAAGGATCAGCGGGACGCTGATTTTTAAAGAGGGGGAGTTAACACCCTAATTTAACTAACTAACAGGTTAACGCCCTAATTTAATTAACTAACACCTTAAGTTTTAATACAATAAAATTGTATTGCGAAATCATATTGCAACTCAGCAAAATGTATGTCTGCGCGTGTTGCAAATGATCCTCACTTAAAATTATTTATTGTGAAACTGTAAAGCAAGCATTTTCCCACATTATTAAATATGCAGTTTTTAATTATAAGAACTTTAATGAAGCCAGAATTATTTGATGGAATTCAATTCAATTTTAGGCGTGGAAGAATAAAGTACATTTAATTTAAATCTTAAAAAACCTTGTTCTTATTGCCGTGCGAGTACACATCCGGTCAGGACCCTTGGGCGGTTGACCGTAACTTTTTTACAGCAAGGATTCGTCCTTGTTTAACTTTTATTTATTGAATGTTAGAATAATTTAAAAATAAGATTGCTTGGAATTTAACCCCCATATTCATAAATAAATAAGATGTATTTAAAATCTATTTTAAGAAAATTTTGTATGAAAAATTTTAAATAAAATACATTTCAAACTCATTTTAAATTCTATGAATATGGGGGTAAATGTTTACTCTTTTATATATGATTGCACGGAATATTTTTTGAACAAAATACAATCCGTTACTGTCATAATATTGTGAGTGTATATTTTAAATTAAAATCGTGGAAAAATTTTTAAAAACTTTCTTCAAATAAAAAGAAAATATATTAAATTTTAATTGTGCATCATTTAATTCGGGAATTCAGCGTGGCTCAGCCAAGCTGTTGAACCGCCAAAAGGCAACACAGCCGAAAGGTGGTTGTCTTAAACCTAGCGGCGAGCTACCTCTGGACTTCAAGCCTAGTACCTCCAAAGCTAAAGACTTTGCAGGCAAACCGGCTAAAGCCCCTTCTTTAGGTGCGGTGCGTTTGGACACGACTAAGTCCACCAAACCCTCCGTTTCCCATGTGCCAACTGTGAAGGAACCAGATGGTATAATTCCAGATGATCTACAGAGGAACATGGACCTGGTTATACCATGGCTTTCTGTAATATATAAAGAATGCTTAAACTACGCTTATATTCCAGCTTGCTGGAGTAGGTGTAGGGTTATCTTCATCCATAAAGGTGGCAAGACTTCCCACACTAAGCCTAAGGACTTCAGACCAATCAGTCTGACATCCTTTCTGCTCAAAACCCTAGAAAGAGCTATTGATATACATTTGAGAATGTCTATGCCCGCGACACTTCTCTCTCCCTCACAACATGCCCATACCAAAGGCAAGTCTGTGGAAACTGCCCTACACTCTCTGGTCAGCCACATAGAGAATACTCTGGAACACAAAGAGTTCACTATGGTGGCCTTTTTGGACATAGAGGGTGCCTTTAACTACGTCAAACCCGATTCCATTATCTTGAATATGATAGAACTAGGGATTGATTCTAATATCTGCAGTTTCGTTAAGAACCTGCTAACAGCGCACTCCACAAGGATGATATGCTACTTCGTTGGCATCCCTCTATCACATTGTAAATCACTGATGCAGCTTGAATCAATCAGACTGGCACAATATAGGTGGGAACGCGAAGGCACCTGCCGCGTGGCTAGGTCCACGTGGCCCTACTACGACCTCAGCAGGACACTAGATCTGCTCAGGCTCGGTAAAGGTCGAACGAAACTATTAGTATCAGTGCTCACAGGGCAGTTGGCAGGGCAGTCGTAATTTCTATGCCCTGTCTGCTCTAGGGTAACACAAAGGGACCGAATCAACGGACCCAAGTGAGTCACTTCTACAGTCGTGACTGCCCTCCTAACCTAACCTAACCTAACCTAACTTTTATACTCTCTTTAAAGCGCAGTTTAAATAAAATAGACCAGATCGCTTCAGTATACACCACCGGCTTGAAAACGCCAAATTTCTAACGTTTTAATTTGTCGGAGCACCTGTTTGGCGTTTTCAAATCGAAAACGCGAAATTTAAGCGATATGCGTTTTTCAGAACATGGCCGTATACTTTCAACGGACATGAAAAAGGTATTATAAAAGAGAATCAGCTACATACATATGTATATGTGGAGCACTCCACGCCAAATCGGACGGTTTGAATTTTTTTTGATTTCGCCAATTTTGTAAAATTTTTTAGTGCTCCTTAAAAAGACTTCTTGATAAATTTTAAGATTTTCTTGATTATGCGATGAAAAGATATTACATTAAAAAAAAATTCTTTTCTTTTACATTTTTCTTATAACTTTCTTAATAAAGGTCCAAATTGGAATTTTTTAAAAATATTTTCTTTCAAATTTTTGTTTTAATATTAAAAAAAAATTAAAAAATATTCCAAATTTGTTTGATTTTGATTTTTGGGATTTGAAATATTAAATCGTGTTTTTGAAAATGAGTGTATACTTCGAATTTTTTTTAATTTGTAATATTAAACTTCTATCTACCCAAGAAAAATCACGATTCACAGTTGTGACAAAATTTGTCAAGTAACTGCTACCAGGGTTTTCAGATCTTTTTCGACCTATTTCGCTAAATTGGTTTTAAAAATCGCCAAAACTCGCCAAAATCAATTTTATGTAGTTTTTCTTAATATATGTTTGATAATTAATTTGTTTTTACATAATACTTTTTTTAACATACATTTTTATAATATGTTCGTAGAAAAATTTAGCAGAAAATCGTCAAAAGTAGAAATAAAATCGCCAAATATTGTTTCTTGTAAATTTTTCTCATCCAAATTCAAAAACCCATTAATGATAACATAAGAAAAGCCACCAAAATCACATTGTTTTAATATCTTGCAGACGAGTTTTGGTGCGATTTATTTTTTAAAATACTCCTTAAACAAAGCAATTTTCCCGAATTATATAAATTTTTAACTTCAATTTTGTTAAAAAATAGCATAAAAATAGCCAATAAATTTATTTATCGCCAGAAAAATCGCCATGTCGCCAAATCAAAACTTTAGACGCCAAACAAGTTGAAAAATCGCCACGTGTGACAGCGACTGCTACTTGCAAAGTTGCTCTTTTCTATTTGTTACATACAGAAAGTTATGATATTTCACTGTTAGGTGGGTAATAACGTTTTTTATTTACGTACAATAACAACAAACAAATAGTGTTGCTATTTCTTGTGTTCTCTTCTTCCTTATTAGTATTTCTTTTTAAAATTCAAAGTATATTTTAAGGCGTATTTAAATCTGCCTTGGTATATTAAAGAACAACGTTTTTGTTGTAGAGATGCATGTGTGTTTTGATAATTACATTGCTATAAGAGAACTGAAAACAGTGATCACATTCACAGTTTTAAGTAACAGTGATTTTTAAATCACGTCCACAGTTCACGATGTTCTTTAAAAATCACGAGATCTCTAGTATGCAGTTACATCATTGTTTTACGTGCTGTGTGGCAGATCGAACCGCCTTGTTGGAAAAACTCAGTGATGTGAACTATTCATAATCAAATAGAGCTGTCTACCTCCTTAAAAAGCCATTAACGTCGACGTTAACTGTTAATCGTACATTGTGAAAAGGGGCGTTAATATAAATTAATGAAACTCTGCTAAAATAGTACATTGAGGACTTCTACTAAGTATGTTCAAAATCACCGGGTATAAAAAAGTTAGTTCTTATGGCTTGAATATAAAAATAAAATGTATTTAAAATCCATTATAAGAAAATTTTTCATAAAAATTTTAAATAAAATACATTTCAAACTCATTCTAAATTTTATGAATATGAGAGTAAATATTTACATTATGAATAGAACGTGTTGTCCATAAAAAGATAATGTTATCGCTCAAAAATGTTCATACTCATGTATCGAGATATTCACCCATAATGACACAAAGACGTTTCAAAAGTTAGTTTGATAATCAGAAGGCTGCAAGAAATAGTAGCTCTCGGACCACACCCGAGGGAATAATATATATACATATTTAGTGAAAGTGAAAAGTAACATTATAATTTTTTTATATACACAAATATAATTTAAAAGAGAACATGAATCGTGGTCAAGTCTTTGGGTTTTTACTTCTTATAGCAATTGCAAGCACCGTCTATGGTAAGTAGGTCTAAATATTTTGTACTGAAAGTGCATAATATATCGAAAAATTTAAAATTAAAATTGAATCAAGTTATTTTCATAATTAAATTAATTATAAAGCCAACAAAATGGTGATCTTTTAAAATTTCTTGAAATAAAAATAACTGATCCTTATATATTTCCATTTACTGGTTACTATGACATCAATAGTTTTTACTTAGTAGGTCTAGTTTTAAAAATATATGTAGTGACAAATTTTATGTGAACTAGAATATTAGACTAGCTTCTTGTACTTTTTTATTAAGCAGTTTCCACACTGAAAAATAACTTACTGTGTTGTGTGTGGACCAATACAAATAAATAAATAAAAGAATAAAAAATTAAAATATTATTAAATAATGAAAATATTGAAAATAATGAAAAAATTAAAATATTATTAAATAATGAAATTTTATGATATAACGGGATAAATAACATAAGTATACAAGGTTTTGGATTGGAGCAGAGAAAAGTCATTTTTATGCTATTTGGAGCGCTGAGCTCTAAGCTACACTCGATTTATTCAAATTGATTGTAGTTTTCGAGATATACTTTTATATAAAAAAAGAAGCAGTTGCACGACATATGTTAACATAACTGAAGTACGGGGTGTTCTATTCACTTAAATAAAAATATATAAAATTCGATAAAAGTAATACATTTGAACCGTCCTAACATTGCTTTTTAATCTGCTCAGTAGTTTCAGAGATATCGTGGAACTTGTGTAAAAAAAAATGTTTTTTATAAAAATTTTTGTTCTTAAAAAATAAAAACAGAAAAATAAAATCCATTATTTTTCCATGCAGATTTAGGTGAATATATTCCAAACAGAACATATTTCATTAAAATCAATCCGCAAATTTGATTTTCTTCACAATTAAGTGAGGGGACTCAATTGATTAAAATTACGATTTTCATACAAAAGCAACATTTTAATCTGTGTGTATGTTTATGTGCTTTGTATGGAAATCGTGATTTTTATCAATTGAGTTCCCTCACTTAATTGTGAACAAAATCAAAAGTTGTGGGTCCACCACCTTTTTATGGAAAAACTCCAAAAATTTTGCATTTTTTACATGTTCCATGTTCAGATGCGTTTACATTTTTAACGAGATAAGATATTGGTATGAAAATTTCTACGTTTTGTTCTAAATTTGATCATATATATCGCCTTTTATTTGAAAAATTATCTTGCACTTAGTAAGTTAGTAAAATTAAAAAAATTTCGCACGCAATTATCTCTGAAACTAAACGAGATATTCCACACATGTAAGAATGTTTATTGTAGGCATTCTCAAGGACTGACTGTCTAGCATTCAGACTATAAATTAACTTTTGAAGATTTTTTTTCAAAAACTTACCATCCGAGGTAGCCAAATTTGGGGCCTCGCCCCAAAGAAAAGAAAAAAATTTTCATTTCAGACATTGTCCAGATAACCGCACATTTGTAGTGTTGTCATTCGAATAAGAGTTATTCGAATATTCGAACACCATTTTTCCATTTTTGTTCCAACGAACAACATTTTTCAATTTAGAATAAATATTATTCGAACAGTTTGTGTCGAATATTCGAATAATTATTTTGAACTACTTTTTATAAAAATTGGTTTACATTTACGAATGTACAATAGCGTTTTAAATTAATTACTTTTTTAAGTTGCTAGCAATAGCATGTACATTAGGTGACCCTTATATTGAAAAAATTCGATTTCTCCCAGTCTCAGCCCCCAAGTTTGATAACAAATGATAAATAAATTAACTGCCTGTTCAACGATGTCGAAAAAAGATGTTCATGCGCATTCTAAGCGAAAGAACACTGATTTGCGTTCATGAACAAAGTCATAAATATGTTTCTATACGAACAATAACTCGAAAAAAAAGTAGAAAGAAAACGTAAAAGGTTTCATACGATATCCGATTCAACAATGTCGAAGCAATACGAACATAATGTCAAAATTACTCACTTACTGTGTTGCTTGCGACTGGTAAAAAATTTTGCATAAAAGTCCATTAAATTCTTAGAACTCGTAACATCTCTCTTTATTATAATATTTTTTATCATTCTTATTAATTTTTTTATTATTTATGCACATACTCATGATTTTTTTAAACAAAAATTAAAGGCACTAACACATTCAAAACTTCTGTTTTCTTTACTTTGTAAGGCCCACCAAACAAGGTAGTCGCACCTGTACAGCAAAAGTAGAATTTGTATTAGAAAATTATAAAAATTTCTTGTACAACTGCGAGTACCTTACAATCGACTCTCTTGTCGTTATGTTTTGTTGTATTTTTCTTAAAAAAATTTAGTAGTATTTTCAGTGTTTTAATGAAAATCGTCGAATAAACTAGAACTTTACAATATGGCATTATTGTATAATTTTAATACTTAAGAGAGAAAAATTGACATACGTAAGTGCAAGCAAACAAAAGCTGTCGATATTGTTGAACCCAAATTGACTAGATTTCGAGACAGTGGCTTTCGATCGCTCAGGTTTTCCTTCGACATCGTTGAACAGGCAGTAAATAAAGTGCGACTTTGGCTCGCACACGAAGGGTTCCGTACGAATACACATATGCATATCCCTTTTTGTTTTTGCCCCGTTTGTCATTTTGGCAGTTTTTTCGTTGTGCTTTCTTGTTTAATTTTAGTTTTTTATTTTTTTAAGTATTTTTCGTTGTTTTTTGGGTTTTTTTTTGGTTTTGGCGCTTTTCGTGATTTTTTTAAAAATTTTTTCTGGCGATTTTCCGTGTTTTGCAATTTTTTTTTGTTTTTTGCCGATTTGTTTAGTTTTGGCGATTTTTTGGTTATGGCATTTATTTAACGTTTTCACTTTCTGACGATATTTTTAGTTTTAGCGATTTATTTTAGTTGTGGCGATTTTTTCGGTTTTGGCGCTTTTTTCGTTTTTGGGGATTTTTTCGGTATTTTGTGGTTTTTTAGTTTTAGCGATTTTTTTTGTTATGACACTTTTTTCGTTTTGGCGATTTTTTGGATTTTTGGCGTTTTTTTGGTTTTTGCGCTTTTTTTCGTTTTTGTGATTTTTTTCATTTTTTGGCGAATTTTTCATTTTTTGATGATTTATTTAGTTTTAGCGATTTTTCGTTTTGAAGACTTTCGATTTTTGACGTTTTTTTAGTTTTTTTTGCGATCTTTTTAATATATTGCGTTTTAGCGATTTTTTTAATTTTGGCGCTTTTTTCCTTTAAGCGCTTTTTTCATTTTAGCGTTTTTTTCGTTTTGAAATTTTTTTAATTTTGGATTTTTTTAGTTTTAGCGTGTTTTAAAATTTCAAGATTTTACATCTTACGGTTTCCAAGATACAGCATATTGTCTCAATTACATAGTCAAAATTACAATAACTAATAGAATACCCTTTAATTTTTATTGTTTTAAATATCGGTGTTAATTGGTGTAGTCTATTCTACAGACTACACCAATTAGCACTTACTTTCAAAATTAAAAGTGTCTATTTATACATAAGTGTCTGTATATTACATTGGTATTTCAACATTTTTCGTTGCACGCCTTAGAACACCCTTTAATTTTTAGCTGTCATATATTTATTGTAGTAGCGGTCAAAGTTTTACATATTCTGTGAAAATTTCAGGTCCGTAGCTCTTACGGTTCCCGAGAAAACATTACACTGGTATTTCAAAATTTTTCGTTGCTCGCTTTAGAACACCCTTTAATTTTGAACTGTCATATATTTGCTGTTGTAGCGGCAAAAGCTCTACATATCCTGTGAAAATTTCAGGTCCGTAGCTCTTACGGCTCCCGAGAAAACAGCCTGTGACAGACAGACGGACAGACGGACGGACAGCGAAGCGAAAACAATAGGGTCCTTTACACTTTTGGTGTATCGGAACCCTAAAAACTGATCCTGACAAATTTTCAGATCAATCGGTTAAGGGTAAGGCGAGGCGCCATCCCGCTCAAACTTGGGAAAACCATAAAATTTTGTTTCTTGCCTCATAACTTCCGAAATATTAATTTCACGAAAAAAAATTTAAGGAGGAACATGTTGCAATTGCAACGTTTTATTTACTAGCAACTTTTCTGTAGTTCTAATAGTTGGGTGAGAAATATAAACAAAAAAGCACAACTGTGGTTGTTGATTAGGATAAGTTCCAAGTATGGTAAATTTCTAAGCCACCATAAAATAAGCTTAAAGCCAGGAAACATAGAGCTTTAATGCAATTGGTTTAATGCCAGATATTTACCGCTTGACTTTGGGGGCTGAGTAGCCTAGAGTCAAGAGAGCTCTGACGATGGGATTGTTCAGTTCGACCTTTACAAAAGTCAAGAAATTGGTATTTGTACTTTTCAATTGCCACATGCTTTGAAAAATCATTTCTCAATAAAACAATGATTTAATTGTAAAAATTAAATTGAACGAACTTAAGCCTGAATAATAAATTTCTTTGGATAAAACCCATATAGTTCGACTAAATACACACAACTTCAATTATAAATATAAAATTTTCAGCCAACATTAGCTTATTTTAATGCTTCATTCGTCCTCCGAGCTCATGGCAAATAAGACACAAATATACAAGGTTTTGGAATGGAGCAAATGAAAATAGTTTCTTATGTAATTTCAGCCGCTAAAGCCGAATCTGGCCCGAATTACCGCATACGTGATCGAGTAAAATTGTTCGAAAATATTCTTTTTGGGATTACGGCATACGATAATCGAGTAGCTGCTGTTTAAATTCCACTCGTTAGCACTAGAGCGATCGAATACAATATATTTTTTTATTTTGTTTGTTTTGCAAAACACCATGGAATATTACCTATAAACCTAATTACAGTTGGCCAATCGACTTGGTTGTTGTACTAGCTGCTAGAAACACAAAATTTTTCTTTAATGTATTACAAATTTTTAGTCGATTCAACAACAGATATAATATAAACTTGGTACACTTCTTAAACATTTCCATACGTTAGCTAACGAATGCGGTAATCCATCCATTCGATACGTGACGAAATTTTATTCGATACGAAAGCCTACTCGATAACGAATGCGGTAATTCGGCCCCTGCATTTAGTTTATTTTTTTTGGTTTTAGTTTTCGAGATATACGCTATTTTCAAAAATTAAGCAGTTGCACAGCTAAAGTTAACATAACTGGATAACGGGTTGCCCTATTAATTTGAAACAAAAAGGCTAACTCGACAACAATATTATCTTTAAGTCACACGAATATTATTTTTAATCTGGGACCGAATCGTCGCATTCGATATCGAGCAGAATTGATCGAAATTTTCCTTTTGGGATTACGCCATACGATAATCGAGTAGCTGCTGTTGAAATTCCATTCGATAGCACTAGAGCGATCGAATACAATATCTTCTTTTGTTGTGTTTGTTTTGCAAAAAAGCATGGAACATTACATATAAACCTTATTACAGATGGCAAATCGACTTGGTTGTTGTATTAGCTCCTAGAAACACAAAATTTTTCTTTAATGTATTGCAACTTTTTAGTCGATTCAACAATCGGTATAAAATAAACTTGGTACACTTTTTAAACATTTCGATTCGATACTATCGAATGCGGCAATCCATCCATTCGTTACGTGTCGAAATTTTATTCTATACGATAGGGTACTCGATATCGAAAGCCCCTGCTTATTAGTTTTAGAGATATCGTAGAACTTGTCGAAACATTTTTTTAAGCAATATTGTTAATTTTAGCACATTCATAAATAATTTAGAAAACAAAAATAAAAATTTTGGTGTTTTTCTACAGCTCATAGAAAATTATATTTCAAACAAAGCAAGCCTTACTTCATCAAAATCGATTCACAACTTTTGACTTTATTTAAAATTAAATATACAGAAAATTAGAAGCGAACAAAAAATGTGTTAATTAATTTACAATTGTAAGAAATGTTAATATAACTGGAGAAGGGATTGTCCTATTCAATTAAAACAAAAAACCAAAATTTGACAACAATATTATCTTTAAGTCGCACCAATACGGTTTTTTAAATCTGCTTAGTAGTTTCAGATATATCGATATCATTAACATATAGAAAAGTATATTTCAAACAAAACAAGCCATATTTTTTAAAATCAAAAATTTTGATAAAGAGAATTTTTTTCCTACAATTTTCACAATATCGGGTAAATATGTGCACAATATCGGGTAAATATGTGCTATAAATTAATTTATTGGATCAATGAATTTTGTCATTAATAACGAGCTAACGTACGATTTCATTGTATTAATAAAAATTTTTGCATAAAGTTTCATATAAAACATTTCATTGATTTAGTGAAACTCTTTCATTCAAAAAATTAAATAATTTCATTGTGCATATGCATTGATTGCACCTTTTATAAATGTTGTTAAGTAAGGACATTAACTGAAACTGTATATTGAAATTTTATTATGTATTTTACCTTTACTTTATTGCGATCCAAGGCTATCACGTTGACAATCACTCAAGGTGTCGAACTCGGACTCTTCGTTTTCATCATCAGATTTATAGACAACGTGCATAGCAAGTGGTGATAAGCAAAATACACGTGAGCACTGACGATGGAAGTGTAGCGGCTTCCGAAAGTGGCGCTACTCTGTTCTACTGTGTACGTTGAAAAATTAAGTTGATGTTAATTTTTCCCTTGTTTCTTGGAATATTAATCATGCCCAATTCTTTCTGAATATAACGTTACGAACCTTGAGCTACGTTCACATCTACTAAATATTTGACGAAATAAGCGAAACCACTATTCTTTTGACAAACGTTTTAACTCACGAAAACAAACGCACTATTTTCAAATAAGAAGTTTGAGATGCAAGCTTTACACATGATTGTTAATAAAAAATAATAAATAGATAAATATATTAATGAATAGATAAATATTCAGTGATTTAATAAATGACAATAAAAAAGTATTTGGCAGCATTTTACGTTCTTATTTGCAAATAAGCCCTGCGTATAAACGTAGTACGTATTCATTTTGTACATCATAAACTTTGAAGTAGTTGTTGAACGCAGTGGTGTTACCAGCATTTATTACTAAAATAAAATCACAAAATATTTACAGCCACCTTCATAAAATAATTTTATTTTAGGTTTAAGACTCACAATTGTTATTGAACAGTTTCACGCTAAAAACTTTTTAATATAAAATTGTATTCATAAACACTACAATAGACATTGTGTGTTTTAAGGAATTTTAGGTTTCGATACTGGCAGCACCACCAGTTTTGTAGTTAGTGTTGCAATAAAAAGAATATGATTTCATCCGGATATTGAAATAAATGAATAGCTTTTTATTGCTTTCGTGTAAGTTAAGTTTTTTTAACTCTCTTTATAATATATTTCTCAACTTATTTAATACAAGTCTTCTATGAAGTAAAATCAAAAAAGTGAAATGATTACAAAAGAATTTACACGACTCTTTATATCATGTATGAAAAAGGTACTCGAATAACGAGCCTATTTTCATTTGTGTTGATTGTTTCTACATCACTAACATTTTTTTGCTTTTATGTGTTCTGATGGTGTTTTTTGCTAATTTTGTTGCAAATTTTGTTTAACTTGAATAGTTTAGTGGCAAATTAAAAAAAAAACATACTTAAACGCTTATAGTCAAGACTTCAAGCTTTAATTTAAAGCATATCATATATTCCTGTGTGCTAAATTTGCAAAGATATTTGAAGTTAAAATTGATATTTCGATGATATGAATTTAATGAAGGTTTATAGTAGGCGCATACCATCTTTAAACATATTTTAAAATTTTCATGTAATATACATTTATGAATGCAATTTTATGAAATTTTGCTTAAAAGTAGTTTATTACCCTGTTTTAAATATTTATGAATATGGCTGTTAAAGTTGTTTTTTGCATATGGACATTTCCACAGGAAAGTCGACTTTCTGTCACGTTCGTCACCAAGAAAGTATGCTTGTTTTTCAGAATCAAGTGGTTAAATTTTTCCTAAACTTTTACTAACTGTAGAGCTACTTATGGGCTACACAAATATATGAAGTAAAAAAAACTTACGTTGCTTTAAAAAAAATCAATATAATTGCTTGGCGTAGAACATGACAGAAAGTGGACTTTTCTGTGGAAATACTCATATAATTTCTTATCAAAGTTATGTTAGCCTTAAAGTGCTTGGTAGCTACTATGGACTTTAACGCTAAAGTAAAATATTTTTTTAAATACGGCTGAGAATGTTTATAAACGCTTTAAAAAAAATCGAAATTTAAAAAATCCAGGTTCTGGCTATTCGAATATAATTTTTTATTCGTTATTCGTTCGAATATATGAATAAAAGCTTAAAATTATTCGGCTGTTCGAACAAGAAAACAATAATAAAATTTTATTCGAACCGAATAATTGACAACACTAGTTCGTACACATCATTATGCATTTGAATTTTTTCTTTATACATCACAGCAGCCTCCCTCGACCGTATTTGTAGCATTGAATCGTCACCGAAGTAAAATATTCAATAAAATGTGTCTATACGATTTCAGTTAAAGCGGTTACTTAATAATCAATGACAATGACTAAATTAAGTTGAACTAACTAAAGGCTAACTAATAATATTTCTTTCAATTGTTAGCATTAGAGGCACGTACCAATAAATATGTTTGAGTGTTTTTCAAGATAATATAATGATAAGCAAACATATTTATGCCATAGACTTACGGCTGTATGTAAAAAAATCTTTTACTTTATCTTTAAATTTCATGGTAGTTACCAAGCACTTCAAGGCTAACATAACTTTGTTAAGAAATTTTATGCAAAAGAAAACTTCAATTATTTTGTTATTTAATAATAAATACTGGTAACACCACCGTGCTCAACAACCACTTAATAGTTTATGATGTACAAATTACATTCGGGTAGTCAAATAACTCGTTATTTTATTAAATAACTTTTAATTATTTTGAAGTTAAACAACTTAATTCAAAAAAATATGAGCTTCTGACATAGTAGTAAATCATATAATTATTTCTATGAAGTAAAAGTAATAAAAATATGATGAACGTAGAATAATTAACACAATTTCTTTTATTCGGATGAAATGAGTATTTGAATATCGAGCTTTTTTCTTAATATTTTTTTAATGAATTTTTCTATGTATTTCGAATGATCTGGCGATTTTTCTCTCACATGAAACAAACAATAAATTTAAGCTAAGAGCTAAGACTTCAAGCTTTATTTTCAGATGTCACATGAATCAATATGTGCTATATGAACAAAAATATTTGATGTACAAAATAGATATATCCGGTACTCCAGAGTTCGTTATATTTATTATGTTATGAGACATACAACTGAAAAAGCAAATTTGCTCAAACTTTGGTGAGCGTGCGACACGCCCTAACCTTAAGTGATTGGGCCTAAATTTTTTTAGGATAGTTTTTTTTTTAAATACCCATCGATTTGGCGTATGAAACTTGAAGAAGTCCAACTTTTAATTTTTTACAACCATTCTAATGTATTCGCTAATATTTTTATGTATGTAGATTAGGGATGCCAATCGGGATTGATTTTTAAAAATCCCGGGATTCGGAACTTTGGAAATCCCGATCGTGAAATCCCGGGGTTTCGGGATTTTTCGGGACCCGGGGATTTTCCGGGATTTTGGGATTTCGGGATCCAATGATTTTTGGTAAAAATCCAATTTCTTTTTTATAAACAATGCTTTAATAATAAATTTTTATTTTATTTATGCATTACAAAAGTTTTTATGTAGAGAACATACCATTACAGACATATTCATATATAGCAGTGGTGCTCACACACACACTATCACAGTCTGTGTTTGTGTGTGTGCTTCGCCTCTAAATACACAGTTGGCCACGTCTTTAAGAATACATCATCAATGACGGGTGCACAACAATGTTAAATCCTCGACGGCAAATGTCGAACAGCCGAAACAAATCATCAAGGAAGTTTTCAAACAAGTGTCGCGAAAATCGTGTGCGATTGAATGAGCCACAATGTCACTCAGATACTAGTGTGACTACGAGGGCGACATTTTCACCAATGAATAAAAATGCGATAATGTCGCCTATTATGTCGTCAATGACTATGTAGGATACTGAAGACAAAATGTAAGACATTGTCGCTCATATTGTCCTCAATAAAGTTGGATTGAGAACAGCAATTAAGACGTCTTGTCCTCCACAATGTTAGTGAAGAAAAACTGTAAGACATTGTAGCTCATATTGACCTCAAAAAAGTTGGATTGAGGGCAAAACGAAAGACATTGTCGCTCATATTGTCGTTAAAAGTGTGTAATATAGGATAACATTCAAGAATTTGTCGCTCAGATTGTCGTGAACGACGATTCATTTAAATTTTCGATTACAAAACCTAATCGACAGAGGATAATTCGCAAAAGAATCGTAGATGACAATGTCGTGCAAGGCAGTAAGGCCAACTGGATAGGTAGGCTATGAATCTCACGCACAATGTACGTGAGATTGTGTTGAAAACAACAGCATATGCACGAGTGCAAACGAAATTGACATTTTGTCCACCACTGATGTATGGCATTTGAGTTTTGTTAACAGGAATATCTTTAAGAAGTTTATTATTTGACATATTGTAATAATTTTATTTTAAATGAAATTTATTTGTTGGTGGTTAGGCATTGTCTATATGCATTTCATTAGTGCTTTACCAAATCGTCAGTAGACTTCAACCACACTTTTGAACAGTTACAAACCCCTTATTTTATGTACAGACTTTCAAAAACCATTTGAGAATCTACAAAGGCGTATAAAAATAAAATAGATTCATATGGAACGCAAATTATTTTTTGGATTTTTGTATAAGTTTCAAAGCCTACAATGCTTATTTTTGAAAATCATTTGTAAGATAAGGAGTTTGTAGCTGTTCAAAAGTGTGGGTGAAGTCCACTGACGATTTGGTAAAGCAGTAATGAAATGAATATAGACAATGCTTAACCATCAACAAATAAAGTTCAATTAACAGGAAATTTTTCACTCTATTTAAATTTCATCAGTTTTGAAGACATACTAAATTCGAATAATTGACGACTGTATCATGTATTTGTATTGTGGGAACCGAATGTATTGTCACAATATTCCTACAATATTAGGTTGCGTTTTAAAATTTATCTGTTAATTTTTTTTAATTTGCGACTGATCAGCAACGAATTTTAAATGTGTCAAAAAAGGAAAATATAAAATCTATAAAAAATTCTAATCAAATTTAAATAACTATGTTCAATTATCAGATTATTGAGCACTTTAACAGTAATTTTGCTCTACTAAAAAATTTTAAAATTATTTTTAAGTTTTTATGTCAAAAGTCTGCATTATGTATATCGTCGCTAATGGCAGTAATATTCACTTGTTTGTTAGCCTTCTCCTCTGTAACTCGAACAAAAATATAAAAAATACTTTCAAACTGCAATGTAAATAACACACAAACTCGAATAGTTTTTTTTCGAATCGAAATAGTCCCCTTTATTCTGTAACTATTTGTCGTCTTCGCATCTACTCAACAACAAAAAATATGCACTTGTCTACTCGTAACCGAAAAAAATTTTAGTACTATTAATAGTCTCTTCGAATTTTCTAGACCTTAAAGAATTCTAAGTACCCAATTGTTATCGATAACGAGTACAGAAGTGTCCATTTTGTGGTGTGGGGTTAAAGTAACGTCGACATATACATAGTTATAGAATAAGAAGGATTGAATTATTCAAAATGATGAATTTTCCAAATACATATCAGTGGCTTGGTGCTAAAAGGGCCGATGTCAATATTCACAGGTATTATAATTTTTCTTTTCATATTACTGCTTTATCTTTTCAAAATAATTATCAGTTGTATGTATATTGACAGAAGGCTTGATGAAAATAATCATAAGAAAGTACCTAATTTATTTGCTCTTGCTTTTAATTTATAAACAGTTTGTCACGAATTATCATTAAATTGTTAAAACAGACATGTAAAAATTTATTGGGAACTTTAAATATTATGAAAAATGGCATAAAATTAATGAAAATTAGAATATATACATATATTTTACATAAAAATTGTTATACAAGAAATCCCAAAAAAATCCCAGGATTTATTCTCACAAATCCCGGTATTCAGGATTTGCCAATACCGAAAAATGCCGGGATTTTGAGATTCGGGATTTCCCGTTTGGCACCCCTAATGTATAGTATTTTTTTACTAACAAAATAACGTGTGTGTTACTCTGCAGTTACACGTTCAAGAAATTGCTTTCAAGTTGATCACATGTATTGCTTGTTAAAACTACTTTAAATTGACGCTATGACGTAGGCTGTAAGCAACTTGATAGTCAATTTTGTTTTCAAGATGCCGTCGTCCAGGAATCAACAACGAAACAGTAAAACCCGGTTATAACGAATTCTCGGTTGTAACGATCTAAGTCTAAAGTGCCGACGTTTCGGTTGCTATTTTCATACAAAAATAATTCGTAATAGCGAATTCGTAGTTAACGAGTCCTCGTTTGTATCGAACTACGCTTATTACGAACTTGTCATAGAGCGGTTTTTTTTGCTGTTTGCACAAAGTTCGCTATAGCCGAGTCTTTCTGTAATTTACTTACAATAATAGAGATCAGCTGTTTAAATTGAACGAAAAATTGAAACAAATCTTGAAAGCAAAATTGAAATCAAGTTGGTAGTCAATTTCCAATTATGTGTGTGTGTTAGTAAAAAAGTGTGAGTGTATTGAAACTTGAAACAAAAATTGAAACAAAACTTGAACGTGTAACCTCCAAGTTACTTGGAGGTTACACGTTCAAGTTTTGCTTCAAGTTTTGCTTCAAGTTTCAATTTTTTACTAACACACTCAAACATTTTAAAATTGACTACCAACTTGCTTTCAATTTTTCTTTCAAGTTTTCTTTCAATTTTTCGTTCAATTTAAACAGCTGATCACAATTATTGTAAATAAATTACAGTAAGATTCTGTTATAACGAACTTTGTGCAAACAGCAAAAAAAAAACGCTCTATGACAAGTTCATAATAAGCGTAGTTCGATACAAACGAGTACTCGTTAAATACGAATTCGCTATTACGAATTATTTTTGTATGAAAATGGCAACCAAAACGTCGGGACTTTAGACTTAGATCGCTACTACCGAGAATTCGTTATGACCGAGTTTTACTGTTTCGTTGTTGATTCCTTGACGACGGCATCTTGAAAACAAAATTTAATATCAAGTTACTTGCAGCCTACGTCAGAGCGTCAATTTAAAGCATTTTTAACAAGCAATTCGTGTGATCAACTGGAAACCAATTTCTTGAACGTGTAACTGCAGAGTTACGGCTTTGCACGTTTTCCGACTAATTTCTGTTTGACTTTTTTGTTTTATATTCGCTAAATAGTTTAAAACATATTTAGGTCGTTGTCTTTGAAAATGAAAAATTATTACGTCCAATAAAATAATTATTTGAATTGCCACATTAGAATAATTATAAGTTGAACAAAAAATACAGGCCAACTAATTGCTTAAACTATTATGGTTTTTGACTTGGCAGTACCTTACTTACAATTTCTTGTAGCCAAGGCGAGAACCTCGAAACTCAAACGAAAAAATAATAACGATTTACTGTTGGCTGAGTAGGTACCGCGTTTGACTACAAATCGTGAGATCTTGAGTTCAAGACTAGCTTCAGGCAAGCCAACAACATCATGCATTTTTCTCATGTGCATTGGTGTGTTATTGTGGTGGTTGTTGTTGGATTGTTAAAGTGATGAAGGCATATCACTGATCACTTTGGCAGTACCGGCAGCGATTAATACTAGCATATCCTAATGCACTTCACAGCACCCTCCTTCGGCGGTATTGTAGCAGAACCGTCATCGAAGTAAAATAACTAATAAAATGGCTATACAGCATAAACAATTCGATGCCTCTACTTGACACCAGAGGTGCTTGCAACACTGCTCTACAAAAAAAACGCGCAATAGCAGGGTTGTATAAGAATTAAGCTTTCTATCTCTATCCCACTTCACCACCTGTTCTCTCTACACTATCCCTTTCCCAAAGAACATTAATTAATTAACTGGTAGGCATTAATTGCCTGAATGTGTTGCTTCCCTTTTTTATAAAAAAAAAAGAAATGCATTAGTAGTGAGTGATTTCCCTTTATAGGCGTAACTTTTTATCGACATACTGGATTGGGCTATAATAAAAAAACGTTTTGGAAACAATTTTTTTTTCAAATTAAAATGACAGATGGCAAATCAATCAGTGAACATGTTGCTATAAAAAAATTACTTTCGGGAAAAATGTAAATAGCAATATTTTAATATAAAACCCTCGATATGTATGTTTATATAATTTTTGTTCCTACTTTGCATATAAAATATTTGACAGGAACTTTTTTGAATTGTTATCAATTCTTTACCCTGCGTTTGCCTCTACGTTGCAATTTTTATTGCCAAGCTTCATATAAAAAATGCACACTAAAAACAGTATAATTTTCAATATGAGATTTGACTATTGCCGACAATAAAAATTGCTACGTGGAGACGTAGGGGTAAATGAGATGTCATGTTTTACGATATAGTCATTTGTCATTTACAGCTAAAACTGGCTATGGTCCCGGTGAACAGGATTGGGATTTTGTTAATATTCGCGAAGGTGCTCATATATTTTACTGGCTTTACTTTACCACTGCCAATGTACACAACTATACAGACCGTCCTTTGGTCATTTGGTTACAAGGTGGTCCAGGTGCTTCATCAACTGCTTACGGCAATTTTAGAGAATTAGGTCCTCTTGATATATACGGAAATGATCGTAATTCGACTTGGGTTAAAGATATGAATGTTTTGTTCATCGACAGTCCAGTGGGTAGCGGTTTTTCCTATGTTGACGATTTTATATATTTGACCTACAATAATAGCGAAATTGCCTTGGATTTGGTGGAGTTCATGAAGGGCTTTTACGAAAGGCACCCAGAGTTTGTTGATGTACCATTGCATATCTTTTGTGAAAGTTATGCTGGTAAAATGGCCCCAGAGTTTGCCTTGGAATTGTACTACGCCATTCAAAGGGATGAGATCAAATGCAATTTTACTTCATTAGCTTTGGGTAATCCTTTTACCTCCCCAATAGATTCGATGTTGGCTTGGGCTCCATTCTTATTTTATATGGTAAGTTGCAAAAATATAATGTTAGTGCAAATTAAAAATAATAACTATAACTGGATTTCCTTAGGGCTTTGTTGACGAATATGGCTATGAAAACATCACTACAGCAGCTAACATAGCTTTGGAGTACGTACAAGATGGAAGATGGTATGCTGCTTTCGAACAATGGGCTATAATACAATCTATATGGCATGGGGAATCTAAAGGAGTTTATATATACAATGTTGAAAGACCCACTAATTGGGATGAAGATGCAGGATTACGTAACAGCAGTTTTCAAGGTAAAAATTAGTATAAAAAATACAACAAAATAATTGTTTATTTTCATTATACTGATACATATGAGGGGCTTAAAGCACAAGTGGTTCATGTACTTAAAATAAAATTCTGAGGAATTAAGCTTCGAAGTTTCTTTTTTCCTATGCATTTAATATATAAAATTTTGGTTTTGTAGTGCATAGTTGATTGAGGTCATCATGCAAGTAATAGATATTAGTATTAAGTATTTAACTCAATTTGCTTTTAACTCAATTTGCTTAGTTTCGGCACTTGAGCCAATTGTACTTTAAACGTGTGCTGGAAGTAGTTTTTAAAAATTAAACAAATCAAAACCAAGGTAGATTAATCTACCTTGATTCGAAATATTATTTTATTTTTATGTGCATAAATGTATATTAGATTGGGTTAAATTGTATGGCCGCCAAAAGAACTTAAAAATCGTATAGCAAAAATGAAATCTACGGTAAATTATAAGAAGCTTTTCTCAATAAACAAAAGGTCTAAAATGAATTCTTTTCTTGCGCCAAAAGTCATGACGGTTGAATGAAGTCAGAATTGCGCAATTCGATTTTAAATTTAAAAGAAATTACCTCAATGCCACTGCTTAGGCTGAAATTTGCCAAGTGGGTGGCGGAGGGTATACAAATAAGAGCATTGAGTTTTATTGCTTTTCATTTTGAAAACTATGGCAGCCCTGTAGCTTTGAAAGGGCTTTCGGATTTCCCTAAAATGACCATACCTTTTAAAGTGTGAGAAATAATATTTTTTTTGTATGTTTATCGTTAAACTTCTGATCTTAATCCATAACAATATATTATATAAAAATGAGGTGTATGTTTGTTTGTTTGCAGATTTTTGTTACGGCATCACGCCTAAACGGCTGAACCGATTTAAATGGAATTTAGTACACAAATAGATATTTGGCCCACAATTAATATAGGCTGTATTTGTTTCCAAGCTTTTGGACCGGGAAGGGATAAAATGGGTCAAAAATCGGTTAGGAGAGGAAATGGGGGAAGTTTGTTCCCCCAAGCATTACTCTGTCATTTGTCAACCGAATTTAAAATTCTTGTTTGGTTTGAAAGGGTTTGCAAGGGTCAGCTCAATCGCCCTTCAGATATTTGGCCACTACTAACATACACAAGAATATATTAAAAATACTTCGTTTTGAGCTCATATATTTACGCGGTAGAAGAAAACGTCAGCCCAATTATTTCACTTTTTAAAAGATGGCGGTCAGCACTAAGCTTTGTGTAATTCTCCGTTTTTATCTCTTTTCCTACATGCCCAAATCAGAGGCTCAAATATTGGAATTCTTAAAAATTTCCAAAATCCAACCACGATTTTTTCATGACCAGAAGTGGAACGAGATGATTTTATTTTTTTACTATAGTATAATATCCCAGCAATAAGTACTGCTTCGCCATAAGCAGCACAGTAGTTCGAATTGGAAAAAAGGGTAATAAATCTGTATCTTTGAAACTTGCGATCCGATTACAATGCGGTGTATCATAGACGAGGACCTAAGCTTTAAGAACTAAGAACAGCCTGTTAAAACACATGTTGAGGTACAAGGTGTAAAAGTTCAATATCTCGGGCATGACAAGCTTAGTTGACTTCATAACTTTTACACATATTATCCTCCGATTTCAATAAATTTAAACTTATTGTAAAGCTTATTGAGAGACAAAGAAAATATATTTTGTTTCATTAAAATTTCCATAATATTTTTAGAGATATTTGGCTTTGAATTTTTAAATTTTGGTTTTTGGCCGTGATCAAATTTAAAAAAAATATATATCACGATTTTAAACAAAATCCTTGATAACACGCAGAACAAAAAATCTAAGTTATCACAATTCATGTTGCCGTGGTGAATAACATATTAAAGACAAGACTTTGAAATGAGGGTGAAAAATGGCTCAATTTTGGCAAAAAAAGCTTAGTTTTAAACGTTTTTCTCAAAAATTTTGCAAAACTAAAAGTTTTTCTTTTCAATATTTTTTCAATAAAAGAACATACTTCAAAAATTACTGCAGTTGAAATTTTAAATCGATTAAAGTAAACTAAAAAAGGAGATTTTTTTTAGTTTTTCATAAAAAATCAAAACTTTTCGATACTAATTTGTGAATATTTAAGAAACGACTGATTTGTTTACCTAAATATATGAATAATGTTTGAAGATAATTTTATCATGCATTTGTGGTAGGAAAAAACTGTGGATATAGTATTTTTAGCGGGTCAAACTGAATAGAAGTATTTTAGTTTTGTTCAAAACGGAAACTAAAAGTACCAATTTGTGAGAGTGTGTTATTTATTAAAACATTCCAATCTCTTTTTAGGGTTCCGTACACCAAAAGTGCAAAGAAGCCCTATTGCTTTCGGTACGCTGTTTTCTCGAGAGCCGGAAGAGTTACGGACCTGAAAAACCGAAAAAATCTCCAAAACGAAAAAAGCTCCAAAACTGAAAACATTGCTCACACTAACTAAAATTACCGCAAAAAAACGAAAAAACGTCAAAAATTGAAAAAATCACCAAGATAAAAAAATAAGACCGCCAAAACTAAAAAAGCGCCAAAAACCGAAAAATCGTATAAACGAAAAAAGTGCCAAAACTAAAAAATCGTTAGAACTAACAAAATAAAAACAAAAAATCGCCAAAACGGAAAAAGCGCAAAGCTAAAAAGAAACGCAAGAAACCGAAAAAAATTGTCAAGACAAAAAAAAGCACAAACGTTTAAAAAACGCCAAAACTAAAAAAATCGACAAAAACAAAAATATCGCATATGAACGAGCAAATCGGTAAAAACAAAAAGATCGCCAAAACAAAAATAAAGGCCAAAACGAAAAAAAGGCAAAATAATTAAAAAAATGGTTGAAATCATAGTCAAAAACAACAAAAATCGCGATAACGAAAAAATCGCAAAAACGAACAATCTCCAAAGCCCGAAAAAGTCGTAAAAAAAAGTCGTAAAAACTAAAAAATCGCAAAAAACCCCGAAAAAATCGCAAAAAAAAGTCGCCAAAACGAAAAACAACACCAAAGCAAAAAAACTAGCCAAATCTAAAAATATCGTCAAAAACCAGAAAAAATGGAAAATGAAAACAAAAAAGTACATGATGATAAAATATTGAGATGGTGCCACGCCAATTTTGTAGTCGGTTTTTTTGCAAGAATTATTTTATTTTAATTATTAATATGATTATTTCGAACGTATTTGCTTTGTGAATCTAAATTGATTATTAGGCTAAGGTTCGTAACGTTATATTCAGAAAGAATTGGGTATGATTAATATTCCAAGGAACAAGGGAAAAATTAACATCAACTTAATTTTTCAACGTACACAGCAGAACAGAGTAGCGCCACTTTCGGAAGCCGCTACACTTCCGTCGTCAGTGCTCACGTGTATTTGCTATCACCACTATTTGAAGTATAATTTGTATAATAGAGATATTTTATGGACTTTTAATCCACTGATCAATATTTTTACGACCAAAACTAGTCATTCCAAGATATGCTTGCAGAAGAGTTATATTTTTTTCTCCTGAGGTAAGTAATTTGTAAGACCAGGAAAAGGCTTCCATTTTTTATCCATCAACCAAAAAAGAAGGGTGTTATAGGTTTGAAGTGTGTAAGTCACTGACTTATGGGCTTTCTGAAATACATGCGACTTTTGCCAAGCCGCTATATCTTTCTTGTTGTACCTATTCACGAAATTTTTCGTATGATGCTGCGATACGACAAGAAGAAAAAGAAAACATAACAAATTATTTTCGAAAAAAACGTAGCTTATGGGGTTACTAAAATAAAAGTCATTAAAAGTGATTAAAGCCATTCGAAACGATCTACATATTTCCATCGATTTCCATAAAACATATACTTGATAATTTATTATTTCTGATTTGTTTTAGATCAAATGGGTCAAAATTTGACTGGCTATGCTCTTGACGAGGATCTTGATCAAAAGTTAATAAATTTAATGCGTGGTCCTGTCAGCAAGGCCTTGGGTATACCGCCCAATGTTGTGTTTGAATCTCAAAGATGGCATGCCTACGCCGCTCTAAAGACTGATTTAATGAAACCAGTTGTTTATATTGGTAAATATATTCTTATTTTATAATTTGAGTTTGAATTTCACTTTCACTATAATTTTAGTGAACGAACTGTTGGATAAAACTGATTTGAAAGTGGGCGTTTATTCAGGTCAACTGGATTTAGCCTGCCCTACTGCTGGTACTCTTAACTGGATTGAGCAAATGCAATGGAGCTATCGTGATAAATATGTTAAAGCTCCTCGTTTGGGGATAAGTGTTGATGGCATTTTAGAAGGTTACGAAAAGTCTGCTGGTAACTTTACCATGTTCTGGGTTAATCGTGCTGGTCACATGGTACCTGCCGATAATCCTGCTGCTATGGGTTACATTCTAAAGAAATTTACCAATTATGGTTAAAAATTGCTAAACAATTTTAATATTATTATGGTTAGTTCAATTTAATTTTGTTCAAAATAAAATGTGAAATGACCTGACTAATTAATATCAATTAAAATACCATTATGAGTTGTAATGTATTTATTGCATTACACAGCGTCTTCACGAGACATTAACTTTGACATGAGAGAGAACGTCGACAGAACAAGAAAACTAAAATGTCGAAATTTCTCTTCATGTCATAAAACAGGACAACGTATTTTTAATTTTGTTATGAGATTTCATTTGCCACAAATGCTCATTGGGTTAATAAGCAATATTTTTGCGTAATTAGTTCTTTTATTTATGATTTTTCATAAAAATATTACTTAAAAAATCAATGAGACAATTTTAGACACACAAATTCACAGAAATTTTATAAAACAATTTGATTTTAATTTATTTATTTCCATATTTTTTGGCATTTTTGGCAATCATAAGATTTTTGTGATAATCCATATAAATATATATTATAAAAATGTGGTGTATGTTTGTTTGTTTGTTTGCAGATTTAGCATTTGTTACGCCATCACGCCTACACGGCTAAACCGTTTCAAATAAAATTTTGTACCCAGATAGATACTTAGCGCACAATTAATATAGCCTATATTTGTTTCCCGAATTGTGGACCAGGAGGGGACAAAATGGGTCAAAGCCAACACCTACGCACAACTCTGTCATTTGTTACGGCATCACGTCTAAATGGCTAAACCGATTTAAATAAAATTCGGTACGCAGATATATATATACATATATTTGGCCCACAATTAATATAGGCTGTATTCTTTCCTAGATTTTGGACCAGGAGGGGACAAAATGGGTCAAAACCACCCCCTACGCACAACTCTGGCATTTGTTACGGCATCACGTCTAAATGGCTAAACCGATTTAAATGAAATTTGGTACACAGTTAGATATTTGGCCCACAATCAATAAAGGCAATATTTGCTTCCCGGATTTTGGATCTAGAGGGGGCAAACAGATTGAAACATCCTTCTTCGCATAACTGTCATTTGTCAACAAATTTTCAAAAATTTTTATTGGTTTGAAAGGGTTTGCTTGCCATTAGGTCCTATAATTTTTTTCCAAAATCTGTGGGGATTTTTGACCCCCCTCCCTCTCCAAAATGCTTAACTCTGTCATTTGTGAAACGATTTTCAAAATCCTTTTTCTTTGCTTGAAAGTTTTTACTTGCAGTTTGTACCCATATTTTTTTTTCGAAAGTTTGTGGGGGAGTAATACGGACGCAATTATGAGTTAGATCAAATAGTGTATCCTGCTACTAATTGTGTGTTCGGCCGCAATTTTTTATGGTACCAAACCTTTTGTGTCCTTTCAAATAAAAATGTTTGAAATCGGTCAAGAAATGGCATAGTTATGCGATAATCAATATATCGGGATACGAATTTGCCCGCTCCATAGCCACTTCTATGTGACCAACTTCAAGCAAACTCTTTCAAAAAAACCAAAAAATTATTTTACAAAATCGATTGATAAATGGAAGAGTTATGTGTGGAAGACCAAACTTCCCTCATCCCTCCTCCCCCTTTTCGAAAAACGAATGACATAGTTAAACAAGGGGGGAGCAAATTACCCCATCGATTTTTGAAAAATATTACAGAATGAAACTGCAGGCAAAGCCTTTCAAACAAATAAAGAATTTTGAAAATCAGTTCATTATGACAGCGTTAATCATGTGGGGAGTAAATTCCCCCACCGATTTTCAAAAAAAAAAAAAAAAAAAAATGGCACTAAAATTTAGGCAAACCCTATTGCACAAAAAAAATGAAAATCGGTTCACAAATGACAGAGTTCGCAGATGGAGGGAGAAAATATCCGCACCGATTTTCGAAAAACATTATGGTACTAAGCAAACCCTTTCAAACCAAAAAAATAAGTTTAAAAATTGGTTGACAAATGGCAGAGTTAAGTAATGGGGGGCATAGCCCCCACCGATTTTGAAAAAACAATTATGGAACCTAACTGGAAGCAAACCATTTCAAACCAAAAAAAAAAAATTAAAAAAATCGGTTGACAAATGATGGAGTTATGCGTGGGTGGCCAAAATTCCCCTCTCCCCTTCCACGTTTTTCGCAAAACAGTTATGGAACCAAACTGGCACCAAAACCTTTCCAACAAAAAAACATTTTGAAAATTTGTTCACAAATTACAGAGTTAAGGAATGTGGGGGGGGGGGGGGGGGGGGGGAAGGGAGGTAACAAATTTCCCCACCAATTAAAAAAAAATTATGGGACTAAGCCGCAAGCAAACCATTTCAAACCAAAAATTTATTTTAAGAATCGGTCGACAAATGACAGAGTTATGCGTGGGGAACCGAATTCCCCTCCCACAACAACGTTTTTGAAAGCCACAAGCCACAGGTATCATTTGTATCTCCTCTTAGGCAGAGTTGTGCGTAGGGAGTTGTTTTGACCCATTTTGTCCTCTCCTGGTCCAAAATCTAGGAAAAAATACAGCCTATATTAATTGTGGGTCAAATATATATCTGCGTACCGAATTTTATTTAAATCGGTCTAGCCATTTAGGCCTGATGCCGTAACAAATGACAGAATTGTGGTTTTGACCCATTTTGTCCGCTCCTGGTTCACAATCCGGGAAACAAATATAGATTATACTAATTGTGCGCTAAATATCTATCTGGGTACCAAATTTTATTTAAATCGGTTTAGCCGTGTAGGCGTGAGGCCGTAATAAATGCCAAATGCGTAGGGGGTGGTTTTGACCCATTTTATCCCCTCCTGGCTCAAAATCAGGCAAACAGATATAGCCTATATTAATTGTGGGCCTAATATCTATCTGTGCACCAAATTTAATTTAAATCGGTTCAGCCCTTTTAAGCGTGATGCCGTAACAAATGACAGAGCTGTGCGTAGGAGGTGGTTTTGACCAATTTTATCCCCTCCTGGTCCAAACCTGAAAAAAATATAGCCTATATTAATTGTGGGCCAAATATCTATTTATGTACCGAATTTCATTTAAATAGGTTTAGCCGTTTAGGCGTGATGCCGTAACAAATGACAGAGTTGTGCGTAGGGGGTAGTTTTGACCCATTTTGCCCCCTCCTGATCCAAAAACCGGGAAACAAATACAGCCTATATTAATTGTGCGCTAAATATCTATCTGTGTACTAAATTTTATTTAAATCGGTTTAGCCGTTTAGGCGTGATGCCGTAACAACTGCTAAATGTGTAGAATATGGTTTTGACCCAGTTTATTCCCTCCTGGTCCAAAATCCGGGAAAAAGATATAGCCCATATTAATTGTGGGCCAAATGTCTATCTGTGTACCAAGTTTCATTTAAATCGGTTCAGCGGTTTGGGCGTGATGCCGTAACAAAAATCTGCAAACAAACAAACATACACCTCATTTTTATATAATACATATATGGATATTTTTCAAAAATCGATGGGGAAATTTGCTCCCCCCTCCCCTTGTTTAACTATGTCATTCGTTTTTGGAAAAGGGTGAGGAGGGATGAGGGAAGTTTGGTCTTCCACACATAACTCTTTCATTTATAAATCGATTTTTAAAATTATTTTTTGGTTTGCGACTTAGTCCCATATTTTTTATTTATTTTTTAATTTTGTTAGATCGATTGGGAAAATTGCTCGCCCTCATGATTATCTTTGTCATTTGTGAACCGATTTTCAAATATATTTATTTTTTGTTTAAAATGGTTTGCCTAAGCTTCAGGCATAATTTGTTTTCGAAAATCGGTGGTTAATTTGCAACACCACCCCCTCATGGTTAATGCTGTCATATGGGAAATGATTTTCAAAATTCTTTTTTTGTTTAAAAGGGTTTGCCTGCAATAATATTCTGAAATATATTTTTTAAATCAATGGGGAAATTCGCTCCCTTCATGCGTAACTCTGTCATTTGTGAACCCATTTTCAAACATTTTGTTTGAAATAATTTGCCTGAAGCTTAGTCCCAGAATTTTTTTTGCGAGAATTGGTGAGGAAGTTTAAGATTAACTCTGTCATAATTGAACGAACTTCAAAATAGTTTTTTTTTTGTTTGAAAGAGTTTGCTTGAAGTTTGTCACATAGAAGTGGATATGGAGCGGGCAAATTCGTATCCCGATATATTGATTATCGCATAACTATGCCATTTCTTGACCGATTTAAAAAATTTTTATTTGAAAGGACACAAAGGTTTGGTACTATAAAAAATTGCGGACAAACACACAATTAGTAGCAGGATACACTATTTGCTCTAACGCATCATTGCGTCCGTATTATAATCTTTGTAATGAAATCGGGGGTTTTCAGAGTTATTTCGTCCATATTGCTAGACCAGATAGACGCATTAAGGACTATTCCTCAAAATGTTTAAAGCCCGTGCATCGCCGGGTCGAAAAAAGCTAGTTATTATCATAAATTGCACTTGCAAAAAATATATACAAACATATTAAGAAAAATACTATTTTTAACACTCATGGCATTTTTAATGTAATTTTCATTATTTAAACTAATTAAAAAACTGTTTAAAAAAGTTCTGTCTTGGACGTCCGTTTGTCTGTATGTATGGATCCTGTATGTGGTCACGATAACGACCGAAAGACTTCACTAATCGAGTCCTTTTTTTACGCTTCAGTATAATTAGGAATAGAAGCCTATTTAATTTCACGGTCTAAATGAGATTATGAGGCGTGCACTTTTGGATTTTCCAAACTATCTTTACTCTATACCCATTTTTTTTTTTTTAAATAAAACTTAATTCTAAAAAATCAGTTAGCATATGGACTTTCAGCTTTAGTAGTAAGTCGATTTATTTACAAAATATTTCCATTCCGCTGCAATGTAGTACAATGTTCTGCTTTAAGTATGATTTACATTTTCTTACTTATATATTCAAAAGATAAATTAGTAAAAACTTTGAAACTGAACTCATGTATTAATAGTTATATTCCTTACAAAGTTTTTGCTTAGTTTTAATATTGGCATAGTATGCAATAGTATTTAGTGTCAAGGACGGTACAGGTATTTCCATTCATGCTCGAATATTCTACAAGTATTATTTTAGCTTAATTTTATTACTGCTTACTTAGTCCCCTTTTGCACTATCAAAATTTACTTTGACAAAGCTTTTTTTTCAATTTTCCTTTAAACTTTCTTTCACTTCTGCACACGTAAAGTTTACTTTGCAAAGTTTGTGTTGTTTTTTGTTATTGTTTAAACGACTATGTGTAGACGACGAACGAAGAACAAAGCAACTTTGCGAGAACATCAAAGTCTGTACTCACCCCCATTCTTCTTTCCCTTCTCTCCTACATACTCAAGACTTTGCAAAGTAAACTTTGCTAGTGCGAAAGGGCACTTATAGTCGTAAAAAGCAAAGTTTTCTCATAAAATTAACGTCTTAACAATTTTGTACTGAGTTCTGCCTCATTCTTAAAAAATATTCTAAAGCTTTTTTATTATTAAATCTATTTGGCTATAAGGATTACAATTAAAAGCTAATCAATATTGTCTTTTGAATTAAATTATTAAAAGTGTTTGTATATTTAACCAGAATGGGGCAGCCACTTGAAACTTCAAGCTCTTAACAATAGTGTTGTTGAAATGTATTGCATAGTGATATGCGTGTTAAACAACTGCATGTACAAATTATTTTACACTATTATTCCATTTTTCTTCATTAAGTTTTGTTCTTTTCTTATATAAAAAAAGAACTAAGAAATAGTTATTTTAGTGCATCATTGAACTTTTCTTTTATGCTTAAAATCTGCACATTTTATTAATTTCAGTTTTCTTCTTAACTAAAATAATGTTGCTTCATTTATATGACTCATTGAATTAAGTAAGTAAATTCATCAATTTCCCTTACAGAAAAATCAAAAGTAGAAATATAGAATAAACTTGTTTGTTTCTAAATTCTTTTTCAAGTGAATTTGTCCTTCAAATCCAAACAAAATTAGAAAGTTTAGTTTTAAATTGCTCTCTAAACTATTTTCAAATTCGCGAATTATTAAACGGAAAAAACATGAGAAGACTTGCACGTATTGTCTTATTTTCAGGCGAAAAATATTTAAATAATATTTTTTAGTTTCTCGTTTAGTTTCGAAAAGTAGCTGGCAACCATGCAGTACGGTAATACAACTACATACACTCTAAAACACTTTTGTTGAAAATTAGGTCGATAATAGTAGGCAATACTTTACAGACTACTTTCGACCTAAAATTACACACGTATTATTTTTAAACAAAATGTTTTTACTAAAAAAAGCAAATGGCTGCGTGCAGGTTTGAACCGCGACCTCCTGACTGATATGCCTACGTATCTACCATTCAGCCATAGCCGTATTATACTTTATGCTAAATTTTTTCTACTTGGACTAAATATGTTTAATTTGAAAGGGGTTTCTTTAATAAAATAACTACAAAATCGATGTATTTTTAGACAAGGAGAAATTTTCAATACAAATTTAGACAAAATATGATCGTAAATTTGAAGTAATGCTTTAGAGTGTAGATATTTACATTTTTTAATAAAAGAGTATTAACAAACAATGAACCTAAAAATGTTCGTGAATTTGTAAATATGAATTTTTTAGAAGCCAATCAAAGCATAAGCTAATATTGTATTTTTCTTATGCTAATATTGCTATAATGTATTAAATATTTTAATATAAATATACACAGACGAAAATAATTTTTCACTTCAAATACCAAATTCCCTGAATCAAATGTAAATTTGTTCAATTTAGGTCCTATAAAGAAATTTGTAAATTCAAATGCAAAAATTTGTAATAATTTGTTTGAAAAAATATTCAGATTTTTTCAATAAACAAATTGTTTCAATAAAAAAATGTTTTAGAGAAATATAAAAAATAAATCAAAGAATTTCATAATTTTATCAGGTTGCCAACATTGGCGGTAGGTAAATGAAATGAAATAACAAGTCAAACAAAATTATTTATTAAACTAAATAGAGACAACAATAAAGATTTAAAATCAGTTTCAAAAACATGTTTGTTTAAAAAAAAAGCGATCATAATTTTTTCTGTGTACAGATGTAGTGGTAAGTTAGTTCCTTCATTAAGTCCATGAACTACCAAGTCAGGAAATTATTTCTACAAAGTTCAGTCGGACTACCTAGCAAAATTTTGGATAGCAAAGTAATGAGCTAAAGTGCTAATAAACATACTATCTATCCATCCGCTTTGCCTCGCCAGTGGTTGAACTTCTGATCATCAGCATGATAAGCGCAGGCATCAATACTGTAACAATAAGTAAAAAAATGTCTATTTACGAGTTTATTTACTAGTAAGGCCCAATTTAGATGATGAATTTTTATTCATGCATTTTTTCAGTTTATCTTTGAAAACATCTTCTAAAAACCTCTTGCATTTATACGATGAATTTTATTGTCATGCTTTTTTATAAATTTCTCTCAAAATTTGCTTTATTCACTCATAACACAATCACATAAGAGAGAGAAAATGAGAGAAAATTCAAATCGAGCAAACAGAAATCGTGCCGTTTTTTATGGCCCGTTTTCTTTTCTACCGCGCTCATCCACCAAAAAAATGTATGAATTTTATTCATGCATTTAATGCATGGTCTAAATTGGGCTTAAGTAAATAATTTAACGATTATTAGGTAATGCAAACAGTATGCTATTTGTGTTGAAAAGTAGTTTGTTTGGCCATAAATATAACTAAAAATTATTAGCCTTTAATTGAAAACGAAAAAGCTATAAAATTTAGCATATAAAATTTCTTGCAAATATTCTCCTTTTTGCTGCATATCCATACAAACAGATGTGAATTGTTAAGGAAACACATCTAGAATACAAAAAGTTTTAACTATTAAAGAAAAAAATATAATGTCGTAATAGTCCTATATAACTGTTAAATATTGTGTACTTTCTTTTTTCGGTGCGCTTCCTTCATTCCGGAGTTACAGGGCCAAAAATGTTCATTTTTAATATAGCTATGAGATGAGTTTTTATTGGTGTGAACAATTTTCAAATCCATTAACCCATATCGAGCCAAATGCAATTTTTATATTTTTTGCTAACTTTACCTTAGTGTATGTATATAATTTTATCGTGGTCCTTTCACTTTTCTTTTGATATACATTTTAATGTTCCTGCTTTTGCAATACGTACACTATTGCTATACCTCTCCTGTCAAATTTTTATTATTGCTTAACTCTCTCTCCTTGCGCAAAATAATTTTTCGTTTAATTTTGCTTTTTTAGGGATTTTTTAAATTTTGCTAATAGAATTTCTGCTTACACAAAATAGTGACGTATAAGGCAAAACAAGTTCCATTGTTATGTATATGAACTAAATTTGATGGTAGGCATCTCAGAAACGATTTCATGAAACGGGTTTGGATTTAGAAAGGAGACATCCAAAATATATATAATCCACTACTAACTAATTTTTTTTCAAAATCGTCAGTGAGCCACCAATAATAAGCTGACGATGTGTAAATCGTCTCAATAAAGCCGCAGAACTGTTCTTCTAATAGATAAAAGTTTGTTTTCTTTTCTGCAAAAATACACTATTGTTCTTTCTACCTAAAAGTCTATTTTATACATCTTTTTAACGTGCCGCATTTTTGACGAATTTTTCGAAAGTCATGACGATTTTGACGATTTTTTCGTATTTGTTGACGGTGTTTTTTTTTTTAAAGCCTAACAGCCCTAGTCGTAGACAACATTTTAATAGCTCTTTGGATCACTTACGCCCCCTGACAACCACGTATAAAAATTATTGGTGAATTACCAGAAACAAGACTATTTTGATTTCAATTCATCGGTGATTTTACTAATATTTTTATGCTTTCTTTTTGCGCGGCCAAAAAATTATTTTTTAATTACGAAATTTTGTTAAAGTGTCGGAAAATATATTGTTATATATTACAACAATTTTAAAATCAACAATTTTAATATAAACGCTAGTTTAAAATAAAGAATGATTCAATGATTCACTTTGCTCATATAAAAATCAATGGATTCCGGAAGTAAAAATTGTTGGTTAATATATTATTAAGTTCGTCAATTCCCAGGAATTTCTTCTTAATTTTCCGCTCTCTCGGGAAACAACAAAGTCCAGGAATACAAAAAACCCTAGTGATGAGTAATGTATGCAATAATATAATTTATATGTCCAATATTTGTATGGAAACTGTTGCATATTTTCGGGCTGAATGATAAATTAAAACTTCGAACTGCGAATGAGTAATATGCAGATTCTCTCAATTGTCATACGTTCAGTGCTGCCACCAGCAAAAATAATACAAAGGCATACAAAATATGTAGTACAAAAGAGGTTCGACAAACGATTTTTTTTTTGTATTTTTATCAAAACATATTGATCCCATTTAAACTGAGTGTGATATTTTGTATATTTTGAAATGAGCTAATAAGGCCTAAAGATTCATAATGCAAATAAAACAAATTATTTTATTTCGTTTTTTTTTCGTTGAGTTCTTTGTTTATTTACCTCTTTTTTGTAAAAATATGATTAGTTTGAAATATTTATTTAACGAAATCCACCAAAGTTGGGTTTTTAACAATAATTAATGAAAATTAAAATAATATTATTTCCCATCCCTTGATAAAGTCTACAAATAATTGACGAAACGTCGGGAAAAATGAAATAAAATAATTTGTTTTATTTGCATTATGAATCTTTAGGCCTTATTAGCTCATTTCAAAATATACAAAATACAAATTTACATTGGCCATACAACAAAAATAATTGAATGTGATATTGTTTATTTTCTAAAATCATAAAAATTTTCCATACATTTCCATATATCGATCTAAAGAAATATGCAAAAAACTCGATTTGAGGAAAAAATAAAAAGTTTGCGTTTCTATATTAAGATAACGATGTACACAGTTATGTGCATGCACACATACATACATACATACATATATGTATATATGTACATAAATGTATATATATCGATAATTTGCCGCAACGTTGTCAAAACTCAAAAACTAGTTTTACAGAAAACGAGTTTAAAGCTTTCAATTTACACAATACTTAATAGACAAAAAAAATTATTTTTCTCTCAAGAGTTAGTCTACAAGATATTTATATACAATTTTTACACAATATATGCACCGACATAACGATTAATTCAGCATTATTAGCTCAAAAACACAACTTTTTAGTTATTACTAATTTTATAATTAATTATTAGGTGCTAGGGGCTATTCACATATTACGAAACGTTTTTTCGGAGTTTTTATACACCCCAATCCCATCCACTCCGTAAAAAAATTCCACCTTCACCCAATGGTGTGTAATGTAATATGCGAATATCCCCTTACATCGAAACGCATGTCACTAAAATTTTTCAAACCTTTATCATAAATTCAGCTGTATTAAAAACCAAAACTAAAGAGACTTTACATCAGTCCCTTAAGCATTTTAATTAGTTTTTTCCTCTCCTATAACTTAAAAAAGTGTAGTTACGTGGTTTTGGATTTCTGCTAACGATATGTACATACATACTACATCGAGGGTTTTATGGAGCAACCACCTATCTCAGAAGTCGTCGCTTTTTAGAAGAGAAGAAAAACGTTTTATAAAAAACTTTAAACATTATTTTAAATTTTTTACTTACAAATTTATCGAAATCTTTAATAGTTTTTTGATACCAAAAAAAAGAAAAAAAAAATTTTTAAAATATCACAAGTTTTTAATTTTAAAAGGTTTTTTATTTCTCCTAAAAATTGCTGCTTTTTGAGATACGTGGTAGCGTCAGAAAACCCTCGATATGTATCTATTTTACATACAGGTTCTTAACTTTAAATTCCGCCATTTCCCCATCGAATTCAAGTTTTTAAGAAGATATATTCTCAAGCAAAAGTTTATGAAACGTTTAGCAGAATTTATACTTTTAATTTTTTTTAGTAATATACTACAAAAATTGTACAAAAATTTCATGGTACAAAAATAATAGTTTTTGTACTATAGTACAAAAAGTTGCAACGCTGTATAGGTTGCATCAAAACTAGAGTATGCAAAAACCAGAATTTTCGAAGAAAACCGTTTTCGAATTATTCGAAAAATACCCAGCAAAAAATATTATGTTTCTGGAAGCAGTAAAAAGCTTTCATGCCTTCCACAAGCGATCTTTTGAAGCGCTTCAGAGGATGCTCAAAAAGAAGGCAGAGATCTCTCAGTGTTCACAATGTTTAAATTACGAAGTTAGTCATCATTTTACATTTCTTCAACACGAACTCCAAAATAAACAAAATCATATTCAGTACCATTGTAGCTTCCAATAATATAGGTTCTAAAGAATTGTCGCACGCATTATTTCAAATAAACACTAAAACATTTGAAAACTCAAAACCCATTTAAAGTATGCTCTCTTTCTATATTTTCCTCCTACTGCATGGAAGAGTGAAATTTATAATAAAATATGAATTGTTTTGTCCGTGGTTTAACGATGATAAAATGGGACATGATTTTAGAGCATTTTCGATGCTTCGAAAGAAGCGCTGTTTTATATAAAAAACAAGAGCTCCAAAGTGGAACATCGCGAACAAAAATCATGCATGTTCGAAGCGATTTTCGAAGCAGTAGAAACAACAAAGCTAGGTTCTATCGCTTATAAACCTAATTCGGCCGAAGCAGTAGCTTCTGCTGGGTAGCTTTAAAAAAAAGGTTTCGAATACGGTTTTGTGCAAATAAACCGGTTAGAAGGTTTTTATAAATTTTATTTTTTTCACTTTTTGTGAAAAATCTTTATAACACTAAATATATTCATGGAATTTTTTCCTTGAAATAAGTTGTTTCAAAGAAATTTAATTACACAGGCCGACAGTGAAATTCCGTTTTGAAACAAAACTATATTTCTAAGCAGTTTAATGCGCTAAAAAGTAGTGCCCTCATTCTTAGGGCTCCGTGCTCCGAAAGTGTAAAGGAACCTTATTGTTTTCGCTACGCTTTCCGTCTGTCTGTTTGTCTGTCCGTCTGTCTGTCCGGCTGTCACATGCTGTTTTCTCGAGAACCATAAGATTTACAGACCTGAAATTTTCACAGATCATGTAAAACTTTGGCCGCTACAACAGCAAATATACGACAGTTAAATATTAAAGGGTGTTCTAAGGCGAGCAACGAAAAATGTTGAATTACTAATGTAATTTGTGTTGAAAATTTCTCGTTGTATAAAATTGCATTGATGTTGTAGGTTCAGTCGAACTTCAATAACTCGAACTTCTACAACTCGAAATTTTCTCTAACTCGAACCAATTCGATTGGCAGTAGCGCTAAGAGAGTAACTAACTTACAGTACTCCTTCCGTAACTCGAACTTCCATAACTCGAAGCTCTCCATTACTCGAACGAAAATATATACATTTGAATTCTATAACTCGAAGTTGTATACCTTTTTCTACATCATATGCTTCTTTTTGTTTGCTTAAGCTTAGCTCTATCCATACATGTGAGTATCGTTTGATGATAAATGTAAATAAAATCGTATTTGTACACATATTTGTGAACGAAGGACACTACAAGTGATGAGCAGTATAAGTCTTTGAACAAATTACAGTAATTTTTAACTGAAGTTGGTAAACAAAAAAGTCAATTTTCAGTAATTAATTTCAGAATATTTACTTCACTTTCAGTTAGTTTTTTGTTAAAAAAAAAAACAAAATCGAGAGATATTTTGATACACAGTGGAGCACTAAACAAAACTCATATTGGAATAAAACAGAATATGAATTTGAGGGATCCGACTTCCTATTCAAAAGTGTAGGTCGGCGCGAGTTTTTTTAGGCGTAAGCCACAATTTGGAATGGCGCTATGGGAAACTCCACAGCCAAATAACTCGTTTCTAGTGACTTAGGGTGCTAGCACCGCAACTTAAACACTGAACAAAAAATTCTATAACTCGAAGTCTCCATAAGTCGAAGTTTTTTTTGTTGGGATAGTGGTGATTCGAGTTATGGAAGTTCGACTGTATTTTAAATAAACATTGAAAATCTTATTGATATTAAAGTAAATCACGACTATACCCAACAAAAATTCAGTTACCAAATCACCAAAAAATAATAATTAGAAAAAATTTAAGAACTCGTTACATTTCCACTAGAAAAAGTACTTATTTTTGTTCTTGATGTCCTAAAACAAAGCCATTACAATTAGATGTTTACATCAAAATAAGAAGTACCTTTATTTTTACTTAAAAATGTCTTAACCTAATTATATATTTTAATGCCTATCTGAAAAATAGCTGATGATACATATTGCTGTACATACAAGAATATATCGTCTCAAACAGACGAGGGTGCTTCTGAAAGTTTTCTTTTTTTTTTAAATTTTAAGTGCATATGTACCAAAGAACTAATTTGTGCTTTTTTGTGTAAGGCGCTCTTCACATCTCTCATAGTTCCATTTTTCTGTTAAGCGCTTTTTGTGTTCTGTTAAGCGCTTGCAAATAGCATAGCGTATAGTGCGGGGATACGTGTATAAACTAGGGATGTAACGAATACCGATAACGATACCGATATATCGGCGATACTTCAGATTTTCCGATACATCGGTATCGGCGATATTTTACTGTCGATACGACGATACTTTTAAACATTTTTTCAGAGTTTTTTTAACAAATAATTTATTTTTGTTCGATTTTACCATGAATTAAATTCACTTCGTTATTTTGTAAATCTTATTAATACCAATTTTAAAAATTAATAATATATTATGCTGTTATTTTGTAAAAAAAATATTTATTTTTGGTTAATTTTACCATGAATTCAAATTCAAGTCGTTGTTTTTTAAATATTATTCCAGCAAAAAAAGATACTCCAAAAAGTCATGAAAATGTAGAATTCGCGATCTGGAAGTATTGCAAATTTGGATAATTTCTAATTAGTTTTACATATCCTTGCCATTGCAAGAAGTTCGATTACCAATCACCGAATTGGAAGCGATACTAGGACAAATTTCTCAAATTTTTAAAATTTTTTTTATGCGAATTTAAACTCAGAACTGTATTTTCATGTAAATTTAAGTGAATATATATAAACTTAGAAGTCTTTTAATAATTAAGCTAATAAGTTATTTAGAAGAATATTAGTTGATAAATGTCCTTTAAAAAAATCGATTTTTTAAAAAGCATGGCGAGTATTTTTTAAAACTATAAAGGAATTAAACAGTTTTTCTTGCTTTTCTACTAATTATCTGCATATTTTTAATATAGATTTTTTGGAAGCAACGAAAATGTAGCTCCTTAAAAATTACTTCCAATGTTTTATCAATTTTAAATATTCTCTCTTATAATGTAATTTTGTATAATAAAAAATTGCACTTGAGTTTTGTTAATCTAAACTTGAACTCAATTTCAATATTCGTATCGTTATCGGAATCGGTATCGGCGATATTTATTTTTAAATATCGGCATCGGTATCGGATCGGCAAAACGGCGTATCGTTACATCCCTAGTATAAACCTTATTGTCTCAAAAAGCCGCAAAAATCTGCAAAATTTTTTTGGAACTACTTCGTTGCTATTCGCTCTTCGCGGATGTGAAAACACTTTCATGGAACTTTGCGGAATTAGCAAGTTTATATCCACATATGTAGAAAAAATCTCGTTTTTAAGCCCTTGCGAAAGAAAAGGGTAAATACATTTAGATATGTGTTAAAAAAATATATAAAACTATCTATACGCTAGTAAATTACCTGAAGTACAAGGTAACCATTATAAAAAGTACAAGCTTCCATTATAAAAAAATTAATAGTTCTTACTTACTTAAAATAAGGCAAAACTAATTGTAGATTACTTTGCATTCAGCAAATAAACAAAAAAAAAAAACTCCGACTTTACAATTGCCCTGCACGATAACAATATTATTCTCACAAATAATTTTGTCTTCTTTTAGCTGACATCCATAATAGTTAGGTATCTTTTATTTGGATTTTTGAATTAAGCTCATATATCAGTAGGGATTACTCCAGTGTGCAAAGGTCTCGTTGAATTTGATTATTACTTAAAATTTTTTTTTGATCATCTTGGCAACTAAATATTTCAGACATCATGTTCTTTATTATATTTTTATAAAAACATTGCACATTACCTCACATTACTCTTAAGCTTTTGCAAATAATTCTATGCCAGATTGCTATTATACACATAACGACCATTTAGTGGCAGTATAACTGCACCAAACATAGAATATAAAAACGTAAGATATTAATTAATATCATTTTGAAATGTCTCTGCAGTTAATGGATAACAAAAATATGTTTGAACGAGAAATTGCCTGCAAAGTTAATCACTTTTTTAAAATGCTTTTATTAGCTTCACCTGTATGTATGTATATATTGTCTTGATTTTTAAAAATCTCGGTATTCGGGATTTTGCAAATCCCGATCCAGATATCCCGGTATTTTCGGGATTTTGGGATTTTTAGGTATTTCTAGATACAACGATTTTTGGTAAAACCAAATTTTTAGCCTCCGACAAAAAAGAGGGGTGTTATAAGTTTGTAGTGTGTATCTGTGTATCATACCAAACGGCTATACCGATCTTGATTTAGTTTTTTCTGTTTGAAAGGTGACTTGATCGAGAGTGTTCTTAGCTATGGTTGAAGAAAATTGGTCCAGACGCTTAGAAGATATCACATCTTTTCTAGATGTATCCTGCTGAATTTGTGTGTCTTTGACATCGTAGCTCCTAAACGGCTAGCTCGATTTTAATTTAGTAAATTTTGTTTGATACAAAATCTTCCAACCTATGTTTAAAGAAAATTGGTCCAGCCGTTTTGAAGTTATCATCTATTTTCTTCGGGGGGTCTTAAAATTTTTAATTTAATGTTATTTTGTGTAAACATCGCCAATGACTGGTGCACGACAATGTTAAATCCTCGACGACAAATGTCGGACATCCGGAACAAATCATCAAGAAAGTTTTCGAACAAATGTTACGAAAATTGTGTGCGATTCAATGAGCCAAAATATTGCCAAATATTTGTCGTCGAGCCAAATTTTTGTCGTCAATGATCATATAAGTTAAAACGTCACCTGTCTTATTGTCAATGATTAAAAATGTGACAATGTCGCCTATTATGTCGTCAAGGACTATATAGGATACTGAAGACAAAATGTAAGACATTGTTGCTGATATTGTACTCAACATAGTTGAATTAAGGTCAGAAATTTAGACACTGTCGCTCATCTTGTCTTCCACAATGTTACTAAAGACAAACTGTATGACATTATAGCTCATAATGAGCTCAAACAAGTTGAATTGACTACAAAACAAAAGACATTGTCGCGCATATTGTCGTCAAAAATGTTTAATAGAAGACAACATGCAAGAATTTGTCGTTTAGATTGTCGTGAACGACGATTCCCTTAAATTGTCGATTAGAAAACTTAATCGATAAAAGACAATTCGTACAAAAATCGTAGATGACAATAGCGTGCAAGGCAGTGTGGCTAACTGGGTAGATAGGCTATGAGTAAGGTTTTTTTATTCCCGGACTTTTTTTCCCGGGAGAGCGGGAAATAAAAAAGAAGTTCCCGGGATCCCGGGAATTCCCAGGAATTGAAGAGCGTACTAAGATATTTAAAAAAATTTTAATTTCCGGTATCCACTGATTTTTATGTAGTCAAAATTAATTATTTAATCAATCTGTATTTTGAACTGAGCTTTATTTTAAAAGTATTTCACAAGCAAACAGTCTCTAAAGAAATGAGATAAAAAGCACAAAACTTAACTAATCAGAAAAGCCTTCAACAGAAGTTGCCCGGATCAAAAAGACGTGCATAACGATCTTCTGCATATCTAATTAACGTGAATTTTGGTGCATATTGAAAAGCATTACAGTTGCTTTTATTTAAAAAAATTTGGTTCTTATAAATAATTAATTGAAGAGACAACTTTTCTCTCTTCGTTTTTGAATCCAAAGTAATTTAATATACACTTTGACCCTTGTTGGTTTCTTTCCCCTTGCAAGAAATTCCGAAAAATCCCGGGATATGTTTTCAAAAATCGCGGAATTAGGGATTTGTTTCCAAAAATCCCGGGCTTCGGGATTTTCCAATCCCGAAAAATCTCCGGATTTCGGGATTCAGAATTTCCCGTTTGGCATCCCTAATACATATGTATACATATATGTTTTTTTTGTGGGAGTGCGAGACTTTACCACTCTAAAACACTCCTTTACACTCCCCAAACGTTTCTCATGCGACTGGGAAAGGTCCTAGACCCGATCTAAACTGTATTGCCAATCTCTTCTTACCTGCGAAGTTCCAATAGAACCAATTTCACAAAATTACATACTTACTTACATACGTCCAGTCATAAAAAGATTTTAGCATGACTGGAACTATGTTTTCCGATCTAATGCTACGCCCTAAAACGTCTTCTAAATATGCCCTCCCATTATCAAATCGTTGACAGATGAAGAACACATGCTCGGCATCTTCCACGACATTAACACAACAACTCGAACCAAACGGAGCACTGTCATGTCCGAAACGGTACAAGTACGACCTAAAATAGCTATGTATAGTCAAAAACTGTGTAATATACTTATTCCCTTCTCAAAAATGTGTAATTTGCCACAGATGGTGGAGCGACGTTATACTTGCTCCATCGTTCCGTATATTTAGAGTTAGATCAAGAAAAACCATGCAAAGCTGCCCGTAAAGATTTTGGATTTTTAGGATATTTAAAAAATCGAAGCACTCATATACAACGCACTCTTTAATGTCTCCATATTTTTGCCTTCTATGAAAATTCACTCTGTTGTAAGCCACTTTAATACAAATGCTGAAGAAGTCGTAAACAGTGCTAACTATAAAACGCAAAAATAAGATAACAACACATTCGTAACAATACAGGATTGTAGACTAAAAATATATCTGGCTTTTATGTTTAAACAACAAGACTTTTTGCATAAAGTTTAACTGTTTTTCATGTTGTGTAAAAAGATATTGTTTTACGTTTTTATAGTTATTCTAGCAAACTTTGTTGCAAGATGAAATGTCAAAATCATCAGCATATGGTATTGTTAAGTTGTCTGTGTCATTTTTTAAAAGTGAATTTACTAAAAAATGTGGGCTTATAATGTGAATATTCATACATAGAGAAAAGGAGGCTTTCTCGAAGTCAATAAGATCCTAAATTTGTGATTCAGAGCCAGTTATATAAAACAAAACTGAAAGCATACAAAACTATTAGAACAGTCAGTTTAACTGGTGTAGAGTTCATTTTTTATAGGAGACTATTTACATTGTACTGTGCCGAATGAACTTATAGCCCATTCAGACTGCACTAAAATTACTTAATTTCGTGCGCGAAATTAGTCACCGAACTAAAAATGTTCATACTGTTATAAATGACATTTGTCTTGATTGCAGTTGACACTTTGCACTTGATAATTCTAGCATTTGCTATATTTTCTATGAAATTTACACTTTATTGACCAGAAAAATTACATCTTCATTTATTTAAAACATTTTTAAAAGTTTACGAAATAATTATTAAATTTATAAATGAAAGTTGTCAACTTTTTTGTTTGCTCCTCACAGTTGTAAATATATTGTTCTAAAAAGGAACTAAAACAGGGTTGGGCATTGTAATTTCAAGTTGGTTTCGCCGAAATCAAGGAAAATTACTTAATTTCAGATATGACAACATGTATGGGAAATTACTTAATTTCGAGTTGATTTCATTCGAAATCAAGAAAATCCTAATTTGGCTGCAGTCTGAATGGGCTATTAGATGGAATTGAAAACGTTGTCTTAATGGTAGAATTCTGGCCTGACTTTTGATTCTAAACTTCTGTTCTGCGTTACAATCGAAATTATATATATTACATAATTTTCATTGTATTGCAAACAAAGCAAAGATTTTGATATATTGCATAAATTATTGTTTTTCGCTTAAGCTTGATAAATATTTCCGAAAGTATTGATCAGAAGTAAAAGTGATGCTAGTACTAGAAAATATAAATGCTAATTTTTCTATTTTTTATCTAACTATGCCAAACGGAAACAAAATGATCCCTATTTTGAGATTTTGGAACCGTCTTACAGGCAATCGGGAAATTATATAATTTAAATTTATTTATGTTTAACTATGCTGGGGAAAGGGTAGCCTCATTATATTAAAGTAATTTTGCTGCATAAAACCAATGAAACAATTTCACTAGATTTGTGTTCATTAATTCAATGACAATTTCACAAATCCATTGAAAAGTTCATGAATATTGTGAAAGAGTTTCTTTCGTTGGTTGAATTTGAAGGAAATTTATGAAGCAAAAAAATTTTTTTAGTGCATAATTTGCCTACAATTACAATAGTTGGACTCTTTAAATTTGTATCCCATATACTCTTAGAATAAAGCAAAATATTAGAGATATAAAAATTCTTTATTGATAATTTTCTTATATCTGCACAAAAACAATAATGAAATTCTCTAAATTTTATGTGGGTTACAATGAAAACTAGCCGCGTTTTCAAGCAAAATCCAGAAGGCAAAGGAGGGGTGAAACACGTTGCACTAAAACAAAGTAATTTGTAATTATACTATAGTTGGAGCATCACCATAGCGACAGTATGTAAATTAAATTTAGGTTACACAGCGAACGAATTGCGCTTTTAAGCAAAAGGCTGGCGATATTGCAGTGGACCTTATAGTTTATTCGTATGTCTGTATAGTTTATTCGTATGTTCGCGGGAGTATTTATTACACTGAATAAACTAAATTTCATTTTCTGTAAAGGAATTCAATGACATAGTAAATATTTTGTCTAGGAACGGACCTACAAACAAATTTGTAAATATAGACAAATATATCTCAAAAATTTCATTGAAAAAAAACGTATGTTTTCAGTGAGCAAATTGTTTAAAACTATTGTAAACAAAATAGTTTACTACATCAAACAAAAAGATTTACTAGATCTTCTGAAAAATATCAAACAATATTTTTGTATGAATTTATAAAACAATTAGTCTAAAAAGACTAACAAATACTAAATTTTTGTTTGGGTCATCATCATGCAGTAAGCATTTATGAAATTTCACTTTGTTAAATGTGTTCAAGTCTGAAAGTTTATCTAAAGACTCTAAGGCCCAAATTCACAGTCATTAGTTAGCTAATGACAATAGTTTAGCCAATGATATTTTATTCACACTTCTTTGTTCGCCATTAGTTAAACCGTCAAACGCCATTGTTTAACAATTAGTTAGATGCTTTGGAACTTGGTGCAATAAGTACACAGGTGGCAGCATAACGTTAGCTGATTATATTTTGTTCTGGTAGTTTTGTACATAAGTAACGTCTAGCACGTGTAGTTTTTTGACAAGCATTATCTAGTTTTTTGTTGTATTTGTTGAACCTGCATACTTATTGCACCATGTTTTGGAAATTATTATACGTTCATATAGCATACTTTTAGGAGCGACAAAAAACATTTGCTCCTTTAGCTTTGTGTGCTTAAAAATTTTTAAATTGCCGCCGTAAGATGTGTAATATTATTTATTTCTTTATTTTTGCTTGTTTATTTATATTTGATAGGGTTACCATTCTTTACCCATATTAAAAATTTTAGTTAAACAATACACTGTAAATATGAAGTTTTAGTTAAACAATAGTTATAATTTTAGTTTACTAATAATTAACTAATGACTGTAAATTTGGGCCTAAAAGTATGCATGAGGGAGAGTTAATGCAACGACATTAACGAATTGATTCACTCAGAAATCTTCAGTAAACAAACTTGGTACAATCGCACTCCTTTTGCTATCATTGTTGTTGTTGTTATTTATGTGTATGTCGTCATCGGGGTTGTTTTTTTTACAGCACAGTTTTTCTTGTTGTTTTTAGTGTTTGAGTTCTAAGTAAAAGTCAAACAAACAATTCATAGATTATGGACAGAACATTTACTGAAAATTAAGTTTATTTTTAGACAAACTTTTGTTTGAAAATTTTTGGTGATAGTTTTTTCTGTGTATATATAGCATCTCTACAGTAAATCTCTTTTTATAATCATTTTCTTGTTGTAATACTGTTACATCATTTTCAAGCTACGAACGAGATTGGCTGCACACAAATCAGATCATAAAACTCGGAAAAGAGAAACCGAACAAAAAACGGCGCTAACAGCCCACTGTGTACTGAATCGACACTCTCCTAATTTTAATGATTAGTCTAATTAGTCTGATAACATATTCTAATATTCCCCCTTAATAATAATAATTTGAATTTACATTAATTAAAATAATGAACTTAAGCCGAAATAATAACTTCCGACTTAAATAAAAATACAGTTTTAGTACGTAAATGAATAACCATAAACAAATCAATAATATCTATTTAACTATTTCAGTATTTAACACATCAATTATAATATTAATTCCATGAAATTTAGCTACACATAATTGCATTTTATTCAATTAACATGAGCTCTAACGATGAATTGCAAATATTTGCTGCAGGCTGTATACATGTGAAATTTAATAAATATTAAATTATCATCATTCACTTTTATGAATATTATAAATATATGAAAGGTAGAAATATGTAGTTCAACGATCTTAGTAGGTTTACACTTAGACAGATATTTAGTAGGGTTTAGTAATCGGGAATTCCAGAGCGGGAAAAGTTTAATTTTAATTTCCAGTTTTCCCGGGAAAATCTCAAAAATATCCCGGGAAAACGGGAAATTAAAAGTACGCATTATTTCATAAACATATGTACTTTTTTAACATACATATTTATTAAATATCGTAAGTGACCGCCAAATATATTTTGAATCTTCATATAAGAAATTTGTAATATACAGCCGTGTCACAGATTCCGTTGGGATTGGTTTTGATTCCGTAGTAGTCATTCCGAACAAGTACATTTTTCTTTTGTATTTTGTTTTTACAATGATAAAGTTTTTATACCTTGAGGCGTTTGTTTACTTTTGTTTTATATGCAAAGCTCACATTGAGCTTTTTATTAACATGGAAAGCTCACGACCAAATATTTATTTGACGCTCCTAAGAGTATGCACTTTTTTTGTATTTACTGCAAATGAAGTCAGTAGAGTCAGTGGTTTTAATATTTTGCTGTTTATTTAGTTAAGCATGCGATTTAGACAAAATTCAGTAAAGCGGCCCAACTACTTGCAATGTTATTATGCAGTTTTTCGTATTGTACAATAATATTGCTAATGTGTATGTCATATTCGAAGGCGGCACAATATATTGGCAAATATCAAAAGACTTTTGATTTTTATTGTACAGTCAAGACAATTGTGTAATGTGGTGGAAACATTGTTCAGTTTTAAGTTTACTATTTCACTGGGCAATATTTTCTTTGAAAATATTGTGCCATTTATTGCATATTATATATCAAAATGATAGTAATATGTACAACAACATATACAATAATATTGTGTAATGGATAGTCCGCTTAAAGCAAAAGCTGTTGGAAACTTCACAGATAACAACTTTTTAGAATATTTTTTTTGTAAATACTACATTTATTATGTTATGAGATATAAAAGCAAAAAAAAACATTTCCTTAAACTTTGGTGGGCATGCGACACGCCTTAGTCTCAACTGATTGATTTGAAATTTTTTTAGGGTAGTATTTTATAAATACCAATTGATTTGGTGTATGACACTTGAAGAAATTCAAATTTTAATTTTTTAGGACCACTCTAATACATACATTTCAGCATACTTAGCTAGAGTAGTATAATGCTCAAACACATAAATGTGTTAAATATTAGTACTACAAACAATATTTATGATCCATAAAAAAAGTTTATTTGCTTTTAATGTACTTGAGGTTTTAATAGCAGATGTGAAACCGAGGAATAATTTCCATAACACGAGAGTAAAATAAATAAAATTGTTACCCAAAATTACGACAAAAATTTCACACCATAAAATAAAGATGTAAGTAAAAACAAAAAAATACAATTACTTAGAGCAATTAAAGTTCAACGTTTCGTTTTGTAATTGAACTTTTAACAATTATGTCTCCTAACTAAGAGTTTCGAATTTCCACGACTTTTTAACTTCAATAGAAACGGAAGAAATTATTTTTACGTAATTTTTATATAAGTCTGAAATTTATTATTTCGGCTTTTTCGTTCATTATTTGAATTCATGTAAATTCAAATTATTATTAAGAGTGGAACGCTCGAATATTCAATCAGATTAGTAGAACGTATCAATATACTTAGTCCCATAAAACAAATTCTTTTTGTATATATTTTATTAAAAAAATGCTCTTTAATAATTTTACAAAAATCAATATTCCATAAAGCCCAGAGGTAATAGAATTATCACAATTTTACTATTTTCTTACTTTAGAAAGTCTTATATTTATTTTCTCCCCTTTCTTTTGACTTTGGCTTTTACTTTTGTTTTTTTATATCTTTATCTTAACTTGCAATTCATTGATGGCTTAAGGCTGTGATAAACAAAACATATATAGATGTGTTGTTTTATCCCCTGAACAATAATAAATAGAAAAGAAAAACATAATCGAATATTAACATTTATTTATACGCGTAGCAGTATGAAGTCAGTAATTGAATCAACAAAATAAGAAAACAACAATTTAATTTAATAAAACATTTAAGAGATATCATATCGATGTTACAGCTGAGGTGATCAGAAAGACGAAACCACTTTAATTATGTGATTTATTGCTGCTGGCCAAACTTTAATGTACCCAGGAAACATTTTTCGCCGACATGTCTAACGTCAGACAGTGTTTCCATTTGGAAAAAAGGGTAATAAATCTGTATTTTTGAAACTTGCGATCCGATTATAAAATGATGTATATAAAAATCATAGAGGAGGACTTAAACTTTAACATTGATTAAAAATGGACTACCCTGTTGAAACACACGGTGGGCTACAAGGTGTAAAATTTGACTTCCTCAGACATGAAAAGCTTTGTTGGTCTCATAATTTTTACAAATATTATCCGCTTTTAATGAATTTAATTTTTTTTAAAGCTCATAAAAATGCACTTTACCTCATTAAGATATCTTTAATATTTTCAGAGACATTTGTCTTTGAATTTAAAAATTTTAATTTTTGGCTTCGATTTTGTTCCAGATTTCGTAAATATCTCCGGTAATGCAGAGCCAAAATTTAAAAAAAAATATTTTATGATTTTCAGCAAAATCCTTAATAATATGTTGACGGAGTTTTTAAGTTATCTTAATTCATGTAGCCGTCAAAAAACCCATATTAAGACTTTAAAATGAGGCTGAAAAATGGCAGAAATAAAAAAAGCTTAATTATTGGACGTTTTTCTCAAAAATTTTCCAAAAGTAAAATTTTTATGATTGAGTTATGAATTTTCAGCCGAACTGTATGGTTTTTATCCAAAGTTATTTAATTAGTTCTCCTGTTCTGCTGTGTACGTTGAAAAATTAAGTTGATGTTAATTTCTTCCCTTGTTCCTTGGAATATTAATCATACCCAATTCTTTCTGAATATAACGTTACGAACCTTAGCCTAATAATCAATTTAAATTCACAAAGCAAATACGTTCGAAATAATCATATTAATAGTTTGGCTTAAGTTCATTTTTAATTTAATCTTTCGATCAAATTATTTTTTATTTAAGAAAGATATTCTAAAGCATGTAGATATTGAACATTCGAAGAAAAATTTGGATGTACGGGCAAAATAAGCATTCAAAAAAATCCCAGTATATCGATGATATTCCACGCTGCTAAGAAAAGACAGTTAGTGAAGTTCCGAACATTTTAGAAAAAAGTTCATTAATAGGTGCGACTCGCCGCGAGATGGCGACAGTCTGTTAATTGAGCTTACTAAAATTAGTAGGATTTTCGCTGAAGTGTTGTAGGTAAAATGCTCTGATGAGTAGACTTGGTAGTCTCGAAACAGCTGTCAGTTCAACCTTCCGTACATCCAAATTTTTCTTTGAATGTTCAATATTTACATGCTTTAGAATTCCTTTCTTAAATAAAAAATAATTTGATCGAAAGATTAAATTAACAAACTAGTTAAATAGCTTTGACTAAAATGTTTCTTTTCAATATTTCAAAAGAATAGACTTAAATAATGACTGAAGCTGAAATTTTAATGGATTAAAGCATGCACGCTACATCCAGCATTGGACGAATATAGTGAATTTTTCTACGAAATTCTAAATTAATTGCTTTAAAAAACGACCATCGAGCTCTTCAAATTTCTTTAAAAATTCGTTTACATACATTTTATATAATTAAACTGGCTTTTAATTGTTACCCGCCCGGTCTCAAAAATATGGAGAGCAGATTTTCTAAAAAGAATCAAATATTCAGAATCATATTATTTATTTGCATAAAAAGAATACCAAACATAATTTTTTAATTCTTATATTTCTTTACTATTTCTTAAAAATCATAGCAATCCTCTTAGGATTAAAAAATACCAACGATATATTAAACGGAAACTTTTTATGAGTTTTCAAGTCCAAAAAAAAAAAAATATATGTGTGAAGCAAATACGAATAAGTAATTTTTAAAGTTGTCTCAGTATTGGATTGGGAGGGGGAGCAAACCAAATAAGAGTTTTGAAAATCGGTTCACAAATGACAGAGTTATGCATGGGGGGGGGGGGGGGGGAGCAAATATCCCCCTCCGATTTTCGAAAAAAAATTGGGACCAATTTTTGTCAAACCCTTTCAAATAAAACTAGAATTATGAAGATCGGTTCACAAATGACAGAGTTATCATGGGTGAGCAAGTTTTATGGGACCAAACTGCAGGCAAACCCTTTCCAACAAAAAAAGAATTTTAAAAATCGGTTCACAAATGACAGACTTATGCGTGTACAAACATAAAAAAAGTAAAAAAGAACATACACTCGAATTGATAACCTCCTTCTTTTTTGAAGTCGGTTAAAAATGCACTTATCTACCTATCCAGTGGTATATAATATACATAGTATATATATTATTGATTTGAAATACTAAATAAAACGGCCACAAAAGAGACGCCTCAAGTGAAATTTGGCAAAACTTTTCTGTTTTCAAGTGTATCTACTAGGATATTCATTTAATCGGGATTCTGCTTTAATCGGTTAATCGCTCGATTAATTAATAGAGGTTTTGGCTTATCAAGTAATTTTAACAAATAAAAATGCATAAAGTATTTATTATATTGAGTATATTAGGGGAAAAAACAATAACATAGCAAACATAAGAATTCTTGAACTAAATCTAGCAAAAAAAAAAAGATTTCATATATATGTATTAATTAAAAAATTAACAAGTTTGTGACATAATTTTATTAGTTATTTCAAGAGTTTAAGGAGATAATCTTTCAGAAAAATAATTTGGTTTAAATGTTTAGGATTTAAGCAGTTCTTTTCCTTGACTTGGAAAGAACCATTCACTTATCAAAGATGTTGAACAATCGAAAATATGCATAATACAGAATATCTAGTTTCTCAGTCCTGGGTTTCTCTAAATATATAAAATCTTCCATTATGCCATTAGAGTCCTGTTTTAATGTTTTCAAATTCTTGGCCCTACTAATTGCTTCGGTTAATTCTGTTAAACGATTTCTTGTATTAATATCGATAGTTTCTTCTGTTGTCAGGTCATCCATCATCTGACTCATACTGGCAGAGCTCGGCACCGAACATTTTGCAAAAAAGTTTATTTCCGAATTCCTTAGTTTCCTGAATTATATCTCCACTAATAATTGAATCCGTCTCCCATTAAATCTTGTCTTTACATTTTTAATTAAATTGTTAGCAACAGTATTAATGGCTCTTATTAAATTATTAAGCAACTTAACTTAATAATTCCATCATGTTCAATTAGGTCCTTTATTAAGCTCTTTTATAGCAACGTTGAAAGGTTTCAAAGTTTTAATTAAGCTAAGACAACTTAACACACTTCTTTGTTTATATGAAAAATAATTTCTGAACACATACCTTGTGTATATGAGACGAAACAAATAATTAAACACACAAAAAATATGTTATATTACTAAAAAAAATGAAAAATTTTGTTAGGTTGGTTAATCGATTAATCGAAAATAGCAAACTTTTAATTAACCGATCAGTTAATCGGGTAGTAATTAACCGGTTAACCGATTAACGGTTAATCGAACGAATACCCTAGTATTTACTACACGCATACACAGTACATGCGCATGAAACGTATGAGTAATACGATGCTATGTACCATTATATTACTCATACGCCTGCAGTTTCGTGCTAAAAATGGCAAATGAACTTGGATACTATTTTCACACAGGTAAATAAAATGCTTCTGAAATTTCGACTATGCTTAGAAAATCTGCTCTCCTGGCCACATTAAAAGCCAGACTAATTATATCGAATGTTTATAATAGAATTTGTAAGGAAATTTGAAAAACTAGATGGGCGATGGTTTTTTCTTATCCGATTAATTTAGAATTTCATAGAAAACTTCACTATGTTCGTTTAATGCTGCATGTAGAGTGTATGTTTTTTATCCATTTAAAATTTCAGTTGCAGTTATTTTTGAGTTCTATTCTCTTGAAATATAGAAAGTAAAAATTTTGGGTTTGAAAATTTTTTGAGAAAAACAACGAACCAATAAAGACAGTTTCAGACTATAATACAAGTATTAATACTTCTGAAGAAAATGTCTCTCTGCTTTAATTGGTGTTTGAAAATTTTGAAAAAAACAATAACAATTTATCATGTTAGGGTTTCATTTTCCTCAAAAATATTAATACTTGTATTATAGTCTGAGTTTAGTCATTTTCACCCTCATTTCAAAGTATAGACTTTGACTTTTTATCACGGCTGCATGCATTGAGATAACTTAAAAACTCCTTCATCATATGGAGCATTCCATGAAAAAACGGATATCTGAAAAATTTCATTAAACTTAATTTTTTATATACTTTTGCACCTATATAGTGAGATTATGCTCTCATCTATAATAATTTATATAAATTATAACTAATAGATCACATTTGTGGGAAATTTTCGAAAAAAATGTGTCTGCATTACCATGGGAAAATACTAAAGCGATAACTGGAATTTCAATTTTCCACTTTACTAAAACTAAACAAAAAGTTTCGCAGTGCTGAAAACAATGTTTATCTGTAGACAAAATTGTATTAACCTATTGATTCTTGTTTATTTTGTACATGTCCTGTACATGACACGATTTGTCTGTACGTGACAAAATATAAAAACGTATTTTTAATTATAAATATGTGTTTTATTTGATTTCTTTTTTTCACCAGTAGCAAGCTTGATTCTTATTTATAATTTGCTTCTGAACTACTTTTTCCTCATGTGCAATAGTTTCGCTGGAATTTTCACTCAAATCAAAAAATTCAAATGTTGGTTGACTGGAACTGTCCCACACGTGACAGACTATGTCAACTCTTTTTCTTCAATGTTTGTTGAACCATTTAAAAACATTCTATGTAGGGTTAAAGGCTCCCACTAAAAAAAAACACCCCAAAGAAGTCATGAAAATGTAGAGTTTGCGATCCGGAAGTAGTGCAAATTTGGATCATATCTAATGATTTTTACATAGGGTTGTCATTGCAAGAAGTTCTCTTTTTCGATTCCTAATCACCGAATTGGAAGCGAAGTCAAGAAATATTTCCTATTTGGCGTTGTAGATTAATATTTTTCTCTAGGAAAAAGAGTACAAAGTTACACATTTTCGCAACTTGTTTCTTTTTATACGAATTTAAACGCAAAACGGTGTTTTTATGTAAATTTCAGTAAATAAATGTTAATTTTTAGACGAAAACTAGTTCATAAATTTCTTAAAAAAATCGAATTTTTAAAAAGTATGGTGGGAATTTTTTAAAACTATAAAGAAATTACAAATTTGTGTGTGACTAAAATAAATTTTGGTTTGCTTTTCTATTAATTATCTGCATTTTTGAATATCGATTCTTTGGAAGCAATGAAAATGTAGTTCCTCAAAAAGGACTTCCAATTTTTTTTACTGGGCTAGTATGTAGTCTATTAAATAATAGAAAATAGATTAGTTATCTGCTTTATCAATTACGATTTATATGAAATATATGCGCTAGAAATAGTTGAATTTGTCTGTACTAAACACGTGCAGGAGTGGAACTGAAAGTATTGCAAAAACAAATATACTAGATACATACCAGTTACTTTTGGTATAAATGAGAGAATGAGTGTAACAGATGTTGTATGGTTTTTCTTTTACGTTCTCACTTTACTCTACCAAACAAAAATAGTTCTTTATGGTTTTGCATTAAGTAACAAATATATCTGTTTTTTGTGCTCAAATAACTTTGGTACAATAGATGTAAAATCAGCAAATAAATATCTGGATAAATAATAAAAACATCATTTACAATTTTAATTAGCACTTGTAAGAGCAGTAAAACAATTGGTTTTTGAAATTCTGTTTCCTTTCATGTAAATTTCCATTCTTCGACAAGTTTTCAAAGCCAACAATATCTAATTCTACTTAAAATATAACTGCTAGTCCTACAATTAATCGTATTTTTTCTCCTACAAAAAAAAAGTTTTGAATCTTTTGCACTTTTTAATAAAAATTTTAAGTATGTATACAAGATATTTATATGAAATTTTCACACAATAAGAAGAACGATATGGCATTATACTGCGCAACAAGAAATAATTTCTCGAATGAGACCAACCAGATATCAAAATATAACATTAGAGCCTATTCACATATTACGTAACGCTATTTTCGGAGGTTTTATACCCTCCCCCTTCGTAACGCTTTTTAGAAAATTTTTAGTATGAAGTATCTAGTCCGTAACAAACTTTGAATTTGTTATTATTCTTGAAAATTTATGTTAAATGTTTTCAAAATAACAAAAAATTTATTTATTTTCAAAGTCAATAATTTCTTCAGTTAAGAACTTAAACTCAAAAAAGGTTCCAGTTAAATTTAATTGAAATTTAATAGGTAAATCCATGATATAAAAAAGAAGTAAGTTTCCCTTAATTTTTTTGACAAGATTGGAGATTTTTGAAGAATATTTTGTATGCAAATATTTAAAATAGCCTTGGCACACATGGAAAAATGGAAAATATTCCTAGAAGCTGTATGCAAGTACATACATATGTGTAGTATTCATTTTGTGATTATGTTCTCGAATTTTGTGCTGATTTTAAATAAAGTCGATGGAAATCTCTTAATCGTATATTGCAAAATTACAAAAATTCACAAAAATAGATAAAAATGGAAACAGCTCCTAAAATTTATTAATGTTCTATTGCGAATATGCCGATAATTCGTGAAACTTTTTACATACGGAAATACGTTCCAAAGTTGATTAATAAAATTGTTAAAACTTTCAATAATACCAAAAACTCAGCAAAAACACATAAATCGCAGAAATTAAAAATATTTGTTAACAATTGCTGATAATTTCACTATTATTACATTCTAAAAAAATATTGTGGAAATAAAAAAAACGGAAAAGTTCAAAAATCTACTAAAACTCTAAAAAGTGCAAAAACTTGTAATAAATGATGCCTGTAACGAAAATTGCGAAACTTCGCAAAAAATTGTAATATTGCCAAAGAGCCCTAAAATTGATTAAAACTCGCTAAAAAATATAACAAAAGTCAATATCCCGGGAAAAATCGCGAAAATTTTGGAAATCCGCTAAAACTTGCTAAAGTTTTAAAGATTACAAAGCGTAATAAAAACGTAAGAAAGAAAAATGTGGAAAAATTACGCTTGTCGTGAAAATAGCAAATATGTGCGAAAAATTAAAAAAATTTTAAACAAGCCACAATTTTGATTAATAATCGCTAAAACCGTAAAGAATACCAAAAATTCGGTAAAACTCGCGAAAATTATAAAGTGTATACTTATACCATGGCTAAATCAGCTCTGTGTTAATGAAATTTTATTATTATAAAAATTAAAATCAGATTATAATTCCCATTTATTCTAAAATTACAGCTCATCAAACGGGAGCCTTGTTATACTTTTGAATAAATTTTTTAAAATTTTTAGACGCATTTTTCTTAAAACATTTACGGAATCCTCAAGGTGTACTAATGTCAGAGGTACTAACATAGTACAACATTTCAAATAGGAAATAATTAAATACCCTCTAATATGTTCAAATACTAAAGACGAAAAAAACTTCAAAAATTAAACATCAATGTATTAAATAAAAAATATTTATGTACATACAATAAAAATACAAAAATTCAAATTTAAAATAGAATCGGTTTTATGCGAAAATTATTCAGCTGAACACATAGCACACCATAAAAACATATATACATGAGTTGTAGTATCATATTATATTATTTTATTGAGAATATCAACAATAAACATACAACTATTGTATAACGTTAGTACCTAAAACAGTTAGGACACTTAGGACTACCTTGTGAATTCCTTCATTATTTTTTCAAAAAGTCGTTTCACATCGTTCAGAATAGAATTTGAATTCTAATTAAAAAAAAATATTTAAACAGCATATTGTTCTCTACGAAGGTTTTTATTTTCTTAATTAACAACACGAAATAAAAGAAATATGTACACGTATTGCATTGTGAAAATTAAACCAAAACAAATGAAACGCAAAGAAAATGTACCTAAAAATGGGCAAAGTTAAGACCATTAAAAGTATAAAATTTAATAAATTTAAATATCTTAGGCATAAAATATTCAATTCTAATAGTGTAATTTATATATTGATTTACTCCATCGGATAACGATCCTAAATTTGTTGCGGACGTGAATCATTTGCCTACCTTAAATATTAAAAAAGTTATAATCAATTATATAAAACCAGTTCCAGGCAATTTTTCCCACATTAAACACATCATAATTTGAGAATCACTGGCGATTCTCCTTTATTATTTTTTTTTTGGTAATTCTGAAGAATGAATTAAGTCACCTCTAAAAAATGTACTTTTAAAATTTCGATTTGAAATTTCAATATTGAATTCTTATTGCTACCTAACAGGTAGTCACAAACTTAAAAGTTTTTAGTTTCGCGTTTTTAAATTAAAACGTTTAATGCTAATTAATACTTCGATAATAATAACAATTTTTTTATCGTAAATAGGTAGAACTGTTCACGTGTTTCGTCTGTACATGACAGTGGAATGCTCCATATTATCAAGGATTTTGTTAAAAGTCATAATATATATATTTTTTAAATTTGAGCTATGCTATTACCGGAGATATTTACGAAATCGGGAAAAAGAAGAGGACAAAAACTCAAAATTTAAAATTCAAAGCCAAATATCAGTGAAAGTTTAAAAGATATCTTAATAAACTTAAAAGTATTTCCTTTGTATATTTATAAGCTTGAGAAACTCATTAAAAACGGATAATATTTGCAAAAGTGATGAGGCCAGCAAAGTTTCTCATGCCAGAGGTACTGAAATTTTGACACCCAAGACAAAACCCCTTGACTGAAATGTATCTCAAACTGTAAGCTTACACCTTTAATAGAAAATTTTAGTAGACCGTAGCTAATTCACTCACCGTTTATAGGTTAGTAAAAAAATACTAGATTTCGTCCAAATCTACTGACAAAGCAGATTTCGTTTTGAAATCTAGTAAAACAACTAGATTTAGCTCGAAATTTCTTAAGTACTAGATTTCGAGACAATGTAAATGCCCTATTAGGTAAATCTTTTGTCTGAACCTAAAATTTTTTTTTATTGGACAGAATTCATCATAATAAAGTTTAATATTTTCTGTGAAGACAAACGATTTGTAATTGATTTTCAATTACAAATCGTGTGGCTTACTTGGTTACTGCACTAATTAAATCATTACGTATGAGTGATATTTCCACACATTAAACCGAATATTGATTATACATTCATTAAAAAAATTAACGATATCTGAATGCACGTGAATATTTTTGAAAATAATCAATTAAAATATATGAATAATTAAATAATTCGCAATATCGTTAGCGAATTGATAATATTAATATTTGAGTTTGCAAAACAATTTTAATGAGAAAAAATATTAATAAATTAATTTTCTTCTGTAGCATTTGAGCTTTTCTTGCCCATTATATAATTCCTTCGCTTTAGATCTTATAAATATTAGATGTTGTTAATTAAAAACTATTCAACCAAAACGTATTTAATCAATACCATTAGACACGTAACACCTTACATTACACGGCTTTCTAATATTGTTCAGCATATGGAGTAGTTATTGTTTTATAAAATATATCAAGCAATGTTCAAATTATCACGATGTACTGTGTTCGGCACGAGCTTTTACATTCATTAGTATACATTATACGAAAAAGGTGAAAATTGTTTTCTCTTAAAAATTGTTGAGCGTGAACTCACATAGCAATTATGCACTTTTTGTTCCGTCTATTATACCATATAACAATTAAAGTACCACTTTGAAAAGTATACAAACGGAAATGTGGCATACATTTACAAATTAGGTGCACTAATTTTTGCATTTTGGTAAATTAACTAAAAACAATGCCAAATTTGTATGGCATGAAAACTCAATCAGTAACGGCAAAACTGCAAGAAATTGTTTCATCGTTGTTTCAAAAGCAACAATGACAAATTATACGGCAACGGATGTACGATAAACATACGTACACACGTGTTGCATATATATTTTTAGACATTTCACAAAAATTTTACTATGCAGGGTACGACTTTTTAACACAAAGCAATTTTAAAACACAAAATAATTGTATAAATGCATTAAAACGAGTTCATTTTTAAAGATTTCGCTACTCTACATGTAATAACTTTTTGCGGAACCTTTTTTTATAATACTTTCAGAAAGCTAAAACATTTAAAATGGAAAATAATTTTTTTTTGATAAGATGAATAAAAATTAATAAAAACAAAATTTTTTTTTGGTTATTCTTTAAAAGAGTAGAGAATAATGCTTAGTTCCTCAATGCCGGCTCTTTTACTGGATGACGTTGTAACAGTGCTCTTCGACGCCATCACGTCCGTTAGCAACCCTCCTCAGCAGTTTGTATTTTGCTTGTGAGTTCCCATCGCACAGTGGGGCAGCATCAAAATATATCGGACATAAATCAGGCATTTATAAACGAATAGTTCTATCGGAATAAAATTTCAGAGGAGTATTAGCAGAGGAGTAATTCTATTTATGTTTTAACTATCAGCTCTCTTACTTGCTCAGGAGCGGAGCTATAGTCTCAAAGTAGGGCACTTTGGACATGTAAAACTTTTTACAGCTTGCTTATCACCACCTGACAAGTGGTGATAAGCAAAATACACGTGAGCACTGACGATGGAAGTGTAGCGGCTTCCGAAAGTGGCGCTACTTTGTTCTGCTGTGTACGTTGAAAAATTATGTTGATGTTAATTTTTCCATTGTTCCTTGGAATATTAATCATGCCCAATTCTTTCTGAATATAACGTTACGAAGCTTAGCCTAATAACCAATTTGGATTCATTAAATATTTTTTATTTTTTTATATTTTTTTTATAATTGTCATTTTCTAAAAAACATCAATTAAGAGATTTTTATTAAAAATGAGAATATTATTTGTTCCTTGCATAGGGCCGTTTTACGTGGAATCACTCATATCCAAGTAAACGAAATTAGTTTAAATTGTTTTTAAATTTTCAATTAATATAATAGGATATAAAATAAATAAAAAATTTACTTGAAATTTTCCAAAAAAATCGAACAGGATTATGAAATAAAATTATCGGCACTGTTCTGTAAGCCGAATCCGAATAAATTTCTCGTTTTTCAAAAGTAAAGTATGCTACACAGAAAAAATTATCACCAGAAAATTTTCAAACAAAATTTTGTCTTAAAACATACCCACAAATAGCAACAACGTCAATGATAGCAAAAGGAAAGCGATTGTACCAAGTTGCATTAATTCTCATTTATTTTACGGTATATTTTTTGTGGTCATAAATTTTGACGTTTTTCACAAAATCTGCGCGTATATCTATATTTATGAAACAACTCTTCTCATCTTTTGACAAAATTCTTAGAACTAACTACATCAGAAAATGTTTTTTTTTAATTTTAAAATCTACCGTCACAATTTATTATAGGCCCTTAAATACAAAAAAAAAAATTTGACGATTTTTGGATATTGCTGAATGTAGGGCACATGTCAAAAATACCAAATATTCGGCGCTAAACACATTGTCAATGTATTGCCTTTTTGCAATATGTGATTAAAGAGTGAATGTGTTAAACAAAGTTTTTTACAAAATTAAAAATAATAAAGATACTTTAAAAAACATGCTGTTTTCGGCTCCATGAAAAATCGCCCAAAACCAAATCGCCCAAAAAATAAAAGTGAAAAATCGCCCAAAATTTTTCCATACAAATTTTGGGTGATTTTTCATATGAAAAATAGCCCAAAATTTTTGGGCGATTTTTAATTTTTTTTTGGGTGATTTTTCATTTTGAAATTTTGGGCGATTTTTCATATTAAAAATTGTTTCCATGAAAAATCGCCCAAAAATAAAAACGAAAAATCGGCCAAAAATTTTTTCATACAAATTTTAAGTTATTTTTAGTATGAAAAATCGCCCAAAATTTTACACCCAAAAATTCTGGTAATCATCAAAATCGAATATAGAATTTAAAATATTATATTATATTAATTAATTGAAAGTTTCTCCAATGTGTTCCATCTCCACCATTATTTGGCTTCTATAGCAGTAAAAGTGGTTTAGAAAATTGTCGTAATCGAAGCAGATATTTGACATGCCATAGAGTTTAAAATTCTTCCACCCGGCCAAAGGCCGGCTGCACGGAAATTCGTTGAAAGCACGTACCAAATTAAGCATCCCGAAGGCTGTTAATATTGAAAATTGTCGTAAGCGAAACCGAGATTTAACATACCATAGAGTTGAAAATCCCGCCGCCGGCCCGAAGGCTGGCTATACGGAAAATCGTCGAAAGCATTTCTCAAGGTTCACTAATATAAAAAATTTTCAAAAACGAAGCGGATATTTGACATACCATATAGTTTAAAATCTTTCGTTTAGGTGGAATCAAGCGAAGCCGAAATTTGACATACCATAGACTTTAAAATCCTTCCGCCCGGCCGAAGGCCGGCAATACGCAAAGTCGTCGAAAGCACGTCCCCAAATCAAGCATTCCGAAGGCTACTAATATTAAAAATTGTCGAAAGCGAAGCCAATTTTTGATTCCACCTGCACGAAAGATTTTCGACTTAACGGTATGTCAAACCGTGCCTTCGTTTACGATAATTTTCTATATTAGTGAATCTTGGAATGTTTAACTTGAGATACGTTTTCGACGACTTTCCGTGTAGCTGGCCTTCGGCCGGGTGGAAGGATTTTAAACTCCATAGTATATCAAATCTCGGCTTCGCTTACGACAATTGTTTAGATTACTTGCCTTTGGAATATTTAATTTGAAACGCGCTTTTGGCGGACGGAAGGACTCTATGTGATATGTAATATTTTGAGCTGCAGTTTCCTTGACGTCTTAAATTTCCAGCCTTCGATAAACGATCATTACTGTTTATACATTTTTGTTGTAGCTATGATAATTACCTTAATTAAATTACCCTTGGAGAGCCATACTATAATTTTTTGGCCGATGAAAAATATTGCCTTTTATTCATACTTTTATTGCAATTCAGTAAGAAACGAAGACTATTTATGCTTTTCTGTAAGTTTTCTTTTTTTTCAATATAAAAATTAAATTACTATAATTTTTAATTTTTTTTTTGTTGGTGTTTTTTAATTTTGGGCACCATTTTATTTTTTTGGCCGATTTCTCATCTTTTTTTGGTGATTTTTCATTTTTAAATTTTGGCCGATTTTTCATTTTTTGGGCAATTTTTCATTTTGAAATTTTGGGTGATTTTTCAATTCTATTTTTGGGCGATTTGGTTTTGGGCGATTTTTCATGGAGCCGCTGTTTTCAGGTCAATTTAAAATTTTTAATTTTCAGCCTTTTTTCGACTGCAAGAATGCAGATACTAAAAAATCTTTTTCCTCAGTTTTACTTAGAATTTTTTCAAAAATCGAATGCTGGCTTTTAATTTAAAATGCAACTTTATGCGAAATACTAAAAAAATCGAGATAAAACAAATTTCTTTAAAGTCATATATCTTCTAAACTGTATGATATACGGAAACATTTAAAAAGTTTATAAGTCTCAGAATTTTTTTTGACCCACAGGTAGTCAACTTTGTCCCATTCTAACTGCTCTCGTGCTTTAGCCAGATGGTCACCAAGACACGCGCTGTAAACCCTTTTTAAGAGATGTTTGAAGTTTCAGATAGATCCAATCAGCAGGTTAAAAGTTCCCGATTTATTACCATTCATTTTGCAAAAGTCTCCTCTGTGCATTGTAAAGTGATTTTATGGAGATGTTGAGTGATGACTTTGTTTTGTATCCTTACTTTCGTACTTATCTTCAGTGCATATGTATTTATCGATTAAATTAGCTTGCAAAAGAGGATAATAATTATAGAGTTTAATGTCTGCAGACATTTAACTAAGACAGTGGTTCGGCCTGCGTTGCGCTCCTTACGTGTGGATCCAAAAACTAGCATAAGTTATAAGACTTCACGTTATTTTTATTTAAAAAATCAATTCATATCTATAATCGCCTTGACAATTTACTCTACCATACTTGGGAGCACATTAAAATTATGCCAATATTGAACGATATGACCAATGAGCCCATAACTCCGGAGCGAGGGAGTGCTTCTATAGTTATGTTCAATGTTGTACTAATTTCTTATGGAAAAAATACTTGCATAATAAAAAAGAACAAATAATTTCATTTTGATTTGTATTTCTTTTCGCTGTTTTTATTATTATTATTTTGGCTGTATAGTGAGTGAAACGATTTGTTCTACTTACAATATACAAATTCTTACAAGAGGAATGCAATATAGTAAAAAAAATTCTTTTCTGTTATTGTTTAATGCAGCATAAACTGAAATATGCGTTGCATGTTTGGATTCGTTAGTTTAATATGCATTCCAATTTTAGCAAAACTAAAATTTTATAAAAACTTTTTGTAAAATGTGCTTAAAACTCATTGAAGTGCAAAGTAGTTTGTAGTTGAAGCAGTAAATTTCTGCTGAGTTTATTTTGTTTTAGTAACATTTGTGATTTTTAAGTGTGCACTTGAGGATTATTAAAACAAACATTCTCCATATACATACATATGTACATATTTTTTCTGATTTTGCCTTAAGATATTGAGTTAGTTTAAAAAGCAAAGTACATATGTATGTACATTGTGTATATTGAAAAATAAGATTGAGTTTAATCGCACAATAAGGGGAAAAAGGCAGAATAAGGGAACAAAGGCAAATCTTAAGAACGCGGATAATAAAAAAACTACATAACTTGTAAAGTTCATTAAATTAAACCATTCTGAAATGGCTAGTGCCTGCCTAACCAAGGGACTTTGAAGATGCTGTTATACCTGAAGTAGTCACAGCTTTTTTACACTATCTTTAATATAATGTGTTGATATTGCTTTTTTAAAACTTTCCATAAACTCATTACTTCAGGGTTGCATTTTCACCAGAAGTCGAACCTCTTAATCTATAACACGCGTTTCGTGCGTTGCGCGTTTTGTGTGTTTCATACTTTAGACGCCTTTCTAAATTCAAGTTACATGCAACGCTTTTTGTGCGCCAATGTTTATGTTTTGATCAGCTGTAGTGTAAATATTTTTATCAAATAAAAATAGTTTTTGCAAAAATGTTAATTGAAATGTTAAAAGAATTTGTGAAATTTATTGAGTTTATAAATATAATATTTTGTGCAACAAGGGCATACTCAAAGCTCCAAAATAAAACGAGACGGTTGTTGGTGCGTCCCTTGGATTTGGAACGGGAAGTGAGTGGTTTTTTGAGCTTTAATTGTGTCAGTACAGTATTGAATAAAATATAAAGATAAATTGATAAAATTAATAAACATAACAGAGATGAAACTTATTACATAAAATTAATCAATAAATAAAATTAAAATTTTGTTATGTTAACAAATTAATTTTAGTGTATTTTATTCTTCAAAACATTTGTAAACTCTATTGCGATAGGGTTTTTTTTATTAAAGACTTCTTTTTTGTAAAAAAATAATCCACCAAACAAACATATTAATATAATTTGTCATCCCTGGCTATCAAAAACAGCTGTAATTTTTTAATGGCGCATGCGACGCATACAAAAGTAGAAAGTAAACCTACTTTTCGCGTTAAGCGTTTAACGCTTTGTGCTATGTAACTCGTCACATACATTTACACTGTTTGTACTTTTTTGACAGCCGCTTATAACGCGTTACCGTATGTAACGCGTGTTATGGACTTTCAGCTTTATTATGAGATAGTATAATACCCAGTTTACACTTTGCGGCTTGCCCCTGCTTTAAACTTAGTAAATTATTTTGATGTCCCTTCGTAACCCCTTATGCTTTCACATGTTGCGTTTTTTGTTGCAGCAGTCAGGGACTTTTAATTATTCTGTAATTTGCAAAATAGAACAGAAAATATGCCATTCTGGTAGCACTGCTCATAGTGTTTAATATTTAGCCGGCAAATACTTTATACAAAACATACAAAAATGCTTAATGTATACAAAGAAGAATTTATGACTATTCAGGAATTTACCAAAGCAAAAAAAATATATATATAACACTGTTTATTAATACATAACAAGGGAAAAAAGAAGGAAAGGAAGCGAGTAAAGTCAAAATTGACGCCTCAATTTTTGTATCATGCTGACAATATTTATTTAACAGGTGAACTCACTAGAACAGCTGAACTTACTAACTTAAACGCCGAACTTAATTGAGAGTGATGAAATTATCATATCATCAACGCCTTCAAACTGTCAAACACTATAGCGAGATTTTCTTCTTCACAAAAAAATTTCTATTGTTGCAGAATTGCGTGTACCTGTTTGGTGTACCATACATGTTGTTTTGTTAACCCCTCTTGCTTCTCCATACTTCTTGCCTATAAATTCGCGTCGCATGCATTTCGAGGCAGTGACAAGGCACAAAGTATAAATTGGCTACAAAACTAGCTTTAGCGCGTTGACTATAAAGCAAATGATGCTGTGTTCGATCCTTGTTCAATGAACATCTGAAATTTTTCTGATGTGCATCAGCGTGGTGTTAGTTGTTCACTAAACAGTATCAACTGTTCTATGCTAATGTACATCAAGGGCGCTGCAACACTGCTCTAAAATTAACAAAAAATAATATAAACTTACAAAATCAAAAAAACCCGACTGCGTAAAAAACTAAAAGAAAAAAACCATTGTTGTGAAGATTTGAAGATTCGATTTTTAATGCTTCTTGACTGTAATAGACGCTATGTTCCGCACACTGGACTTTGTTTTTTTTTCTTTTAGTTTTTTACGTAGTCGGATTTTTTGATTCTTTAAATTTATTTTTTATTTGTTTTCTTTTTAGTTTTCGTACACTTGGTATTAGATTTTTTGTTAAAAGTTCACTTTTTACGCAATTTGGTTTTTTGTTTGTTAAACAAATTTAAACTATCACAGATCCTAAATGGTCACTCGAAATTAGAAATCATAAGAGCAACCTGGCGATGATTTTCAAGTACCTGTGAATGATATCCATTTTGATATAGTTCTCCGACTTTTTATTTTTTTTCGTATTCACAAATGGTCTGTTGGCCGCCATATTTTAATTTGACTACTTTCATATCTAGGGGATTTGGGTGCAACTCAAGTTTTTTTATGTAGCTTGTCACGTGCTTAGAAAACATTATTAACTTTAGAGGCCACACACGGCTGAGCAGGAAGGACACTCTTGCTCTCAGCCGAACACGAGAGACCTAAACAACTAAACAACCAACTGCTGAAAAAAATGTTTTTCTCTGGCACTGGCTGGACTTAAAAATTAAAATTTTAGAGTTAAGATTTGATTACTTATTGTTAGTTCAATTTTATTGAAGAAACAATAAATACATATAACTGAAAAAAAACACTTTCATATCTTTAGTGATACTCCCAGGAATAAGACGAATCGATTGACGCAAAAATCATCCAAAAGGCTGATAAATACAATACCCTTCCTTGTGTCGCGCAGTCGGATAAAAAATTACGCGCAATGGCAGAGTTGTAAAAGCTATTAAGCTTTCTATCTCTATCTCGCTTCACCATCTTTTCGCTCTACTCTATAGCTTTCCCCTTGGCCTTAGGGCCATATTACAAATCGGCAGTAAGAAGAAGCAGAAGTGAGTGATAAACTGACCTTTAACAATTTTTCATTATTACCCGTAAAATAAAAGTTTTCTATTTCAAAGTATGGCAATACCAAAGAATTTACCGACTATTGTGAATGGTTAAATAGCTCTGTGGCAACGTCATACATCTATATTTACGTGGTCCCCTTTTACATATTGGAAATTAATGGGCAGACAGACGAAGTTAGTAGAATACAAGGCATATTGAACAGGTACGGGCAGTACTAAAACAATAGAAAATTTGTTGTAAAAGTACCTTAACAGTTGTCAAAAAACGGGTGGTATTACCAGTGGAGATATCTCTTGAAGTAAATGTCAAACACCACAAAGACGAAAGTCTGTATATGGTGTTTAATAGTTTAAAGGTAGTGGTAATATCATGAGCATTTCATCAGCAGTACTTAGTTTGACGTTTAATCAGGTGAGTCAGCTGACGTAGTGATCCCACCTGTTAGATACACCTTGGGCGAAGATGCATAGTGTGTAGTACGCGACTCTTTGTACCGGGCATTTTTTGTTTCTCTTTATTACATTAGGCTATTTTCTTCTTGTTGCTTCATAGGATTTTTCTAGTTTCAGCCATCAAATGTAACGCATGCAAAGTGTATGTATGTAGCAAACGCAAATATGAAGTAAACAAACTATAAAATTTCTGTCTGTCTATTAATTTCCAATAAGTAAAAGCCTCTGGCAAGTTCAAAAGAGAATTGAAAAAATGCCTGCCCATCAATTTGCAATATGTAAAATTGGGCTTGATAAAGTAGAAACCCTATGAAAATGTGGTAACTTCAAATTACTAAACTGGCCAACAAAAGTAGAACGTACTCGCCAATAACTTATCGTTCACTTTTATGTTAAAGTAAAGTCGTAATAATGAAAAACTGTTTATTCGTCCGATAAAATCCCAACTTTAACTAAAGCCAAATTGTAATAATGGCCTTAGGTTTAGACCTTCTCTTTTTTCAAATAATTTTTAGCTTTGTTTTTATTGCTTTTATCTGAAAAAAAGAAGAGTTCGTAGAGAATGACAACGCTAACGATCGCCTCAGCTAAAATCTAGGCTGAAGGAATGTACTAAACAGCCTAAAACGGTACTAGAATATCAAAAAACCGCTTCTCTTCAAAAATTTCTGAATGGGCTCGACGCAACACCTCAAACAGACTATTCGCTACACAGAAAAAAATAGACAAGAATTATATTCAATAAAACCATGTTATTAAAAAAAATATGAATTTCAATAACATTTATCTTTAACATAATAAAATATTTCGTTGTAAGTATTTCTTTTCCATGCCGGTTATTTCTTTTCTTTTTATACATAAGTACTTAAAACAAGTTGTATCCCATAGAAAAATAAATGCGGTATGGCTCAGCTATAGAGAGTATGCTTTACGTCCGGAAAGCCCGGGTTCGTATTCCAGTCATGTCAACATTTTTTAAATTTATATATATATTTTTGTTTTGAAATAATTTTGTTATCAATATAGGGGAATTCTTTATCACAGGAAATTTGAAAAAAAAATTATTGAATACCGGGATTTTTGTTATCAAAAACGAAACTTATTTTTTTCTGGATATGGAGAGCAGCCCGAGGCCTCAAAAGACCAGTGATATATAAGCCTCCATTGCGAGCTTCGAATGGAGAGTGGGCAAGAACTGACGCAGAATAAGGTACTCTGTTTGTAAACCACTTGCAGAAAGTATTTACTCCAAATACGCCTGATAATATAGTTGAGCTGCTACCAGCCGTCTATATTCCAGATGTTACCTTGAGGTTCAATATTCGTGAGATTGAACACTGTATTGCGGGCTTAAATTCGAAAAAGCTCTAGGCGCTGATAAAATAAGCAATAAAATGCTCCTAGAGCTAGCTATTGCAAAAAGGATAATTCTATTTATTTTCAACGCTATTTTGCGCCTCAAATGCTATCCCGCAGAATAGAAAGTTTCGCTAATTACCATGATACCTAAGCCAGGTAAAGATCATACGAAGGTGGATTTCTATAGGCCTATAAGCCTATTATCTAACATGTCAAAGCTATTCGAAAAGCTACTTATGAGTAAGCTAACACCCATACTGAACGGTAATGGATGCATTCCAGACCACTAATTCGATTTTAGGAGACAACATAGCACTATCGAACAAACACATAGACTCGTGAGTGTGCTTAGAAAAGCCTACGAGGAAAAAAAATATTGTTCTGTGCTCTTCATAGATATTTCTCAGGCATTTGATAACGTATGGCACGAAAGTTTAATATGTACATAAACTAAAACAAAACCTACCCGCAAATACCCTTAAGCTTTTAGAAAGCTACTTAACTTGAAGCCGAAGTTTCTCAAGGCAGCATCCTCGGCCCTGTATTATATCTGATATATGCCTCTGATTTGCCGGTAAGCAGTAACAGACACATATCAACATTCGCCGATGATACAGCTTTTCTAAGTGTTCACAAAAGCCATCAAGAAGCTTCCCGCAAACTGCAAGAGTATATACCCGAGTTGGAACAATGGCTAAAAAAAACAATGGCGAATTAAAATTAACGAGGAAAAATATCTACACATTACCTTTACATTATGCAGAGAAACTTGCCCACCTACACAAATAAATAATCCAACTATACCTCAACACACTGAAGTAAAATATCTTGGTGTTCATCTTGATCGTCGTCTAACATGGAAGTCCCACATAAATGCAAAGGTGACCCAAATGAAATTAAAAGCAGCTCAAATGAATTGGCTCATTGGAAGGAACTGTACACTCATAGAAAAATGTATCATCGCATTGATGACGTCCTATCATCAGAATTCTGACATCAATGCTATGACAAATGTCATCAATAGAACAAAAACTGACATCAATCTGATGACAAACGTCATTACAGAATTTTGTCATAGTTTAAGTGTCATCAATGCTATGATTGGAATGACATCAATACGATGTCATTTATTATATATTATTAAATTGTAAAATATGTATAAGAGAAATAAGTAAACAATGTTATAATGTTGTTCGTTTGTATTTCAAAACAAATTTTATTGTTTTATGTTTGTGTTTAAACGCATTTTTAAAAAGTTAAAAAACATGACATTGCATTGATGTACAGTTATCACTTAAATATGCAAAACCTTTTAAAAACTAAGCCGGTACAGCATACATACACAAGAAAAACGTTGAAACAAGCGATAGTATGACACCTTTTCATCATATTGATGTCACATAGTCATCACATGTGTCATCAATATCAAATAGAATGAGCGCGCAGAGAGTAAAGTGCGGAAAAACAACAAAAACATACTCTTGACACAAATGAAATAAAAGAAGTTGTGGCAGAAAACTATCCTGTTCGTTTTTTCTAGAGCAGTTGTGTTTTTAAAGTTAATTAAATAGTACCGCGTGGTGTTCTTGTGAGTGAAATTTATAAGTATAAATATATACATACATATTTTTAATTATTTGTTATAAGTTGATTTGATTAAACTTTTTTGTTTGTTATTAAAGTTACTTTGTATTTTTAGTTTTGTTGTTATTTGCTTTTGTCTTCCTAAAAAGTATAATTATATCAACTTAATAAATAGCTAAGCAAAAGTGGAGAGAAAAAATAATAAGTAATATAATAAAAGTGAAAATTTGTTGTAAGAAATATTATATGAATAAAATAAATTTTTATTGTAATAAAAACACAATTATATTATAGCTTTTATTTATTTCGCCATAATATCAATTATAGTTTATCAAAGATGATTAATGACAGGTGACGTAAAAGTTGACATCAATACTATGTCAAGTGTCATTGGGTCAAAAATGAAGACACTTGACATAGTATTGATGTCATATTATATCAGCGTTATGACATGGTTTCTATTAGCTACATCATATTGATGACACTTTGACATAAAATTGATGTCAATTCGTCCTTTCTCTGATGTTGGTGTGTCATTGCATTGATGATAGATATGTCATCATTGGTATTGATGACCAGCTGATGTAAAGGTTGACATCACTATGATGTTAAGTGTCATTGGGTCAAAATGAAGACACTTGACAAAGCATTGATGTCAGATTACATCAGGGTTATGACGCTTTTTCTATCAGTGTACTCTAAGCCTAGATTGTAAACTTCTTCTATACAACTCCATTCTAAAACCAATATGGTTCTACGGTATCCAGTCAAATGTAGTGAAAATTCAAAGGCGACAAAATAAAATACTCTGTACGATTACAGCAGCGCCATGGTATGTCACAAACAAACGAATTCATAAAGATCTAGATGTGCCACTGGTTAAGACAGTGTTTTCTAAACACGTTACAAGATACATAAAAAAACTTGAGTTGCACCCAAATCCCCTAGCCCGAAACATCATTAACTTTAGAGGCCACACTCGGCTGAGAAGGAGAGACACTCTTACTCTCAGCTGAAGACGAGAGACGTAGACAACCAAAGAACCAACCGCTGAAAGAAATATTTTTGTCTGGCATTGGCTGGACTTAAAAATTAAAATTTTACAGTTAAGATTTGATTACTTATTGCTAGTTCAATTTTATGCTACACAGCTTAAAAACATCGCGATGCCTCTACTTGACAGCAGTGAGGCTTGCAACACTGCTGCACAAAAAAGGCGCAATAGCAGGATTGTAAATGAATTAAGCTTTCTATCTCTCTCCCATTTCACCACCTGGTCTCACTACTCTATCCATTTTCCAAAGAAGGTAACACATTAATTAATTAACTGGTAGGCATTAATTGCCTGATTGTGTTACTTCTCTTAAAAAAAATATATTGATTCATGTTACATTTGAAAATGAAGCTTGAAGTCTTAGCTCTTAGCTTAAATTTATTATTTGTTTCATGTGATTAATCATATCGCATGTCGTTCTTTATGGCTTGACTGTGGCTTAATTTTTTCCTCGGCCGATTTCTTAATCCGACATTAAATTTTTGGCGCCACTTATTTTTCTTTTTCACATACAAATTACTTTAGAGTGGGTGAACCTGTCTCCCCCTAGAATAGAAGATAGATCAATGACGTTTCTAGAACTATAAAATTTTGTGTTTGCCGCTCTCCAAAACATAGTACTTTTAATATTTTATGTATTGTGTCGCCATTTAAAGTTAGATCACATTATATCGCATATCGTTTTTCTTGGCTTCATTTATGTCTTTGATGACTTTTGAATCAGAAATCAAATTCTGGTCGCCGCTAATGCCATGTAAAATTTTTTGCGCGGCACAAGTACAAAGTTTTAGGAGGGCCTTTTTGCCACGTGCTGAAATTGGTCATTAAGACGGAAGGATACTAAATAGCATAAGTGGTGCCAGGATTTTTATGTCTGGTTCAAAAGTATTTATAAAATATTATAAGTGCTGTATTTTGGGGTGTTGCAAAAACTTTTTTTAGAGGTGACTGGTGCAAATTTTTTTTGCTTTGTATTGGGATCTACCCAGTCTAAGCTAATTTGTATATGAAAAAGAAAAAAATAGGCGTAGTTTAGAGGCGTGTCATAAAAATTAGTATATTAAAAGCTAGAAATAATAAGATTTAGAACAACTTTCTTCCCATGCACAAAAATTGGACATTAGTGGGGATGGATCAGAGATGGCATACGTGGCGTCCAGAATTTGATTTTGGATTAGAAAGTCATCAGAGGCAAACATGAAGCTATGCCATGAGCAACAATATGCGATATAATGAGATTGAACTTTAAATGGCGGGGCTATAGATAAAAAACAAAAAGTGCTGTATTTTGGGGCGTGGCAAATTTTTTTTCTGGCTTTAGAAACTTTATTGACATATCTTTAATTTTAGACGGTGACCGGCACAACTTTGTTTCTTGTATGGAGCACGACCCGCTTTAGTTAACAATCATGTCCGAAAAGTTTTCGTACTCGTATGCTTATAGGAAAATTCTCAGAGAAGAAATGAGAGTTAGAAAATATAAATATAATAAATTTCAAAAACTTATACAAATAATTTTTATCCTATAGGAACCTACTTATTTTACTTAGAATTTGTGTACAATTAGTCAGCGTTTGTTTGATGGGCAATAAATGTATTTATAAGGCAAAAAAACTATTAATTCAAAATAAATAATTCTTTCGAGATATATTCAGGAATTTAATTTTTTTTATCAGAGTTCCTCGAAAATTAGTCCCGACAGAAGTGCGCAAACATACTTATACTTCCTTGTCATTTGGCTGCATTTCTAAACATTTAAAAAAACAAATTTATATCACATACTGACTGCATTACATTGGATTTTTATATCTATACTTCGCTTCCCGGTTGGGCATGTCTTTCAGACATCTTGCAAGACCGATGCATGTTAAAGCGCCGATGACCTGTTGGTGGCAGCTAAAACAGATCAGTGGGGGGACATTTTCGAACAAATGGCCACTAAGTTCATACATGACAACAAGAGCGACACTGTCACCCATCTTTTCATTAATGACCATGTAAATTACAACATCTTCAGAAATGTCCCCATTACATTTTTTCGTTTGTTTCTTTTTTTACACGTGTTCTACAATAACAATTTGAGGAATTTGTCGCTCAGAGAAGTTTTAATAGACATTGTAACAGAACTTCTTATCAGCTCAATTTCGCTCAATTTTAGCAAGCAGGAATGCATCAAAACGATTCAAACTGGTAACAGACTGAGCGACAATGTCCACAAGAATTTCATTTGGCTAGTTGGCATGACCAGTTGAGTAGTTTTTCTTTTACCCATTTTTTGAGTACGGTTTCTGTTAGATTGTCTTAAAGGAAACTGTAATCGACAAATATCGTGCATGAAAAATCTCGAAATTTCCTTAAGTAGTCGTTGATGAAAATATCCTCTACGACGCGTTGGCCAACAGGGTTCTTCTAGACATACCATACACAAATGTAAACTCCTCGAAGCAATAAAAACAATTAAAAAATCTTTTGAAAGAAATGTAAATTTTTTCATAAATTTAATTTACGATGAAAAAGCCTCAAAGTGTTTTTAGTAAGCTACCTTGGGGGAACAAGAAAAAGGCATTCTGACTATAGCACGCATGACAGAACATGTAGGATTATTCTTCTCTACTTTTGAAACTTAATAAAATGAATGAATTGAATAATACAAACATACCTGCATAGAATTAAAAATACTATCAGAACTTACGAACAACATAGTACAACTTTTTGTGGCTACATAAATATGTCTAAAAATGTTGGTAAAAAGAAAGCAGTGAAATTCAAATATCAAGGACATAGGTTCAAACGCACTGACATTCAGAGACACACAGACACATTGTCAAGGGGTCATTGCTGCATGTGTGTAAGGCTTTCAGTTTTTTGTGTGTCAGAAAAGTTTTTTGTTGGCCTTAACTTGGCTTGTTTTGTTTAATTTTAAAAACCTAAACTAGCTTTTACAAAAATACATCTTCAACATAAGTGATGTTTTTTTTATACTATTGGAGCCTACACCGCACAGTACTTTGTTCCCATATAAAGATGGGACAAAAATAGAAGGAGTTATCCTAAGCAAATGAAATTCGTTACACTATTATAAATTAAAGTAGTTAAGAAAAATACGAAGTTTTAAAAAAATTGGAGCAATGTAGCTCCTATATAACCAAAACCCTCAAAATTTAATTAAAGATACATTCCTTAATAGAACCAGTTGAAAAATATTGTATTTACTAGTATCAGAAATAGCGCTATTATTAGTTGTACCAATTCTTAGCTTAATCACTGGAAGGACTCGATATGCTGTCATATATCTTTTAATAATTATTACAAGCGCCGTATTGGATAAATATTTCAGGAGAGGTAATATATATGTGATGCTAACAGCTGGTTTAAATTTGGTTCATATTGGTTAAGTAATAAAGGATGATATAGAATATCCTTCATTTAAAAATCTTAAAAAAATACATAAAAATTATTACCAGCAAATATTAAAATTAAACAACTTTTTCTTATTTAATTTATCGTGAGCGTACGTGATCCTGAGAATTTTCATATTACTCATGCGTGAACGAGCGTGATTAAAAAACATTGTCCGAGAGTGTATTTGCGTGATCGTGAGACATTATAAAGTTGTCGGGAATGAACGTCCGCGATCCAACATTATATTTACATGACTAGACGAAGATACGGCCACGCAGTGGAACTATTTATAAATTAATATATTGAAATACATATAAAGTATTAAAAAGGTTTTTTTTGGAAAAATATGTTGAAATTTATTGAGAAGGTATGATCAGCCTCCCAACCCCATTCGACGAGTGCTCAAGCCCACATCTTTAGGAACGGTTTTCAAAAGAGCAACAAGGCAGCTTCAATAATAAATGGAATATATTATAATAAATTAATATATTTTCTTACTACTCTATTAAACTATTGGTATTTTTTAATTGCGAACAAAGCCACCTGACAGACCCACCTGACAAGTGGTGATAAGCAAATACACGTGAGCACTGACGATGGAAGTGTAGCGGCTTCCGAAAGTGGCGCCACTCTGTTTTGCTGTGTAAGTTGAAAAAATAGGTTGATGTTAATTTTTCCCTTGTTCCTTGGAATATTAATCATGCCCAATTCTTTTTGAATATAACGATACGAACCTTAGCCTAATAATCAATTTGGATTCACAAAGCAAATACGTTCGAAATAATCATACTAATAAAAAAAAGTAGGTTTTTCAATGCTCTATGGTAAATGTTTATTGCAGTATTTTATACAAAACTGATACTTTATTTTATCGCACATATCTATAAGTTATTTTGTCGAAAATATCTAAGAGATATCTTTAAAACTGGATTTTAAAAAAATTTTTGATAAACCCTTAAAAAAATTATTGTTTTTTATTTGCAACTAAAAAAAAATTTGATGACTTAAGCTACATCTGGTGGCGTGAAAGTTTGTTGCTATTGCAAAAATATAAATTGCATCCAAAAAGACTCCAAAAAGAAGACTCTTTTTTGTCTATGGGACGCAGCACTGTGCACCGTGCAGTGACGTGAAATTAAAAGAAGAAACCCGTAACGTCTAAGCTACAAAGCTGATATGCATGAATCAAAATGCTATGCATAGAAGAAGTATTGATTTTTTCGAATATTGCATATGGTGGCATTCTGTTGTAACACAGGGTGGATATAAAACGCGTCAAAGTTGACATCGCCGTATGTCAACAATATCCCTTTAGCACGTAAAACCACCATAGTACACGCAAGATAATAAACATAAGCACATTTCCTAGCTGAATGCCATACATGGTTACTGCTGTAAGCCATTGGCCATGGTAGAATAATATACAAGGTAGCCTTGAAACGCCATCTGATTATTTTGCTTTTTTCATGGTACGAGCTGTCAAATGTTGAGTATATGTGAAATAACTACGTTGCACACACAATACCACACGTATGTTTGATGCTTCTGTTAAACAAACACACATATACACTCACTATTAATGTTTGACATTTTCTATCCCAAAATGTACATTTGTATTAGTTATGCGGCTACCTGTTATATTATTCTACCATGCCATTGGCATGGAAAGACAATAGTAGCGCTGTTGCCACCTTGACTGTTAAAAGTTTCATTATTGTAGATATTGTATTTTCTCCAATTTAGACCTAAGATCAAGATTAAGTATCTTGCGACATATTAGCACTATGTCAAAAACTTTTATACGTTTTAAGGAACAATGTATTTATAATTTAAATCAGTCAAAATATTTTGAAATAAATATTTAGAGCATCACTTTTTTTTTAAAGAAAATATTTTCTTGTCTAAATTAAAAATTTTTTTCTCTCTTGTATTAGTTATTTGAAATTGGATAATAATAAAAACACAAGGTATTGCAAGCTTTTTAAACACTTATATTTTGAGGTTAATTTTTTTGTTGCATAATGTTATGTGTGAACTAACAGATATAAAAGATATCAGTAGTGAGATTCTGTAACTTTTAACAATAACAACAGTTGTTATATTGCCAACTTCTTAAGTTGTTTGCACTAACGATTTTACAATTCTGTGACTTCTTGTTAACAACATTGTTTAAATCTGTCATCATGTGGCATCTCTGTTAAAATAAACGAAAAGCGCAAAGAGGAATATAACAAAAACAACTGAATCTGTAATTGCCAAACAGTGTATTTTTTCAATTAATTTCGTTATTTGTGTGAAATAAATGTTAAAATAAATGTTTAAGTAATACAAATATTGTTATATAAACGTAAATGTTTTATATATTTCTATATTTTTGTAGAAAACTAACTTTAATTGTTGGCACAAAGTATGTGATACGGCTTCACATCTGACTCATTGTCTATTCATTAACAACAGAAAATTTATTGTCGCTAGTTAAGCAACAGCAAATATTGTTAAAAATGTTACAGAGTAGCAAAGTAGACAATTTGCTTGTTAAATTTTTTAACAATGACAAGCAATTGTTAAAATTGAATAGAGAATAGCACTAAAGATTTGTAAAAACCGATATAATAACCGTATGCATATGATTATTTAAAAACAAACTTTTCTGTGTCGGCAAATAAATGTGTTCCAGGGATTGTATCTGTACATAAGTAGTAAAAATTATTGTCCGATTTTATACAATTAACTATTTTTCTGATGAAATTTATTTTCAATTAATATTTTAATGGAATGAAAGTTTATTTTAATTGATTTTATTTTCAACCCAAAGTGATTATATAGGATTTATAGCATTATATTCAGAAATAACTAGACATAATCAATATTTCCAAGGAACAAGGGAAAAATCGAGCATCCATTTAGTTTTCAGCATACACAGTAGAACATATCAACGCTGTTTTCGGAAGCCGCTAAACTTCCATCATCAAAGAGTTTATTAAATTAATTACTTCTTTAACGTTTTAAATTAATTGCTTCTTTAAGCTTTTAACAATAGGATGCGTTAAGTAAGCAAATTACACCAAATTATAAATACTTGTAAGTGGTTGTCCACAGATTACGTAGGGGTTTAAATATTAACGAACACAAATACTGCTTAAGCCTTTTCGGCTTTTTATGCAGAAACACCCAGGGTCTTGGCAGGAATCGAACCTGTGACCCCCCGTCTAATAGCCTAGCACACTATCCACTACACTACGGGTGTACCCAAACCGTAAGCATATAATTTTGGGGAAAAAAAATGGAAATAAATCTGCAGTTTCTAAACGAGCCGTGGATTCTTAAAAAATTTCATACGGATTTTCAAGAGATGTTGTTGAGCTTAAGTTTGGAGTTTGGAATTTACATCTCAAAAGGGGGGTGCAGCAACAAGACCCCAAATTGGGTCACCTCGGGCTTATGAAAAATTCCAATATGTGCCAAGCTAATGTTTTTGATCTGATAAAGAAGAGTATTTGCAAGTAGATTTGCCTATTCAAGAGGTGAAAAAAGTCTACCACATTAATAGGTTTCCGCTTACAGCTATGGAGATATTTGACAAGATAAATTAAAATTTTACCTTTTTTACCCACATTGGTCCACTGTTATGCTAATGGGAAAATCAAATATTGTTCGGTTTGCAAAAACTTATTTTTGTAGATTTATAAGAAAATTTGTAATATTCAAAAAGTCTGTTTAAAAGCACAACTCAGTCAAAAGCTATATGCAGTTTAATTTAAAATTTTGAAAAAAGTCGATTTTTCCGTTTTTTTTCAGAAAAAGTGCATCAATTATTTCGTAATTATAGCAATTTTTTCCGATAATACTTACTCCATATTTATACCTATTTGAAAGGTAATACTATAAGGCATATCCTGCAAATGTTTTTTTTCCCAACTTTTTGTTATTAAATTAACCAGCGGGTTTCAAAATATACATATTTTTATTGTAAATATCAGTTTTAAGGCACGTTTTCTCAAATCGCAAGGTTGTACTCAATAAGGATAGCAAGTCACCTTGAGGCCTAATGTGACTTTAGCTATTTCCCAAAAATATATTAGAGCCTGCCGAAAAATAAGAAAAATGTAGCGAAAGTACGCAAAATCCAATTCTGGGGATTTTCTGAAATCTCTTTAGGAATTGCAGGTTTCCCAGAAGCAAAATTATTTTTTTTTGCTCTTCCTTGGTAAACAATTCTAATCGAGATCGGGTAATTATATTTAATTTGAATTTTTTTTCTAAAACGTATTTACAAAGTTTCATTCTAATCTCTAATAGTATTTTTGCTACACCGAAAATTTTTAAACTTATACTTAAGTTGTTTTGTCAAAAGTCCACAGAAATGTAATAAGGAAGAAGATGGAATGTCTGTTAACGCCTTAAAAATCATGATTTTAACTTGTTTATTTGAATAAATTATTTTTATTCATTATTCGTTCGAATATTTTAATAAAAATGTAAAATTATTCGGCTGTTCAAAAAAAAAAATTATAATGACATTTTATTCGAACGATTGTAAAACCCGAATAATTGATAACACTATTATAGATACATACAAACATTTCAGAAATTGAATACGAGAATTAAATCACTACTAAATTTAGATGAACAGAAAGAACTCATTTTGAGTGTAACTTTTCAAAATTTAAATTTTTTAAAAAGTAGTTTCCAAAAAAATTTAAGTTTCTTAAAAAAGTACCTTCTCCGAAAAGTACATCTGCTCATGAAGTATATTTAAAAAAAAGTAAATTTTTTGAAAAAAGCTAATTTCTAAAACATACCTTTTGCAAAAAGTCAATTAAAAAACCCCTTTTCAAAAGGTACTTTTTTAAATTGTAAAAAAGCTTGTACAAAAATTGTATAAAATTTAATACATGTAAGGCTCTGTAATGGTTTTTTATACAAAAGTTTTCAGTACGTTACTAAAAGTTAAAGAGTTTATAAATTCAGTTTGAAATAAAACCTGTTGAAAGGATTTAAAAAAAATTAAATGTTAAAAACACATTTTACATTCACGTCACGTAATCTTGATAAAAATAAATATATAAAAGCAACATATTTATAGACGTTAATTTATTCAAAGGGTATTACAACACGCACAGAAATCTATTATAGATGCTTTACAGCTTGATTTTCTATTCTAAAATATAAAGTTTATATATAAACATGCCATGCAACAGCTAAAGGTTAGTCTTTCCATAACTTTTCTTACGCCTTTTTAAGAGCTATGAGTATATGAAAAATAAAGGATTGTGACCGGCATTCACATTTGATGTAAAATAGCAAGATTTAATGTCAAATATGTGTTTATAAATTCAGGCCTTATTTTATAGTAATAAAATTAATGCTGCCTAACAAAATGCCTTACATTCCAACTGTACGTAATAAAGTATATCTGTGTGTACATAAGCTAGTTGATATTTAAATTCCAATTGTAGATAAAAGGATATCAGTGTTTATATAATAGAAGTGCCTTTTACATTTTCAAAACACTTCCTTATAATATTTTTTATTTAATCTCCTCATGCACTGACCTTGAAAAATAAATATTTGGTTTTCGTTATTGTTTCATTTGTGCAGAGAAATTTTAGCTTGTCAAATATTTGAACAGTGTTTTTTTCGTATAAGTACTATGAGTATGAGGGTCAAATATATAATTTAACTCATACATAAGAAGAAATTATTCTCAGATTTGTTTAACACCAAAATAAAAATGAAGTTTCAATACACTGAAAAAAACAACTTCTTTGTTGCTTTTGTATCAACCATTTTGTATACTTAATTCCTACTTTAAAATAATTTTATCGTTAATAATCCTTTATAAATACGTCCTTGAATTCTCTTCTCTGCGAAATTATTGATAGAGAGAAGAGAAGGTGTCACAAGGCAGGTTACGTGACTGGTTCCCAAGAACTAGCAATCGGTTCGAGTTCCGGAATTTTACTTATTTGAGTGTCGTAGTATTTTATACTTTTCGGTTGGAGTTGCTTTTGTTCCTCTTTAGTTTTCTGTATTCATTCATTTGAATTTGCAACATTGAATGAAAAGTACTGCGTAGTTGAAAACAAATGAATGTATTCAAATGCCTTTTAACCATACCCTGTAGTCCAAGTCTTGGAGACATCATCGATGCATGTTCGAAATAAGTATCTATCACCGACGGCGAATTGACGACACTCCAAGCTAACTATTGACGACATTTTTGAACAAAGGGCACACAAGTCGTTGGTGCCAACGTTGAAACAACAATGAAAAAAAATTTTAAATGTAATAATCGAATCGAACCGAAAACCTTCACACTGATAGGCTAGCACGCTACCTACTAGCCTATTGACGTTTTGTGGACAACCTAAACTGTTTAACGTAAAAAGCACACATACTGTTTAAGCATTTTTGGCTTTTCTACAGAAATACCCAGGGCTTTGGCAGGAATCGAACCAGCGACCCCGGTTAATAGTTTAGCATACTAATCACTATACTATGGGGGTACATAAATGGAAGCACGACAACTATTGTTGTCGTCAATAAAACTGGACAAACGACAACTTCGATGTAGTTGTTACTCTTGTTGCCGTCAATAAGCCTTTGTAGCAAAAATTTTCATAATTTTGTCAGAACAAATTCTTTATACACGACAACGTATACCATCTTGTTGCCAAACTTATTTCTAATGTCTTTTAAAGAGGACAAATTATGGATTGTCTTGCAGACAACATTAATGACAATGTCGTCGGTAACAACTGGGACTACCGAGTACCCACGCACACCGCTAATACATACATGGGATATACAAAATAATAAAAGGTAACGTATGTGTGCATCTTAATCTTTGTATCATAAAACATCTTTAATATTCGAAAATAATCTACTGAATAACATATCGTTGTGTGAAAAAGACTAAAAAACACATAAAAGTTTTCATGAGAACATAAAGGTGCTGAATCCATAAATAATGTCTTTACACGGAATTTTAATCTCCAGATATGAGTGGTTTTCATTTGAAACCTTTTTAAAATATGTATTTAAATACAAACATTTATGAACAGTGGTGTATAGTAAATAAATAAAGTACTGAAAACGTTTTTTTGGTAGAGCACACATTAAATTTACAAACATCTTTATAAAAGCATGCTATCGATTTCTACATATACCCTGCAAAAAAAACGCGACTACTCCATGCACGCATGTATAGAGTACTCCACAAGAGACCAGGAGTAGTTACAAAGTGGTCCAAATGTATGCAATAAACATGGTCCATTTAACATTCCGATGTCCTAGGACTGGACTTTGTAATCCAGCCTTGCATTACATCGGGCTACCCAAAAAACAACCCCTATATAACTACTCCATGGAGCACCTACATGAGGCTAGTTTTGAAACTAGTCTATGTCACTACTTGATGCAGCACTAAAGTGTTCGTGTTTTAGCGATTTGTTATGTTATTTGCAATCGTTAAAACGCGAACACTTGTCGCTTAACTGCAAACTATTGTTTGCAAATGATATGGTCCATGACTGCACTACATAGGACCATGTTGTAACTATTCCATTTCAACTAAAATGGACCACGTGGTCCAATAATATTTGCAGGGTATTTTTGACTTGTATGTATACAAACATGTGTTTTTCCTTTAGGGTTATTACCAGGGAAACCGAAAATATGCCCTAAAAAATGTGTGTTTTATGCGCATTAAATATGCACTAAAAACTTAAAAATATGCTTCCAAAATGTAAAAAAATATGCTCTTAAAGCTTTATCATTTCATTTATAATTTTTATAATATTCATTTCTGACACCACGAATTAAGTATGTACTAAACGTGTACGCATTGCCATTAAAAATGTACACTATTGTATTTTATCCTAGAGCAAATATTATTTGTAGTTGTAATTCTAATTGAATGAAAAGCAAATATAGAGAACAATGAAACAACAATGCATAAATAAATTCATTGAACATAAATCGAATCGACACTTGTGTCAACTGTACAATAAAAATCCTGTACAATTCAATATGGACATAGTTTCACAAGACTAAACAAACACACATACTTCTTAAGCCCTTTTTGGCTTTTCTGCATAATAAAATGCAAATTACAAACATACATACATACATCCATACATACATATTATATTTTTTAGAATGAGCAGAAAATCCTAAAAAAGTGTGATTGTAATTATGAAGAAAGCAACAAAAAAATTAAAGAAAGTTCCTGGCTTTATTGCTTTTTTCTTTTACGCATACATACATATGTTGTCACACTATAACAATATTTCATTTCAGCTGACACAATTGTCACAGTTGAAATTTTCTTCGAAATAATTGAAGTTTGCTTCGACACAACTTTATACATTGCCGTTTGTCGGTATTGCTGTTCTGTACTTTCATAAAAGAGAATAACAATATTAGTTTTCTTATAAAATCAAAAGCAATAAAAGAAGAGACCAATTCAATAATGTAAATTATGAACACTTCACAAACTGAAGTTTTGTGCTCACATTTAGTATGTACATATATTGTCCAAGAAGATAACGTGCACGAACATTATTTCCACTTCGAAAAGGAAATAATGTCCATGGGAATGTCGAATAGTAGCTTCGCGGAGTAAATGTTTTCTGCCTAGTCAAAAATCTAAACTCTCCGAAGCCACTATTCGACATAGCCAGAGAAGAAAACAATTAATCCCATCCAAAGCCCGGCTATGCAGTCAATCTTCACTCTGCAGTATCATGTGCATGAGCTTTATTTTCATTCTTTTTTGTGGTAATTATTACCTTTTCAATGTGGAAGTATACGTCCATGGACACTATTTCATTGGACTTATGGGTATGGGAGTCGATTTAACCATCTCATCCACCCTGACCTTTCCGAATATAAAATTTAGGACATATTTTGTTGTTTCTATTAGGAACAAATTTGCTATAAATAGCTGCGCATAAATAGCTTAAATATTCGCAAAACGCGAATATTGTAGTCCTGCTATTTTTCTATGAAATACAAATAAGCCAACAATCTCGACAAGATTGAAATAGCTCAAAAAACTCTCAAAAGAACATAATTCAATATTTTTAACGGCTCTTTTCACAATGTATGATTAAGAGTTAACATGTTCTTTAACGGCAACTTTTGTATGCCGAACTTGCCGTTAAAGTCCATGTTAACTATTAATCGTACATTGTGAAAAGGGCCGTAAATCTGTGAATAAACTGGGAATAAATCAATAAATTAATGAAAATTTTTTAGAAATTGGGCAAAAATACATTAGAGTAAATTTAAAATCGCAAAAGAAAAATTTTTTATATATGGGAAAATTTCAAAATTTTCGATGGCAGAACACACTTTTTTGCTTTTTTTTAAATAAATATACATATTTAAATTTAAGAAAGCCAAAATATGGAGGAAAACAATCAAATATGTCACAAAAAATTTACAAAATGCCTTATATATGAGAATAAGTGTAAAATATGCAAAAACATGATGTAAACGGTAAAATATGGGATAATATCCATTGACAAATCGATGCCAAAATTCTTAAAAAGTTCTGAAACTTATAAATATTTTACTTGCGCCTACAGACATCCCACAGAAAAAAACATGCAATTGCATATTTGCGGTTTCCCTTGTTATTACACTAGATTCAAGGATATAAAGTTTTTTTGTCCTACTTATCCCAGTGCATTGTACTTTTACGTTTACTTTTAGTTTTACTATAGTGAACTAACTACTACTTTGTAGCCTCCTTATGAGTGTAAGAAGCACAATGAATAAATAACTTGTTTGATGAAGCCATCTTATATGTACATACATGATTAAATCTTTTGAGTCTTTCTTCCATAGTGAAGTGTATGGGTACGTGCCTTTTTACAACTGGAGTTGCTCACGACAAACAACCCCAAAAAAACAGATCGACGAACTTAAACAAAGACAATGTCATTGCCTAAATAATCATTTGAAAATTAAGTTAATTTTCCCTTGTTACTTGGAAAGTTAAATCATCCTTTCTCAATCCTTTCTGAATATAACTCTACGAACGTTAGCCTAATAATCAATTTGGATTCACAAGCAAATACGTTTGAAATAATCATATCAATAACCAATTAGTTATTGGCTGGAGCTATTCACATGTTTACATGTTCACATAATCTTAAGTATAAAATCAAACCAAAAAAGTTTGACTTGAGTAGAACAAAAAAATAAAAAATAAAAAATATAAATGGGAATGAAGAAAAATAATGCAATGGCAACACTGGGAAAGTACTGTTTAATGTCAACTTCAGTCATTTAATTCTCGTATTCAATTTTCACGAAAAAGCGGCTTCCGAAAGTGGCACTACTCTGTTTTGCTGTGTACGTTGAAAAATTAAGTTGATGTTAATTTTTTCCTTGTTCCTGGGGATATTAATCATGCCCAATTCTTTCTGAATAAAGCGTTACGAGCCTTAGACTAATAATCAATTTGGAAATTAAAGTGATTTTCTGCGGAATTAATGAAAACATTTTGGAAAGTTTAATGAAAAATTTAAGCTCGTAAGAGCTGTAAAAACTTTGAGTTGTCCCGACTTAAGTTTATTATAAGTCGACGCTATTATTCACAGAAAAAATTATCCCCAGAAAAATTTCAAACAAACGCTAGTCTAAAAATAAATTTCATTTTCAGTAAATGTTTTTTACATAATCAACGAATTGTTTGTTTGATTTTATTTAGGACGCAAACACCAAAAACAACAAGAAAAACTGTATCGCAAAAATACAACCCCGATGACGACGCACACACAAATACCAACAACAACAACGATAGCAAAAGTAATGCGATAGTACCAAGTTTGTTTACTGACGATTTTTGAGTGAATCAATTCGTTAATGTCGTTGCGTTAATTCTCATTCATTTTTTTAGAGTCCTTAGGTAAACATTCAGACTTGAACATATTTAACAAAGTGAAATTTCATAGATGCTTAAAGGATGATGATGATGATGATGACCCAGACAAAAATTTTGTTTGATATATTATAAAAAACAAAGTAAATATTTTTGTTTGATTAAGTAAACTATTTTGTTTAATATTTGTTAGTATTTTTAGATTAATTGATTTATAAATTCAGACAAAAATATTGTTTGATAATTTTCAGAAAATCTAGTAAATCTTTTTGTTTGATTTAGTAAATTGTTTTGTTTACAATTTGGAAATATTTTTAGACAAATTGTTTTATTTTGACAATTATTTATATTTATATTTTAACAATTTATTCACAGGAAAAAACGATTTATACAATGAAGTTGTTGAGATATTTTTGTCTATATTTACAAATTTGTTTGTAGGTCCGTACCTAGACAAAATATTTACTATTTCATTGAATTCCTTGAATTGAAGGACATATTTTAAGAGAAATAATATACAAATTTATTGCATTTAGACAGACTGTGGTACTGATAAGAATCCTCCCAGAGATTTAGCAAAAAAAAACATTATGGCAAAATAATTTGGAGGCCTTAAAATGAAATCTTTAGCTAAATAATTATGGTATTCGCCGTCTTTTACTGTGTAATAACTATAAACTCTATTTGCCCGAATTACTTAAAAATTGTTAAAAATTTGTTTTCGAATTTGTATTACGCAGCAAAACTAAATTTGGTACAAGGAAGCAGTAAGATTAAATAGAAGGGCTGCGGAGATGCGCAAAAGCACATAGTGCATACCCTTTGCGTTACGAGAATGCAATATGTAAGCGAGTGAAGAAATTTACCACACACACGAAGAAGTTGGTTGGCTATTTATATTTTTTTATGGTTCTTAAGCCCGAAGTCTTTTATTGAACTCACACTTTTTTATAGTGCATCCTCTCTCGCTTACCTGGATACAAATATGAATGCGAGTGTTATTTTTACTTCGTTATTTGATTTTTTATTCTTCAATTGAATTGTGTATGAAAATATATGTGCGTATGTAGCTTAGTGATTAGTGTTCCAGCCTACCATGTGGAAATCGTGGGATCGATTTCTGATTGAATACGCGAGCAAAAAGCATTTAATAAAATTGAATTGTAGTGTAATATAGTTTCCAATTGTATTTGTACCATTTAATATATGTATAAATAAATATAAAAACAACATAAAATAATGCTAAATAAAAATGAATCCAAGTGTAGGTAAACTGAGATATTAAAAGCAAAAAATTTTTTTAATTATATTCATATAAAAAACGACATCAGGGTAATGTATCGAGGATACGCAGGAAGAAACTCATACCTCGAGACCTACCAAGTGGGACATCCCATACAAAAATCATGTAATCCCGAATCAGGTTAGTAAGGGAGAGTAGCGATATCTCTCCCTTACAAACCTGCTTCCGGTAGACGGATATTTTTGCTAGATATATTAATTTTTATTTAAAAAGTATGCTGCCATTAGTAAAACAATGAAAATTTTGCCAATCTTCATTTAATAAATTTACTTAATTTAGAAAAAAAACTTTCCCAGAAAGTACAAAAGGCCGAGAAATTCCAAACCCTAGTTAAAAGTCTCAAAGAAAATTAATTTGCCTTCAGATAATGTGCAGACTAGTCTGATATTAATCGGATAACATTTCAGAAAATGTGCAGAGTCATCGTACCAGAAAACTGCCAGCTATTCTGTGAAATGTCTAAGGGAATTTGAGACAACACGGTTGATTGTCTGTTAAAGTTTCAGACTTCTGACATGTAGGCAAAAAATGTTTCCTGGGATTATATTTTGGCTCTTCGCCTTACATTTGTGTTAAGTAAACTAACGGCTTCATTAATTTCGTTTTTCTTTACTCTCTTTATTGGCTATTAGTGAAAGAAGCTTAATTAGTTTTGCTTTTCTAAACCATTTTTAATATAAAAGTTTGTAAGGAAATGTATTAAAGAAAGTAAAGTGTGATTCGTTAGTAGGTACTTAAATTTTTATCGAATATTCACTATTATAGTAAAAAATTTATTGAGTATCTTTTTTTTTAACAATTTTCATTTTCATGTACGTGAGCGAAATATTTTCTTATCGCCAACACCACCCAACCGGTTTCTAAGAAATCATTTAGTGCAGAGTAATTGGGTCCAGCCCATCAAAAAATCTGTATCAAGTTATAGTTATACTAAGTGTGTATCTGAAACGTAAATAATATGACTTGGGGCTTTTGTGTCCAAAAACTGCTATGGAATAAGGTACCTCATAAGACATCAATATAGATTGAATTTGTCGACTTAAAGAAATAAGAAATAAGTTTTGGTATATTGGTTTCAAATTTAAGTATAGTCTTGTTATTTCCTAATTTCCGATATTTTCGTTTTTAACACTTTTTTTAACATTCAGACAGTATATTTTCTTCTAGATGTACGATTAATTTTATACAACACTTCTGACAACAAATACATATCAGTGTTTTCATGGTGATTAAATTCTTTAATGAACAAATTACAACGAATATATATCCATAAACAACATACTAATATGCGCGTTAGTAATGTTACATATCTGCACTTTACGATATACTTAAGAGGCTGGTAGACAGATCAATATTTAGCGTCAATATATGTGTTTGTGTGCGTTTGTTATGAAAATCAAAAGCATCTTCAATATTCTTCAACATTTCCCCTCCGTATATGTGTAACAATTTTTTGTAAACAAACGCACACAAACACATGTATGAAAGTTTAATATTGATCTGTCTAGCAGCCGCTTTAGTCGTTTAGTTGTATGGCTTTAAAAATATGCTGTATAATCAAATAATGATATATAATTTTAGTACAAAATTTCAGTTTAAAGTTTTCTTATTATTTTACACTGTAAGGAATTTCACAGTATAGTAGAAAGTTTTGTCAAAAATTTATGAAATGAACAGCTTCATTAAAATTCAACCAACGAAATTCTTTCACAATATTAATTAAATTTTCATTTGATTTTTCAAATCGTCATTGGATTAATGAAGAAATCTAATGAAATTGTTTGAAGCAATGAAATGCTTTCACAATATTAATGAAATATTCATTGGATTTGTGAAATTTTCATTGGGTTAATGAAAGACATTTTATGAAATTGTTTCATTAGCTTTAAGAAACAAAATTCTTTTATTATAATCAATCTGGCCTTTAATTGTTACTCGGCCGCAGAAAATATGTGGTCAGGAGAACAGATTTTCTAAAAATAGTAAAATTTTCAGAAGCATTTTATTTACCAGTATGAAAATTGTACTAACTAGATTTTTTCATTTTTATTACTTTACTGTTTCTTAAAAAACACAACAGTCTTCTTAAGTTTAAAAAATTTTAATGATATATGCAACGGACATTTTTTCATGAATGATTAATTTAAAAAAAAATTTGTGACGAAAATACGATAATTCAAACTTTTAAGGCAAAAGTCCAACAGGTTGTATACGTAATATGGCAGATAGTATACTATGATATTGCTCATACGTCACAGTATTTTTTAGTACATTTATTGAAAATATGTAATACACTTTTGCCCAATTTCATCCGAGATATATGCTTTGTGGGTATTTTATTTACTATTGAAAATTATATATATATCGTCACCTGAAACATAAAACGCCCTAACTAAATTGTTCATCATTTCACAGGAGAAGAAATAAATATACTGATTTAATTAATTCGCTTGTTCTATTTCCTTTAATTTTTTTACGGGTTAGTCTGATTTTTATAGAAGCTATATATGTTGGTGAAACACATCGGAATTTACTAAAAATCAAATTAAATTTTTTGCTGGATAGGGCTTTTTGCGATGTATTACATATCAATGAATTTGCAAATATGTAAGTGTATTTTAATATTTTTTGCGAATTTAGATTTTCCTTTAAAGTAAATAAAATATTTTGACGGAAAACCCTAAAAAATTAACTATTCGCATTTTTTTTAAGTATTTCGTCCTCACTAGATCTGAGTATTTTGTTTTTATCCAGGAAACAATTTGTTTTTATCCAGATGTCTGAAATTCCCTCAGACATTTGGAAAAGTAGTCGGCAGTTTTCTGGCACGACGTTTCTGCAAATTTTTTAAAAAATTTTTTTATTAATATCAGAATAGTATAATAATACCCAGTAAAAAATTTTCGCGTTTTTTTGAAGCACTAAGACAATAAAGCGCATAATAATACGCTTTAAAAGAAGAGCTTATTGCAGAGAAGTGAATGTATATGAAAGAAACTATACAAAAAAGCAGATTTTTCACTGCTGATACAATGCAGGTTTTTAAACGAGAGAGTTCCATATACTTACAGTTTTAGTGCTGAAAATGGTGATGATTTTCAGCACTTCAAAAAGCGCTTTTTGTATTAAAAATGTAGTACTCCTAATTGCGAACTCCCCATATAAAAATCAGCAGCGATATCATCAGGTTTGTAAACACTACTTTTATTTTCTCATAGTAAAAACCTGCTTTATTTGGAGCAATTTTTTTAGTGGGTAATATCAGCTCCAACTTTTCCAGTTTTTTTTCAACCCCTCATATGATTTTTGGTAACTGTTCCGACCGACTCGGATACGAAAAAGCTGTATATATAGGAATTGAAATCACATTCAACAGAGCCACCTGACAAGTGGTGATAAGCAAACTACACCTGAGCACTGACGATGGAAGTGTAGCTACTCTGTACTGCAATAATCTTGTTAATAAAACACGTTAAAATTTTCGTGAATAAATATTTGTGTGATAAATATTTAAATGATCGGCCTCATCTACTAGCTAAAAATTGCGCTACAAATATTTTCTGCCAATGCGATTGGCGCAAATATTTTCAGATGTCGATCCAATTTTGCTGTTTATTTTGTTAGATATGCGATTTAGATAACTCTAGTGTAGATGTAACGGACAGTATTTCGTATTTCATGCGGTGTGTTAAAAGTTTTAGTACTTTTGAGCGTAGAATTTATTTTTAATTTTATATATACAAAAGCAAAATAATTATCACCAACAAGCTGTAAAAAAACATTATCATCAAATAGTTTTTTGAAATAAAATTTATTTATTAATAAATATATATTTCTTACTGGTGTAGTTGGTTAAAAAATATGGATTAAAATTGGCACCCCATTATTCTAATTTTTATTTTTAAAATTGGGGTGCTTAAGTTTTTATATATTGCGTGTTTCTTGAAAATTCTTTGAGATTTACATTACTTAAATTAAATAGCTTTTTACTAACAATTGAAGTATATACTTCTTTTTAACAACTTTCCCAAACCTCCATTTGAAAAGGGTTATTAAACAGCATATTAATATTTCAAACAATTGTTTGAATTGTTTACTGCGAACTAAAAGTCTGTGCCCACTTTGATTTTCTTTTTATATATTTGAGCAATTAAACAATGTATACTCCGTGAAAGAGATCGAATATCTTTCACCATATTTTCATTTATATATGAATTTATATTAAAAATACATCCTTACTGTACATCAAAAATTTCGTTCTGTTCGTCTAGAGAAATATTTTGCTACTTACTGTATTTAACTTCTCAAACCAAAATTTAGTAATAACCTGTTTTTAATATTCCTGCTGTTGACAGTTTTATGATGTTTAAACAAACAAGAGCCATCATAATGAAGGTGGCAACTGATTGACAAGAGGATTCAGAAAAGTTAGTTTTTTATCAACACCATATAAGTGATTTTTTTTTGTTTTGTGAATTTCAGCTTGTGCAAGAATTTACTTTAAGAAATATTAATATTTTATCAGTAAAGTATGAAAACAATTTAAAGACAGTCGAATTAGACAAATCGAAGAAAATACCTTTTTGGAGTTATAAAGGCAACAAAAACTAGAAAATTCAAGAAATTGCTTTAAAATCGTCCGCAGCACCTTTCAGAATATTATAATTTTTGGGAAGTTAAAATTTGCTAATGAATTTTCTATGATAATTAGGATATGCTAAATACGAAAAACCAATAAAAAATATAGTTTCGCCCATTTGTCCAGATAGCGGTACATTTGTGTTTTTCGATGTATATTACTCTTTAAATCTTCATCCAGAGTCATCAAGCTGGTTCGATTAAAAACATTTACATCTTGGTTAAAAGGCTATTAAACTACTCGTCGAATAGTAACTAATTTGCTTTGACCAGGTAAAAAATGACTGAGTTATAGTGGATCAAACGAAAACACTATATTTAAAGTTACTAGCAAATCCCCAATGAAATATTTCTTACTTTGGATTTTGCAATAGAATTTTTTGGTAAATTTAAATACTAGTGGCTTCATGATATGTTTCCGATTTTTATACCCTTCACCACAAAGTGGTAAGGGTAATATAGGTTTGTTTTCACATATGTTGAAACTCCTCTGGCGAAGGCCCCAGCTAACATAAAGTCTTAGTTTATGTATCAATCTGCTATAATTGATCGGAAGATTCGTGCATATATAGAAATCAAAAAAATCGAAAAAATGAATGACTAAGATTATTATATACATTAGGGTGGGCTGAAAATACGCATTTTTGGAATTTTCGTTCTTAATAGCAAAAATATTTTTCTTTGTACAAAAAAATAATGTTAGGAAAAAAAATTTTAGGTCGATATCTTAGGCTTGCCAAATCCCGCTAAAGTTAGAAGTTGTTTAAAAATTTTTTCCTAACTTATTTTTATTGGAAATTTAATTCTCTACAAAAAAGGTCATGTAATAAAATTACGTGGAGTTGATAGTTACTGAGATAATTGCAATAATGCTCTAAAAAATTAAATTTTTCAAGTTATTATCACTTTTTAGAGTAAAATATGAATTTTATCATAAAAATTTCATAGGAAATTCAATTTTCTACAAAACAGACCTGATCTACCGATCCTGTTTCCATTTTGCGATCGTTCAAAAGATGGCGTATCTGTTTTCAGCATATTTGTTAATTTTTGACACAACGTCATCTAACCTTAAAAAATCGCTCCATATTTTTTATTGATTATTGGATTTATTAAACAATTTAAGTTCAAATACAGCGTTAAAAAATAACAACAATTGCGTTCTAATTTCTCTCTTATTATATTGTAAGTATTTTTTACAGCATTCTCAAATTGTTTTATTTATTTCTATATTAATTACGAAATTTTATCATTGTCCCCTGGGAATCATTTCATCTACAGAAATAAAATGTCATCTAGTAAAATTTCTCAGAAAAGTGTAATTGTTCTGAAGACAAAAAAAAAATTCCTATCACTCAGCACAAAGGACAACACGATTACAAAGAATTTTCCTACAATCACCACGCAGTATGGATGGATACATTAAATGCTTAACTCACAGCATTTCGAATTTTAGTGGAAATACGTTATCATCTTTTACATCGATGAGTGAAAATAACTTTTCACAAAAATCAACTTCTTCAGCTGAAAGCTCTATATATGAACCGAGTTACAGGATAAATAAAGATATAAATATTAGTAGTAACCATAATCAGAACATGATAGAACTGAAAGAAATCGCTCTTACTTCTCAAAGATATAACATCAGCAGCCGCGCTACTGCAGATTTTGGATTGATTACTAAAAATGAATTGCCGATAATTGCCGATAAAAATAAGATTGTACGACAGAAAAGAAAAATTCAAACAGTTTCAAAGAAAATTGCAGAAGAAGAAACTGAATTTCAAAGTATTTATTTTGACGGAAGAAAAGATAATACTCTTATTCAAGTAAAGAAAGATTCCAAATATTTTCGGCAAACGGTAAAAGAAGAACATATATCTCTTATCAGTGAACCAGAATCAAGTTATGTTGGACATGTCACTTCGATTTCGGGACAATCTAATGATATTGCTGACAAGATTTATGAACTTTTATTAAAACAACATCCAGAATCTATTGGAAATATTAATGTGATTGGCTGTGATGGAACCGCTGTTAATAACGGATGGAAAGGTAGAATAATTCGACGCATTGAAGAAAAATTCGATCATCCTCTTCAGTGAGTAATTTGTTTATTGAATTTAAACGAGTTGCCCTTCAGGCATTTATATCTGGGAGACTTTGGCCATGTTTGGGCACATCTTTACTTGTAGCACATTGGGACCATATGAAACTTGTAGCCTAGGATCAACACTATTCGAAAATATAAGTCGCATTGCTAAATTGTATTTGTCAGTTTTTTTTACATAACTTTGAAAATTGAACTTAAGTAAATTTTTGACTATCTCTGAGAGATTTTTGACAATCTCTGAGAGATTTTTACCATGTTTGTGCACATCTTTACTTGTAGCACATTGAGACCCTATGGAAATTGTAGCCTAGGATCCCCACTATTCGAAACTATAAGTCGCATTGTTCAATTGTATTTGTGAATTTTTTTACATAACTTTGAAAATTGAGCTTAAGCAAATTTTTGACTATCTTTGAGGGATTTTTGACTATCTCTGAGAGACTTTGGCCATATTTGGGCACATCTTTACTTGTAGCACATTGAGACCATATAATAATTGTAGCCTAGGATCCGCACTATTCGAAAATATAAGTCGCATTGTTCAATTGTATTTGTGAATTTTTTTACATAACTTTGAAAATTGAACTTAAGTAAATTTATGACTATCTCTGAGGGAATTTTGACTATCTCTGAAAGATTTTGACCATGTTTTTGCACATCTTTACTTGTAGCGCATTGGGATCACATGAAAATTGTATCCTAGGATCCACACCATTCGAAAATATAAGTTGCATTGTTCAATTGTATTTGGGGATTTTTTTACATAACTTTAAAAATTTAACTTGAGTAAATTTTTGACTATCTTTGAGAGATTTTTGATTACCTCTGAGAGATTTTGGGCATATTTGGGCACATCTTTACTTGTGGCACATTGGGTCCATATGAAAATTGTAGCCTAGGTCCCTATGTGCTACAAGTAAAGATGTGCCCAAACATGGTCAAAATCTCTCAGAGATAGTCAATAATCTATCAGATATAGTCAAAAATATACTTAAGTTCAATTTTCAAAGTTATGTAAAAAAATTCACAAATACAATTGAACAAAGCGACTTATATTTTCGAATAGTGTGGATCCTAGGCTACAATTTTCATATGGTCCCAATGTGCTACAAGTAAAGATGTGCCCAAACATGACCAAAATCTCTCAGAGATAGTCAAAAATCTCGCAAGGATATTAAAAAATTTACTTCAAACACAAAATTCCGGATATTATTCAATGTAAAATTACGATTTTTTTTTTGGTTTTAAAACAAATTTTTAAGTAAAAAACAAATAGTTTTTTGATTCATACTACCCATTTTATCAGACAAAAAATGTTTAATTTTAATTTTCTTAAACTTGTCTTGCATGTGGCTAGTTGTTTTCCACCTCAAATTTCACTCCAAAGACAAGATTTAATATTTTTAATAAATTTATTATGATTGTGTCCCAAATGGGAAACTGGTGGCAATTCATGAATGCTTGTGATCATTATATTTAAAGATTCTAAATGTTATTTCTTCAATATAACTCCATAGTCAAAAAGTAATAATTAAAACAAAGACAGCAATATCCATTGGAGATAGTCACTTTTGTTTTGACTACTAACATTTTTGTACTTTAAATTTTTATACAACTGTTTGTGGCAATCTGTTAGTGTATTATTTATTAAAGTTAACAAAAGAAAGCAAAATAAATATTTACTGTGCTATTTAAACCTAAAACAGTAAAAGAACTTCATATTCTACCTTACTACATTTCAGTTATTCCTTCATTGGCAATGGATAGTTTCCTTAATATATTATTTTCTTCTTTATTCAGAGTGCCCTTTATAAAAACTATCTGTTTATACTTCTCTGTCAATAGAACTAAATACAATTGAATTAAAGCTCAATATGTTTCTATTGTTTTTCATATTTTTCTTTTTTAAACATAAAAATAGATTTAAATGGAATGCATTAAATGAATTTAAACATAATTGTGTATTAAAATAAACAAAAATAAACGGTGGCAATAGTAAAAATCTTAGAAAATAAAAAGCAATTGGAGTACGTATTTGACATGAATTCATTTATTGCAGCATAAAAAATGAATTATCAAGTTGCCCTTTTGATTTTAAGATATCGCATTAAATTAAATATATGTACATTTTTGTAGCAGGCGTTAAGTTTAAAATTTGAAAATAACAGCTTTTATGTCAAAATGAAATAGACATTTTACTGACTTGAGAAAAAAAAGGATATCAATTTGATTTGAATAACTCTGGTATTTATAGATCGATTTAAAAAAACTTCATTTTATATGACCTTTTATCGGTCCGTACGTCTTTCAGCTCCTGCATTTTTTTCAAAGAAGCTTAAATTTTTAATATTTTAACCACCTTTTTCCATACCGCTATATCCTGCTGGATACATCTACATAACTTAGCTTCAAATATTTTTACTTAATTGATTTAATTAATTTTTTGTCAATAACATGTCTATGTGCAAATAACAATTTATTTAATCATGCATTGTATAACATGCCAAAATCATATATTGTTAAAGAAAAAAATCAGAAACAATAACCGAACCATCCTACCTTCAACAGAAGAGCTTTTATAATATTGTCAAACATGAAGCTCTTATCCAGAGACAAGATGCAGACTCCAGGCAACACTTCAGAAACAAATTCTCATTTGTTTATGGAAGCAACAACAATAAAAACACGAAATAGCAGAATATTTATACGTGAAAAATTACGAATCCAAACACACTCAAAATTAAGTACAAGAGCATTTGAAATAAACAAGAAAAATGCAAAAAAATTTAAAGAATTATTCAAGAAAGTGTAAAGGTATTTAAAGCATTCCCTGAAGGAAATGTCGATAGTAAAACTGTACCTATTCACTATTGACTTTGTTCCCAGTACTACTGACTAATTGTACCCCAGACAATGTTCTATGCTATAGACATTTAGCATGTGCTTGTCATTGAGAGTCCACTAGTGACCTCGAAACTATTGACTTCCTATACACTAGGTGGTTTTTATGGGATCATATTGAGACATTGACACCAGAGATTCACTAGTGCCTTTTAATAATTCTAGTCAACACATGAAACTTTTTATTAGGTATGGCAATTCAATTAGATTTTTTTACGAAAATTTTTAGTTTTGCGTGCAGCCGCATTTATATAAATAAATAAAAAGTGTATACGATTCGTTGACAAAGTCACCTAAAAGTTACCATACTTTTCGACAAAAGAGGTGACAACAACAAGTCAAATTAGCAATATAAAGATTGTCTTCAAAAATTATGAAATGAAATGAAAAAGTGAAATTAAAAGAGCTTTTTAAGGGTCTTTATTCATAAAAAAAGCAGAAATTATTCTTGAAATTAGAGATGAGCACTGCTTAAGTGATTAGCGTGATCAAGTGTACTCACACGTAATCACGCATGATGGTGAATAATTTTCCCCTCCTACCATCCAGATGTACAAGAGTGTGAGTATAAAAAAATCCACGCATGCGAATGTATATGAATAAAATTGTTACGTTATTATTTAGCAATTAAAATAACAATTAATTGCCGTAGAGGGATAGAAATTAAAAAAATATATAAGTTAACTTAATTTTCCATACGGTCTGTATTTCTATGCTCTCCGATTTTAATGAAATAGGGTGATGGGGGCAAAAGTATAAAATAAAGAACTTAAAACAATAGGAATAGTTATAAAAAACAAGCAGTTTAAAACATATTCATTTACAACACTGTTCTTTTAGACAATTTCATAAAAAAATTAACAACTGACTGAGTTGTATTTAATGTTATTTCTACACTCACGCGGGCAAGCATAAGGAAGGTATGAGTCACAGAAAGCAAGTAGCATATGATCGTTCGTGAATAATTTTTTTACTATTCGAGTGCATTATTTTTAAGCACAAACCCTGTGGAAAATTGTTTACCTAATGCTCCAAATGTACTCATCCTCTGACTTGAGAAAATGGAAGTGGTTCCAAAAGTAAGGAGTAGCGAATGGTTACATATTAACTATTTTCGTGATGTGTCTGTTGTCTTAATCTTGTATAGTTGTTTCTTTCTATCATTTGCTATTTCTTTCTTTCAATCCTATAGCTAAACAATGCAAGAAAAATGTAGTGTCATAAGGGCTTAAGCTAAACTAATTAAATAACTTTGGATAAAATTTCATTTTCAGTATATGTTCATTATTGAATGAGTGAATTTTTGTTTGACTTTTATTTAGGACATAAACACCAAAAACAACAACAACAAAAATTATCTGTGTCATAAAAAACAACCACAATGACGACATATACACAAATAACAACAACAACAATGACAGCTAAAGGAATGCGATGTCGGAATGCATACAATTAGTATCAAACATAAATTGTAACAAATTTGTTTATTGAATATTTCCGAGTGAATCAATTCGTTAATGTTATTGCGTTAATTCTCATTCATTTTTTTAGAGTCTTTAGAAATACATACAGACTTGAATACATCTAACAAAGGAAAACTTCATGTATGCTTGTGGAATGATTATGTTATTATTTAAAGCTTGAAAATATTTCCAAAAAAAAGTTTTTGCAGACTCACACAAAAACTTTGTTTGATATATTACAAACAATTGTTTTATTCATTTTGTTTAGAACTTGCAAGTATTTTTAGACGAACTATTTTATAAATTTAGACAAAAGTATTGTTTGATATAATACAGAAAATCCAGTAAATATTTTTGTTGGATTCAGTAAGTAGTTTTGCTTAGAATTTGTAAATAGTTTTATATAAATTGTTTTATAGATTTGAACAATTTGTTTAATGAAAAACCTCGGTCTTTTTCAACGAAATTGTTGGGACATTTTTGTTTGTATTTACTAATTTATTCGTAGGTCCGCTTCTAGACTAAACATTTCCTAATTCATTGAATATCTTTACTGAAAATAAAATTTAGGATTTTCTGGTATGGTGTGATTTGTTGCAGCTGTAATTTTGCAACTGTACATACAAAATAAAAAATTATAAGTCATTATTCAAAAGAATTTTGTATTGGAAATAAAATACATTTATTTTTTACTTAGCGGCTTATAACTTTTCTATTTTATGTAGAATCTGCACGATCTTAAATTTCTTTTATTCGTTTATTTATTGCATTTTACATGTATTGTTAAAAGAAAATTCATAATATTATTCCCACTTCCAGCCGAGGTAGATTGCTAATAAAATATTTCGAAAAAAGTAAAAAGCAAAATGCAGCTTTTTGGGGTATTAGAAATCGATTAAATGACGTTTTTTCTCTTCATGTATCGACGCTCAAACCTAATATACAGACATATACTTATAATACTAAAGAGCTAACAATACAATTTTACTGATACCTTTACCATCAAGAGTTTATCAAATTAATTTAATTACTTATTTGTTTGGTACAGTGCATAAACAAATGTTTAAGAAATCTCTAAAGGTTAAGAAGTGTGAAAGAAAGTTTTGATATCGTATATTTAAACGCCTATAGTTTTTTTGTGAATACAACATGCAATTAACATTCAATTACAGACTGTCTTCCATGATTCAGTTTTACGGAGCGATTTGTGCTTGAAAGCACACAGACGTTTGATATCAAGAAGAGCGTGTTTTGTTAAAGTCTGGGAATCATATTTGAAATTACTGTAATATTAACCTCCACATTCATAAAAATTTATTAAAGGTAATGTTGGTTTAATGTACGAACTTTGCTGGTTTTAATGCATACATTAACTTTAATAATCGTTTATGAATATGCTCTCGCGGAGAAGTTGTTAAACTGGCTATTATATTCTTCGTCACTGCTGGAAATATCTATGTATATAAATATGCACATATTCGTGAAGAAGCACAAGCATGCACGTTTTGCTAACCTTCTCCCTTGTACACAGAAAAAAAAAAGATTTGTAAATACAATTAATTTATTTGTATATAGAAATAAGATATTATTTAAAAAGGCACCTACAACGGTTTTTGTAAATACAAACACGGATTTGTAACATAAGAAAACAAAATCAACTCAATTATTTCGAATTAAAGTTATTGTGTTATTCACAATTGAGTTGTTAACAAAAAAAAATATGTTTAATAAACTGGGTTCTCAAAAAGCGTTGTTTTACAAGAAATAATTTCAATTAAATATATCAACCAAATAATTTGTTGACTCCTGTGGTGTACTGGTTAGTGTGCCAGGCTTTTACCCGGAAGGTTACAGGTTCGATTACTGCCAAGTGCGTTTCTGCAAAAAAGCCAAAAAAAAAGAATGCTTTTTTAATTTTTTTGTTAGATTTTAAAATTATATCAGTTGAAATTATTGTTATATTAACAATGTGATTTGTTAAATCTTTGAACCAAACTTTATTATTTATTATAATACATAATTGTTATATCTGCGAAAGCACCATAATATGTCTTTGGCTGCAATCGAACCGGCGACCTCTGGACTAATAGACTGGCGTACTTACTTCTCAGCTACAGAGCAACTCGTTAATAAATAAGTAAATAATAAATATAAATAAAACGTGGATTCTTATATTTCTTCTATATACGTGTATACGTGTGTGTAATACAAATTAAAATTTTTCTAACCAATTAAAATACTTAACGGAATAAATAATAAATAAATTATAATATAATTATTATATAATTTAACAAACCATTTTATTAAGTAATTTAATTGGTTAGAAAAATTTTAATTTGTAACATCAACAATGATGATTGTTGAATTTTTCACAAGTTTTTTTTTTATCAAAAATATTTACAAAAACTGTCGGATTTTTGCGCCATACATAACCAAAAATTTAATTAGCTCAGTTTGTTGAAAAATTTGCTGTGTTTGTTGTATCAACATCCTAATTTGTTATATTCATTATATATATTTTTGAATTTAAATTAAATATTCACCCCTATCCCGAATAACAAGTGAAATTTATGTTCCCATAAAATTTGCATTTCCCTTCGAGGGAAAATTGCTATCGTGCAGTTCCCGTGAACAGTTTTCCAGCTATCAGTTCTTAGTGAATGTAAATAAGGAAGAAGCGTAATAAAATCAATTAAAAATCAAAGAAATTTTTGTTAAATAATAAATAAATGCAGTGCTAAGAACTGGAATCATCTTTTTATTCCATAAGGAATCTAAACAAAACCGAATTGTTCATCCGGGATTACTAGATGCACCAATGCCTTGGAGTACCCGAGCCGTTGCAGGCAGCCTAATTTAATCAAATAGTCTTTTGGAGTTAAATTAAAATTTCTCAAGAGTAAGTAAAACTGGTTTTATATATTCATATATTTTGGACGCGATGAATAATTCTCTACAGACGCGGAAAAATCATTTGCTACTCCATCATCGCGAAACTTAGTTCATGTGTGCAGGAAAGGTGTTGCATGGAGGCAGTGTTAAGATAAATGTGTTAGTATTAAGATAAATGAACACTATTTACTGAATTTGTCTTAAAATAAATATTTATAAGCTTTAATGATTTCGCCTGCTAAAATAAAGTGAACAAAAACAGGGGAAAAGGGAAAAAATCTACGTGAAAAAAATCATTCATGATAAGGGGAATTTTTCCATTTTTTATTCACGATCGCAAAAGAAGGGAAAGGGAAAACATTTCGAGGGAATGATATTCACGATAGGGGGTGATTAATGACTTGATCTGTTAGTGGCTATTTGGTGATATATTTTTCTGTGTATAGCCTCGGCTCTGCCTTAAATCTTTAAAGAATGTGAAAGTTCTTTACGAGAGAACTTCCACTTGGGGCAGAGGTTCTTCGCATATATCTCTTGCCAAAACTATTTATGTGGCAGTTAAGGCCTTATTACTTAGTTTTCAATAAAACTATTGTGTACGTATTTTCTCATTATCTGAAAGTAGTTACTGGGTGTCTACATTAGCCATGAAGTTGGTATGAACATCATGTCGGACATCGCATATGGCTAATGTAGACCGCTCATGTCCATGTTTCGTCCATGCTCTGCCATCGATGGCCGAACATATGGGTGAGCATCAATGTTCGCCATGAGATTCGCTGAGCATGGACATCGCACGTATTCACCACAACAAAGAAGTTGATGAATTTTTTGCAGTTGCTCTGCCTCATCGTGTTCATGTCATGTTCATGTCGATGGCTCGTGGAGACGTAGGGTTATAATTGGTTAATATGTATTAATAAATTAAGTAGACAAGCACTCTTTCAGCCAGCATGTGTTTGTATATGAACACTTTTTGTTGTTGCTTAAACTTAGAAGTCAACAACAGCTGAGTGAGTAATGCACTTATCTTCAGATCTGTGCCAGCACTGGTTCGTATCCCAGCTGGGTAAAAAAAAAAACAAAATGTGAAGAAATATAAATAAAATATAGTGTGTATAATATATTTTTTAATTTTAATTTGTTTATTGCACTACTTATTTTTTAGTTTCAAGTAAAATATTTGACTTTGATTGCTGCGACAATTTAAATACATTTGTAAGGGGTACACCTTATTTTTTGAACTTTTCAATCAAAAATAAGTTGTTATCGTGTCAAATTGTAAGTAGTTATAACTTTAATCCTTAAATACTTTTTTTGCCTACCAGTAAGCAAAGGTTTTGCTTACACAATTTCTGTTTTAACAATTTCACAACAAAGTTCAAATTGTTTCCAAAATGTCATCCCAAAGTATATCTTTTAACACAAAATTAAAGATGCTATAAATTATTATTTGTCTAACAAGGATGACAAATTATTTAATGATTTATTACAAAAAATACGATATATATGTACCAATTAAAGAGAAACACATTTTTTCAATTAAAAGAAAAACGATCATTAGGCGCCAGTTGAATTTCTAGTTTTCTCCTTATCTCTAATGCAAACACATCTAGGAAAAGAGTTAGTCACTCATCAAACTCACAAAAGTAAACAAAAAAGTAAAAAACAAACAAATTGATAAATTTTTTTTCGATGGTACAACATCCGGTCCTAATTCTAACAAAGGATGTCTTGCAAAAGATCTTTTGCAATGTGAAAAACTACCAATAGTTAACTATATAAGTATTGGATGTGACTTACCATCGATTCCAGTCACTGATCTGAGTAAAGACCAAAAATATTTATTATTAATATCAGCAGCAATTAAATCGGGTAAGTGTTCTGATGATTTGGAGCATCTTAACCCTGGTCCGCTATGCCACGCTAGATGGTTAACAACTGCCAATAGAATATTGCGACTCTACATTTCTACTGAAAAACCCAGTACTAAATTCATAAAATTAGTGACGTTCATATTAAAAGCTTATGTGCCGATGTGGCTTTTAATTAAATCAAGGAACACGATTGGTCTAGGCTCAAAAAATTTCTTTGAAATGCTGAGGAGATCTAGATACATGCCTGCGAAAGAACAAAAAATTGTTACTGATTGTCTCAAGCGAAATGCTTATTTTGCACCCGCAGAAAATTTACTTCTTTCAATGTTAGTGGATGATAGAAAAGAGGTGCGTAAATTCGCTTTAGCGAAAATTATTGATGCAAGAGAAATTACAGAGTTACCAAACGAACAGGGAGAACATGCCATTCGCCATTTTCAATTACCAGACCTAAATAAATTTTTATCAGGTCTTTTTTGTAGAAAATTGAATTTCCTATGAAATTTTTATAATAAAATTCATATTTTACCCTGAAAAAGTGATAATAACTTGAAAATTTTCATTTTTTAGAGCATTATTGCAATTATCTCAGTAACTATCAACTGTACGTAATTTTATTACATGACCTTTTTTGTAGAGAATTAAATTTCCAATCAAAATAAGTTGGAAAAAAATGTTTAAACAACTTCTAACTTTAGTGGGATTTGGCGACCTAAAATTTTTTTTTGTTTTACTAACATTATTTTTTGTACAAAGAAAAATATTTTTGCTATTTTATTTGCTATTCCAAAAAAGCGGATTTTGAGCCCACCATAATATACATATATATTAAAAAATGTGAAAAGACAACAACCGGACTCGAACTCAGCATACAAACATGCAAATCTCAACCTCACCCTCTACACCAGAGAGGCTTACTGAAATGAATGGTAATTTGCGATTAGATAAGCTAAACATATTTTTTGGTGCAATTATCCTTTTTATATTAGGTTTGATTTTGTCTCCAGAGGTCGGAAACATTTTTTCAAGAATGGAAAACCAACATTTGAAAATTGTTTAAAAATTCAACTTAAAATGCGCATTTTCAAAAAAATTTTTTTATATTATATATATGTAAAAAAATTGGGAATAGTTCTCTTCAAAGTTATTTTTCATAACTAAAAATAAAATGAAAGATTTTTAACCGGACTTTTATCCGGTTTTATATATTTGCAAAATATTTAAGGTGATATATTGAAAATATCGAAATCGGAATGTGTATTATGGTTTTATGGACGATGAAAAAAACTATAAAAAAATATTTTTGTTCTTTGCCCTATCATCAAAAACAACAATAATCTTGAAGTTTTAAATTCGATTTGTTGTTTTTTAATTTATGTAAAAAGTAAATTTCCTTATTCCGTTGTCTTTGACCAAATATTAGAAGAATGCGATATTTATTTTATTAGAAAAAATTTAGGACCTAATGGTGTAAAGCAGGTCATTAAATTGAAATTTATATACAGTGAAAATAGTCCATGCAACATTTTACGAAAAAAAACTCAGTGACTTTCGTAAAAATATACACTCCAAAGAAGTCATGAAAATGTAGAGTTTGCGATCCGGAAATTTGGAAAATTTCTAATGATCATAAGGTTGTTATCGCAAGAAGTTCGCTTTTTCGGAATTGGGACCCATGTATAGGAAAATTTCCTCTTTTGCGTTCTATAATATTCTTCTCTAGGAAAAAGGCAACTTGTTTAATTTTATACGAACTTAAACGCAGAACAGTGTTTTCACGTATATTTAATTAAATAACTATTAATTTTTAGACGAAAATTAATTCATAAATTTCTTTAAGAAATCGATTTTTCTAAAACAATAAAGGAATTACAACTTTTTATGTGACTAAAATAAATTTTAATGTACTTGCTTTTATACTAATTATTTTCATATTTTTAATTTCGATTCTTTGGAAGCAATGAAAATGTAGTTCCTTAAAAATTACTTCCAATTTTTTTACTGAGATGTATTACGAAAAAAAAAACATTTAGGCAATATTTTTTTGAACTTACGAAAGTAACGAATACCTTTCGTGTACGCAATTCTACAGATAATATGGAAATATTTGTAGCAACTGCCGGCTGGTAGGAGAATATAACTACTGAAGCAAAATAAAACTTGTTAATATAAGAAACATATATTACTACGCAAGCTTGTAAATTAATATCATTCGATAAAAATAATATTAATCAGTTTTTTGAAAAATAATTGAATAATGAAGATAAAAAATAAATATAAACTTAAAATTTTTTTTCTTACATATTCAATGGATAGAACAATGCCTGAAAAGGAAATTTTTGCATCGTTCACTGTTAAGCATTTGAAAAAACTACTGAGCATTTTGAATCAGAAGACAACGGGCAATAAAAATGAGGCCATACGACGACTCATGCTATTCCCATAAGACAATCAGATTTTAATTGGAAAGCTGGGAAAAATTGCATCGGATGAAGGAAACAATGATGGCAGTGGTGGTGAGATTGATAGACCCTTTTGTAAAAATTTGGTAGAAGACAAGGCGGAAAAGTACGAAAAAGATGAAAATGCGACTAGTAATTTAAGTGTCGGAAAAATGTGTGAAACAAATCAGGAAGTGCAAGTGATAGCTGATATGAGTGAAGTTCTAAAGATTGGTGAGGATGATGCTGAAGTACAACAGAAAATAAATGAAACGGAAATAATGCAAAGAGAATTTGGCTTGATGAAACGTGAAATGGAGCTACAAAAAAGAGAAATAGAATTGTTTAAGAGAGAAAAGTATGCGATAGATAAGCAGAGAGTTAAGTCAAACAGACATACATTTAAAGATAGTTTCACGTTTTTTAAAGACTTACCCCCATATGCAAAAAAATAAAGTGTGTTTGAAATGTATGTTAAAACCGGTTTTTCTATGGAAATTTTGTTTTAACATACATTTCAAAGACACTTTATTTTTTTTTGCATATGGGGGTAACTGGCTGAATTTCATGGAAATGGGGATAATTTCCAATTATGGTCATCCCAACTGCAGAGTAGTAAAGACTGCTTATAATTTGGATGACAATAATATGCGCGCAATAGTTTCAAACAAAGTTAAGGGTCGTGCACTCAAATGGCTACATTCGCGTTCAGATTTAATGATTTTATCTGCACAGAAAAAACTAATTTTTTACTTCAAATACCAAATTCCCTGAATCAAATGTAAATTTGTTCAATTTAGGTCCTATAAAGAAATTTGTAAATTCAAATGCAAAAATTTTTAATAATTTGTTTGAAAAAAAATTCTGATTTTTTCAATAAACAAAATTGTTTCAATCAAAAAATGTTTTAGAGAAATATAAAAAATAAATCAAAGAATTTCATAATTTTATCAGGTTGCCAACATTGGCGGTAGGTAAATGAAATGAAATAACAAGTCAAACAAAATTATCTATCAAAGTAAATAGAGACAACAATAAAGATTTAAAATCAGTTTCAAAAACATGTTTGTTTAAAAAAAGCTACCATAATTTTTTATGTGTGTTGATGAATTGTTAGCTGAAATGAAAACATTGTTTGAGGATCGATCAAGCCGATTAACGTTAAAAAGACAATTTGAAAGATGGAAATGGCAAGTTGATGAAATGTTCGAGGTATACTTTCATGACAAGATTATATTAGCAAACAGTACGATGATAAGTGAATTAGAGATGATGGAGTATATTATTGAAGGCATTCCTGATTATACACTGAGATCTTATGCTTTGTAAGGAAAAAATTTTAAGTTTATATATATTTTTTATCTTTATTATTCACTTATTTTTCAATTACTGACTTTTACATTGGCAAATGAACGCGGATATAAAATATATCCATTAGAAAACCAAGGATGATAAATATATTGTTTAATCTTCTTCTTGTTCTTCGGCAGCAGCACCGCTGCCAGTGTTCTTCTTCAAGTTCTTCCTCTTCACGCGACCTGGACGGCCACCACCGAAGGGAGATTTCAAAGAGAAATCAATGTTGATTGTAGAAAATTATTTGGCCAAGTATATAAGTTAACCCCCATATTTATAGAATTTAAAATGAGTTTGAAATGTATTTTATGTCAAATTTTTCATATGAAATTTTCTTAAAATAGATTTCAAATACATTTTATTTATTTATGAATATGGGGGTAAGAGTATAAAGATTTTTTAAGCTAATCCGCCCTAAAATATTTAATGTTAATAAAACAATTTATTACATTTTGTACCAAACGTTTCGTCAATTATTTGTTGACTTCTTCAGGGGTTTTCGTCTATTTAAATTTTAAAAAAGCTTTCAGAGTTTTTTTTTTAACAAATAATTTATTTTTATTCAATTTTACCATGAATTAAATTCACTTCGTTATTTTTTAAATCTTATTAATATCAATTTTAAAAACTGTTAATATTTTATGCTGTTTTTTTGTCAAAAAAAAGATATTTATTTTTTGTTAATTTTACCACGAATTCAAATTCAAGTCGTTGTTTTTTAAATCTTATTTCAGCAAAAAAAGACACTCCAAAGAAGTCATGAAAATGTAGAATTCGCGATCCGGAAGTATTGCAAATTCGGATAATTTCTAATTAGTTTTACATATCCTTGCCATTGCAAGAAGTTATGTTTTTCGATTACCAATCACCGAATTGGAAGCGATTTTAAACAAATTTCTTTTTCGGTGTTCTATAATAAATTTTCCTCAAGGAAAAAGGATAAAAATTACCCATTTTCACAATTTTTTTTATGCGAATTTAAACTCAAAACTTTATTTTCATGTAAATTTAGGTGAATAAATATAAACTTAGAAGACTTTTAATAATTAAGCTATTAAGTTATTTAGAAGAATATTAGTTGATAAATGTCCTTTAAAAAATCGATTTTTTAAAAAGCATGGCGAGTATTTTTTAAAATTATAAAGGAATTAAAAATTTTTTCTTGCTTTTCTACTAATTATCTGCATATTTTTAATATAGATTTTTTGGAAGCAAAGAAAATGTTTCTCCTTAAAAATTACTTCCAATTTTTTATACTGGGTTCAAATCAATTTTAAATATTCTCTCTTAAGCCTACAGTACACGGAATGTAAAAATCCACATGCGCATGTGGCTCTGACGTAATTTTGACGTCATCACGAAGCTACATTTGCTACATGCCGTGTACTTCCACTTTTTGGGACGCTCACATGAAGTAAACATTCGTATGTGTACCACATGTAGCTAGCAAGACGCATACGCCCATGTGTATTTTTCACATGCCGTGTACTGCATTGTTACATGTGAATTGTGACACGTGCAATATTTTTTACATGCGCATGTAGCTGTCACAAATATGTAACAGCAAAAATTTTTGTCAGAACATGTTCTACCCGTATGTACCCATTGAAAGCGTTGCCAGTTGGGTGTTTCCTAGCAAATTATGTAGGGATTTTTTCGTTTGGTTGTATTGTGTATATCTTTATGCATATTTATTATTAGAGGTTTCAATTAGGGAAGTAACGATACGCCGTTTTGCCGATCCGATACCGATGCCGATATTTAAAAATAAATATCGCCGATATCGATTCCGATACCGATACGAATATTGAAATTGAGTTCAAGTTTAGGTTAACAAAACTCAAGTGCAATTTTTTATTATACAATATTACATTATAAGAGAGAATATTTAAAATTGATAAAACATTGGAAGTAATTTTTAAGGAACTACATTTTCTTTGCTTCCAATAAATCTATATTAAAAATATGCAGATAATTAGTAGAAAAGCAAGAAAAATTAAAAAATACTCGCCATGCTTTTTAAAAAATCGATTTTTTAAAGGACGTTTATCAACTAATATTCTTCTAAATAACTTAATAGCTTAATTATTAAAAGACTTCTAAGTTTATATTTATTCACTTAAATTTACATGAAAATACAGTTCTGAGTTTAAATTTGCAAAAAAATTGTAAAAATGGGTAATTTTTTATCCTTTTTCCTTGAGGAAAAATCATTATAGAATACCGAAAAAGAAATTTGTCCTAGCATCGCTTCCAATTCGGTGATTGGTAATCGAAAGACAGAACTTCTTGCAATGGCAATGATATGTAAAACTAATTAGAAATTATCCAAATTTGCAATACTTCCAGATCGCGAATTCTACATTTTCATGACTTCTTTGGAGTATCTTTTTTTTTGCTGGAATAAGATTTAAAAAAACAACGACTTGAATTTGAATTCATGGTAAAATTAACAAAAAATAAATAATTTTTTTACAAAATAACAGCATAAAATATTATTAATTTTTAAAATTGATATTAATAAGATTTAAAAAATAACGAAGTGAATTTAATTCATGGTAAAATCGAACAAAAATAAATTATTTGTTAAAAAAAAACTCTGAAAAAATTTTTAAAAGTATCGTCGTATCGACAGTAAAATATCGCCGATACCGATGTATCGGAAAATCTGAAGTATCGCCGATATATCGGTATCGGTATTCGTTACATCCCTAGTTTCAATGCAGTTAGTAAAAACTCACGAATTAAATCTGTAAAGAGGTTTTTATAAAATTAATTATTAGTAGTATAATTGATAAAAGTTGTAATTTAGACTGAGGCCACACGGGCGTTTTTAAAACGCGGCATTTCTGCTTTTTATATTAATTTAGAATTTTTTAAAATTTGAAAACTTTCAAATTTAATTTAAAAATGATAGTTTAAAAAAACTTAAACACGCTTTAATATCAAAAGGAACTAAAAAATAGAAAATAAATTTAAATATGAAGAGTTTCAGCAATCCCAATAATCAATTATGACTAATTAATTTTTAATAAGATTAAAATAAAAATTAAGTTATGTATTAACAAAATAATTCACTTATAGTAAAAAATCGTGGGGCGCTTTATGTTAAATGTTACAGTATATAGAAATTTTCCCCCCACCCTTTTTTACTATCAGTGAATTATTTTGTTAATACATAACTTAATTTTTATTTTAATCTTACTTGTATTAAAAATTAATTAGTCATAATTGATTATTGGGATTTCTGGAACACAGACTCTTCATACTTACAAATTTATTTCTATTCCTTAGTTCCGTTTGTTATTAAAGCGAGTTCTTAGGTTTTTTAAACTATAATTTATTTTCTTAATTTTTAGTCGCAATACGATGCCAAAAGTAATTATAATCAAAAGTCTCGATTTTTAGCATATCTTATGTTTATTATACTATAGTTTATTTAAATACGGGCTGCTGTCAAGCTTGGTTTACCTGCCTGTTAAATAGAATACTCTATTTTTCACAAGTCACCTTTTGTGTGGTTTTTACAGAGAAATAAACACGTTTTACTAAAGCCTATACAACAAAATGATTTTGTTTGCATTCAATAAACACAAATATCTTTATTACCTGTTACAACGTAACTACATTAATCCGTTGATAATATAGCATTATTCAATTGAATTATACTTATCTTCATGATGCAGTAATAAATATGATAATTTTTATTTTTTATAAACATAATAAAAATGAATTTTCCACAAAGAACAAATAATGTTTATCATTGCGGTCTGAATAAATCCGCAACATTTGAGTATATAACTAATTAAGTTTTTTTAGATTTATTTTTCTACAAAACTAAATAGTTCGTTCGCAACTCACGATAAAATCGGTAGAGCAGACACCTCAAATATCTCAAATTAAAAAAATCTAGAAAACTATCTACTCATAGAATTTTAAATTTCGTCGGGTTTCGCAGTTAGGCGATCATAACAGATCAAAAAATATAGTGGTACTATTTGGTATTTCTTTTGTTGTATAGTATAATTATTGACTATTTTACATGAGAAGTACCCCTACCCCCGCACCGACCCCGCCAGTCTTTTACTTATCTTCGTATGTTGTCTTCAAATTAACTCGCACCAAGTTTTAATACTCTTACTAACATAGCTTTCAAGATAGCAAGTAATTACTAATTCCTTTGTGTGGGGAACATCCATTTCCTCGTAGCTTCCCCGCCAGTTTTTTACATACGAAAGTTTCTTGTCTGCAAATTAATCCATACCAAATTTAAAGGCTTTTACTATCTTGGCTTTCCACATATAACGCAATTGCTATTTACTTTGTCTGGGGAATACCCTTTCCTTGCAACTACCTCGCCGTGTCTTGTTTTCCAATTAAGTCATACCAAATTGAAAGACTCTTGCTATTATAGCTCTCAAGATATAACATCATAATTAATTACTTTGTGTGGGGAGTGCTCCTTCCCCCGATTCTATTCTACCAATATTTTAACATACTTGCTCTCGAAATAGTCCATACCAAATTTGAATACTCTGACTGCTATAGCTTTCAATATATAAGATATTTCGTTCGTATGGGCCTTAAGTCCAGCATGTGCAATTCCATCTTGTGTTCAGTTCTAAAACGCTTGTTACATTTAAGGTATTGACAGGCGTGAATGAAGTTTTTACATTTTTCACTTAATACATGCGATTCGTATTTTTGCTCTGAACGAAATTCTGACGAACAATGTGGACACGCCTTAAGTCTCTCGCCCATATGAGCTGTTTCAATATGGCTTCGTAAAACGTTCTTTGAATGGAATATTGTGCCGCAAAGAATGCAATTTTTTACTTTCAATTGGCTTTCTTTTTCACTTGTTCCACTTCCTTTAAGTTCGTCAACAGTTAACTTCGTACGAGACTCTTCGCTTACAAATTCCGAACAAGTTTTATTACGTTTCATTGGGTTTGGATCAGCACTGTCATAAGAAAACTTGTTAACTTCATCGCTTGATGGCGGCTTACGCTTAAATGGCTTTGCGGGAGTTTCTTCTGTAGGTATATCGTCCGAAATCTTCTTGAATTTTACATTATCTACAGCATCTATAATTTCGTCACTATTTTTATTGACTACAATGTTATTGGCAGATATTCCATCATGATAGACGGATTTACGCCTCCAGACTTTTTTGGGAGTTTTCAGAGTTGTCTCATTTAGACTCCCGGCGTTATCTACGAAAGATTTGAAATCACATGCACTTGTTTTATCATGATGTTGATCGCCATTTTCGATGACAGTTTTGTTCCCATCAGTAGCCTTTGTTGTTACTGTTAAACCCAAATTCTTTACAGGAGTTTTATGTTTTGCTTCCTTCACATTTTTCTTCAAGCGGTGCACAGCATTTTGAAACTTCTGAATAACCATATGTGTGTGCACTAATTGAATGATGCACAGTTGGCATATGAGTACTCCATTTGCTTTGCGCGAGTCCACCTCTATTCCACATGTTTTCAAGATTAGGTCAGGTATTAATTTTCCAAAATATTCTCCTGATATTGGAACATTATCCGTATCAATCAATGAGCAGATTTTACATCTCTTAGAAACAACCATAGCGCAATTATTAAGTCTTGAACAATTTATATTTTATATAAAAGTTTAATTAAAATAACATGAATAAGTTTTTTCTATCGAACTGACATAAAAGTCAAGATACAGTTGTAAAATAATGAATGAAATATTTAAGCCTACTATGATGTAGAATTTACATTGAATATAAAGTATAAGCTGTTAAAGTGTATTTCTAACAGTTTCAATCTTGCACAATAATTATTTTAAATTTTACAGCAAAAATACTTTTTTGATATTTTTGAGCATTTTTTGCAGAATGTAAGTTTGTTGGTGATTACCACACCTTGGTTTTAGTTTTTACCAAAAAAGCTGTATGCAGTTTGTTTTCTATTGGTCTAAGCTTTATTTCGGCTTTTGTTTCAATTTTGCACAATAATTATTTTAGATTTAAAGGGCATAATACACAATCAATCAGCTTGATGTCAGATTCGTGTACGTGTACTTGACGAAAAATGAAAACAAAGTAGATTTTCCATCAAGCGTCGTCGGTGTCACTTATACTAACGAAATTTCACACATACTATTGCCACGCTTGTCAAGCATGTTGATTGTGTATATTGCCCTTTAGACAATGCTGTCTTGACAATAACATTTTTTCACTAATACATACATACTCTTTCAATTGTCTTCACTACTGTCTTGAATATTTTGAAGACAGTAAATCAGACAATGATTTGGCGTATGCCGACAATTATTTTTTTTTTTTAAAGAGAAGTAACACAATCAGGCAATCAATGCCTACCAGTTAATTAATTAATGTGTTACCTTCTTTGGGAAAGGGATAGTATAGAGAGAACAGGTGGTGAAGTGGGAGAGTGATAGAAAGCTTAATTCATTTACAACCATGCTATTGCGGGGGTTTTTTTTTAGAGCAGTGTTGTAAGCCCCTTTGGTGTCAAGCAGAGGCATTGAGTTGTTTTAAGCTGTGAGGCCATTTTTTTACTTCTTTTACTTCACCGACGGTTTTGCTACAATACCGACGAATTTTTGTGAATAAAAACGAAATATTCAAAAAGAAAAGATTATAATATTTATAATTTTGATATTTTATTTACTTTTTTTAAGTTTTAACTTACAAAGCTCGCGCAAAACATGAAATTTCTGGAATTTAAAATTCATTGTCATATTTATTGTCTGGAAGTCTACGTCACAAAGACAATTAACAGCGTTTTTCACAACTAATACGTATTCTTTATAGTTTGTTTCCACCAACTTTAAATTACGTAGATTTAGGTAAATTACTTCGAAGTGTTTCCACCGAACTTGTGAGTGATTTGGTGTTCGAATTTTCGTAGTCATATGATGGTAAAATAATATAGCTATAGACTATTCAAACCCTTTCGTTAATTTTGGGCCACCCTGTACATATAGGTATATACATATTTCAAAAAATTAACTTTATGTACCAATTTCCGTCCAGCTCTGTAATTCTTACACCGATTACAATACCGTTAATATATGAACAATTAAAATAAGAAGTGCATTTATACATATCGGTAGTCGCACGGGGTTAATTCTGTTTAAATTTAAAATGGAACTGCTTAATTTCAAAGCAGTATCTATTCATTCAGCAACATTTCATATGCGATCATATTGCCATGTGACGTCGCCTTCATCGACGAAATAGGTAGCAAATTCCTTTTGAATATCTTTTGCATCATCTGTGCAATATCGTTGGTTTTGGAATGGAAACCATGTTAGTTCACTCTGCTCTTCTGAGCGCCAGTCACCAGGACTCATCAAGGTTCCTTCGTCATCGTATTGGTCGAACGAATTGCTCGGAGCGTATTTAGCTTTATTAGTTGTTATTAAATAATTGTGAAGTGCGCAGACGGCGAGCACTACTTTTTTGGTTTTTACCGCATTCAAATATATTGGTTTCCGTAGCACACGGAAGCGTGCCGACATAATGCCAAACACATTCTCTATTATTCGCCGTGCGTGACTTAATCTCAAGTTATAAATGCGCTGCATTGTTGACAATCCGCGCTGAGCATACGGTTTCATCAGGTTTTTCCTAAGGGCGAAAGCATCGTCCGCCACAAGGACATACGAGACGGGCATTTCTCTGCCGGGAAGTGCTTTTGGTGGAGGCAAGTGCAGTTGATCAGTATCCAATGCTTGAGCAAAGGAGCAACGATTAAAGATGCCACCATCTGATTGTCGTCCATTGCGACCGACGTCGATATACAATAATTTGTACTCCGCATCCGCAATTCCCATCAACACAATACTGTGAGAGCCTATACGTACATACATATAAGTAAATGAATATATGCATAATTTTGCATACGCTTTTTACAAACCTTTGTAATTGTAAAATACACTTCCGGAGTTGGCCGGAGCGATCATCACAACATGCTTGCCGTCCACAGCACCAATGCAATTGGGAAAATGCCACCTCGTATTGAACTGATGCGAAACTTCTTCCCATTCTTTCTCTCTTTTCGGCAGCTGTTTATAAAAAAACAAACAAAAATTAACAAAAGTATTATGCATTTGGAAATCAAACTCACTTTAAAATAGTCTTGGACAAGTACATTATATATTGCATCGAGAACTTCTGGGATAATGCGTGAAATAGTCGTCTGCGGAATGCGGAAAATGTACTGCAAAGACGTAAAATTTTCGCCTGTTGCCAGGTAGCGCAGGGCCAATGTCAATCGATTTGCTGGTGAAATGCTCAACCGCATATTTGTGTCTTTTTTTCTGATATATGGTGTCACCAAATGCAGCAAATATTCAAATTGCTCGGCAGTCATACGCACGAATCCGCGATACAGATTGGGCTCTTCAGCACGCAATTCATACATTAATTTTGCACAATACCCTTCCGTATCGCGTTTTTTAGCCAATTTCTCGTCCATGTCCTACGCATCCGTTTAGTTTTTTCGCATTTGTGATGTTCGTCCCCTTCCTCATTTAAAATATCCGTTGCCAAAATAGCAATAGCAGCCCACTTTCTCTTCGACATTTCAATATTTTTTAATAAAGCAGGAAAATTATTTTTACAACTCGAATACAAATGCCGTGTACTAGAAATCCTCATAAACATATGGCTTTTGCACATGCTAATATGTAAAACGCGTCCATCTGCTGCATGCCGTGTACTAGTAACATACATGTAACCATTCAGATGTTTACACATGTATTGCTTCTGCAAATGTGTCCGCTTCGGCCACATATGTTACATTTGAATTTTGGGACAAAAATACATGCCGTGTACTATCAAAATTTTACAGCATGTAGCCACTACTACTTGTATAAAAAATGCAACCAATATGCTGAAAATTCTCGTGACGTCAGACCCACATACGCATGTGGATTTTTACATTCCGTGTACTGTAGCCTTTACAATGTAATTTTGTATAATAAAAAAATTGCACTTGAGTTTTGTTGATCTAAATATGTTGATCGAATATTGAACTCAATTTCAATATTCGTATCGGTATCGGAATCGGTATCGGCGATATTTATTTTTAAATATCGGTATCGGTATCGGATCGGCAAAACGGCGTATCGTTATATCCCTAATTAGTATCCTCTTTTATGTTCATCGTTCTTTCTATGTTTTGCTGTATTCGCAAGCTCTCGATCGTGTATCTCTTTCTTTCTATATTTTCTCTGTGCAAAATTCTTACATTGTCAAAATCGACCGTATGTTTGTTGTTGATGATGTGTGCGGATAGAGCTGTTGATGTCTTTTGTTTTGTAATATCATTTTTAAGGGCATAATACACAATCAATCAGCTTGATGTCAGATTCGTGTACGTGTTCTGGACGAAAAATCAAAACCAAGTAGATTTTCCATCAATCGTCGTCAGTGTCACTAATACTAACTAAATTTCACACATACTATTACCACGCTTGTCAAGCATGTTGACTGTGTATATTGCCCTTTATGTTCTGTCATCCTAGTCTCTAAGTTTCTTTTTGTTGTACCAATGTATATTAAGTTGCAGTTTTCTTCATTATTCCCTTTACATTGCAGTTCATAAACAACGTTGCATTGTTGTTGTTTGTGCTTTTGGGAATCCAAACGTACCACAAAGGAAGGAATGTTTACAACCTGTTTGCGGTGCTATTATATATGCTCTTCGTAGATTCAGGATATATTTACAAGGGATAAAGTTTAAGATAGTGGCAGACTGCAACTCTTTGACACAAACGCAGAATAAGAAAGAAGTTAATCAAAGAATAGCTAGGTGGGCTTTGGAATTACAAAATTTCGATTATTCTTTAGAACATCGAAAATCCGAGGAAATGCAGCACGTAGACGCGCTCAGCAGAAATATGAATATATTGGTGCTAGAAGGAAATACGTTCGAACAAAATTTGTCTATATGTCAGTATAAGGATGACAAAATAAATAAAATTAGAGAATCACTGGAAATACAGGAGAGTAGTTTGTATGAAATGCGAAATGGTCTTGTTTATAGGAAGGTTGAAAACAGAATCTTATTTTATTTACCGGAGAAAATGGAAGCGAGTATTTTGCGAATATATCATGACGATATGGGGCATATGGGATGTGATAAAGTATCGAATGTAATATTGAAATCATATTGGTTTCCTGGACTGAGGGGAAAAGTTAAAATACACATTAATAATTGTTTGCAATGCATTACGTTCTCTTCAAAAACAGGTAAGCGTGAAGGTTTGCTGCATAGTATTCCAAAGGGGAATATTCCATTCGAAATGATTTCATATAGACCATTTTGAACCAGTGAGTTTGAGAAATGATGCAAAAAAGTATGTTTTTCTTGTAGTAGATGCGTTTTCAAAATTTGTACGGCTTTACCAAACTAGAACCACAGATTCCAAGGAGGTTTTGCAGCTGTTTAAACATACTTTCAACCATATAGTAGGCCCACAACAATAGTATCAGATAGAGGAATTTGTTTTACTTCAAGAGACTTCCAGAGCTTTCTTGCGGATAAAAATTTTAGGCATATAAAGATTGCTACGGGATCGCCTCAGACTAAGGGTCAACCGCAGCCTGGCACCGATGATAGCTAAATTTACTAATGCTGGAACCACTAATAGTTTAGAGAAAGTTTTATCTGATACAGAGTTCGCATTGAATAATACTATTCCCCGAAGTACGGGTATCACTCCTAGTGAGTTGCTATTTGACGTTAGATAGAAAGGAAGGGTAATTGATTTTTTGGGGGAGAAACTAGAAGAAAAAAATATACAGCAATATCGAAGGGATCTACCATTGATACGTCAGAATGCTTCAGAAAAGATAATTGAAAGTCAAAATTACAATAAGAATTCAAAAGATAGTGGCCGTGCAGAGAGAGTGTATAGTATTGGTGATTACTTAATGACGAAGAATTTTGTAGAAAGATCATTCCAAAATTTAAAGGTCCTTATAAAATTGTGAAAACACTTCCAAATGACAGATATGTTTTGAGGGATGTAGATGGATTTCTAGTTAGTCAAATTCCATATGAGGGAGTATGGGAAGTGGCTAACCTTAAACCATGGTTGGACTGTTCACATAAAGATGTAGGTAAAATCGGAACGATTTCAAGTCAGGATGGCCGAACTGTAGGCAATTCTACAGAGAATACAGAAGTAGTTATAGCAACTGCCGGCAGGTAGGAGAATATAACTACTTAAGTAAAATAAAACTTGTTAATATAAGAAATATATATTACTAAACAAGCTTGTAAATTTATATTATTTGATAAAAATAATTTTAATCAGTTTTTTGAAAAATAAGTGAATAATAAAGATAAAAAATATATATAAAAGTTATCCCAAATAACTATTTTATTGATTTTATTTATTTACTATTATTAATTTGTTTGCTATAATCTATTTTTTCGGTTCCTTATGAAATAATTATTACTACGTTCTTAAAACTGACTGTCAAGAAAACCAAATCAGGCATGTCGCTGCCCACTTTTTTAATCATAATATTTTATTGACACGGCATCCCAATGCCTGTGCAACATTTGAAGTCACTAGCTCATCAGAAAGTTACCTTAAAATTAATTACGAATTTCCACTCGAGCAGACATACATCAAAGCGAGTAAATAAAAAACGTAGTAAAATAAATATCTTAACATTTAAAAAGGAGCATTTAAAAATAATTTCGGCTGCCGTGATCTGAACACGCTTCGAGAGAAAAATGTACAGAAACACCGCTTAACGGTATGCACCACGGTGGCCACAACTAATGAAGGAGTTTAATCGCAATACAGATAAGCAGCTAAGGTTTTTTTAAACAATTTGAGCTCAAATACTGAGAATTGAAAAGAATAACAAGAGCATATGTAGGTAAGGGGATGATACAAATGACTACCAGTCAAGACGTCAATGGTTCAATACGGGTGCCGTTCGTATATATATATATATATTTTTTTTTGTAATTCAACATCATTTTTCAAAAATCAAGAAATATAATGCATACTAGGGATGGGCAAAAATATCGATATATCAATATTTTCTTAAAAACATATCGTCCATATTTTTAATTTCGATATATCGATATTTTTCCAAATATGTCGAAATTTTTTAGCTTTGGTTTTATTTTTCGTGCAATTTTTCAAAACATTTCGGCACAGTCTTCATCAAATAGAATATTATTAACTACTTTTTCTTTACTTCCAAAGTGTCAATAATTGTGTATTTTCGACTTTTTAGGAAGTGATTATTAACAACATCCAGTTAATTAATTAAAAAATAATTTCACTTACATATATAAAATTTAAATTTTCGAAAATACTTGCGATATTTTTGGATTTTTTTTAAACAACTGAAATAAATGTTATGAATTGTCATATTTTTATTTATAAAAAAATAGCTCTATAGAAGTAATTAAAAACTAGTTCCTTTGCACTTACTAATTAAAATCTTCCTAACATCATGAGCATGACTTCAGATCCAATGAATAGTCATAAAAAATTCTTGCAATGACAAGCCTATGTAAAAACCATAAGAAATTATCCAGATTTGCACCACTTCCCGATCACAAGTTCAGGGTCTTATTGACTTGCATGGAAGCTCCTTTTTTACTGAGTATTAACATTAATATAACTGACCACAACAATAGCCAATATTTAGCTTCTACTTGGACTTAAACCAATTTTAATTAAAAAAATACTTTTCCTGTAAAATTTACTTTTTGGCGCTTAAGCTTTTTTTGGCGGTTATGGCACAATATGTTTAGGAAATTTTTATTAAAAAATATTGAGAATGAATTTTATTTTAAACTTTTTTACCTTTGTATGTGTGTGTTTACATTCTATCGCACTAAACAATAAATATTGTTGAAGGTCACATATTTCATTTGAATAATTGATAGCACATAAATACTGATGCATATAAAATATAAGCCATTACATCCATTATAGTCAAATGTACAATTACATAACATATTGTCAATTTTGACCGATTATAATTGCCTAAATATATTTGTTTGCATAATATGTCATATGCCTTACGTAAACTATATTTGCTTATGCACTTTGCAATTTTCAATCAATATTCATTCATATTGAAGTACATCTATACTTCGATTTGCTTGATACTTTTTCAATATGTTTTTAGTTTTATATGATTTCACTAATATCGAATGTAATAGTTGTTCTTAGAAAATCTATTTTTTACCTTTGTGGTATCGTAGCTTCCAAACACCTGACGATATTTGATGTTCCGATGGTAAGGACTATGTTTTGTAAACATGTGAGAAGGGAGCGGTTAAAAAAATCGAATTATTTTATTCTTTCAAAACCTGCAGCGAACTAACTTCAAGCGGTTGAAACAGAATCACTGGTAAAAATGGAACTCTTAATATTAATATTTTGAGCTCGCTCATCGCAGATTTACATATATTTCCCATACAAATTATATAGGGACTTTTTTGGACTTCTTAAAAATTAGGATGAAGCGTGAGAGTTTTTTTACGTTGCACTTTATTTTTAGATACATTAAAAAAATATTGGGACCTACTTTTAACCCTCTAAAGCAGCATCAAGATTTTCAGCCTGTCCCAGGACGTCGAATGAAAACTTAATCGAACGATGAACTGTCGCTCACTTCTTTCGATTTGTCGTTCGCCTGCTTTTACGTTTATAACGTAAGTCATATATTTATTGTAAAATTTCTATATTGCCACATCAACAATTTCATAAATTCATCGACAAATGTTAATAAAAATCGTTTAAATATTTAAATTGTTCTACAAAAAAATGTAACTGCCTGTTCGCCGATGTCGAAGGTGTTCTTTCTTTCGCACAAATTACATTTAAAGCAAAAACAAATTTAATAATTTTATTATTGTTTTAAATGTAATTGTGCGAAAGAAAGAACTCCTTCGGCATCGGTGAACAGGCAGTAACTCTGTACTAATTGAACTTGCCTCAAATAACAGCCAAAATTAAATTAAAAGAATTCAACAAAACAAAAAACAATCGTCTACAGCCAAACTTTTTTGGATTTTTATTCAAAATCAAATTTTTCCATACAAGGTTATGACCACTGGTTCTCGAAAAGAGTGGCCAAAAACTATATATGTACGTATATCGGTGTTTTAGAAGTTAATATCTGAAATTCATTTTAGAAGATGTAAGCCTTACGTTTTACCACTCTTATGTAAAACACTACTAGGAAAATTTTTGTAGAGCATTTTATTCAAGGGAAAGAAACTCTTCTTCATCGGCGATATATATTGGGCTAAATGTTCTACATTAATATCCCTTTCTTCAGAAAGTGACAAAAATACCCATACACCTAAGAGTTAGAGGGTTAAAATGTCCCACAAAAATCTTTTTCGTGGTGTTTTACATAAAACGTTCAGCATCTTAAATGTGAGTCTTACAAGGTTCCCTGCGCCGAGTACTAATTGTGAAGAGGTACGAACACATTTTAAGATGTGAATGATTTCTGGCGTTCAATTTGAGTATGGAGCTTATGTCCTTTGAAGAACTATAGTAAAATTTCATTGCGGGTATTTTTATAAAACATTTTAACCTGCTATATCGCCGATGAAGAGGGGTTTTTGCACCTTATTTAAGAAAAGAACAAAAGTACCCATACAACGAAGAGGAGGAGCGCTAAAATCTTTTAGAAAATGTTTCTTGTGGTGTTTTACATAAAAACATATCTTAAATTTAACTCCTCCTAAAATGAATTCCAGATGTGAACTTGCAAAACTGATAAACGTATATATATATATATATATATATATATATATATATATATATATATATATATATATATATATATATATATATATATATATATATATATATATATATATATATATATATATATATATATATATATATATATATATATATATATATATATATATATATATATATATATATATATATATATATATATATATAATATTATATATACAATAGTTTTGACAACTTTAAAAATTCTGCCCTTGGTATAAATTTTTATTTGGATTTGCCCACATGTTATGCATACGGTAAAATAAAACTTTTCATACAACATATATTTCCCATTACAATCTGAAACTCAAGTCCAGTGGGGAGCATAATTTTAGCCATATCTTATTACGACAAATCTTTTATCAATTTAGTAATATTCTTTTTTTTTTTTGTTGAATGAAACTACCATTTTATCTCAAGAATTTTTATTTCTTTACTAAATTTTTTCCATTAGATTGGCGATTTCTAAAGCCATCGTGTGGTCGTATAGAGAAGCCAGTCAGTCATCCAGTATGAAGAAACCAATTAAATTAAAGATTATTTTGGGATTTGTTATTATTGGAGATTTATAATAGATTTTTTATTGTTTGGGACTTTATAAAGTTTTTTTTCTGGAGTTTGGTTTTATATATTAATATTAAATTGTTTTTAACAAAATAGCAAAGATTAGTATCATACACATACGAGTATGTTCACATGACATTTATCGATTTAAAGGAAAAATTAAATTACCTAAAATTCTTTTAAGTTTTATTTTTGGTCGCTATAGGCGTTATTTTCAATTTTTATTTCCAAACAAAAAAAATTATTTTAACTTTCGGCCATTGAAATATTTAACGAGCAAAGTTTGTTCTCTTAATGTAGTTGTTGCAAAAATGTTTTCAGTTTAAGGAAAGAAATGTAAACACAACTTGTGATTGAAATAAGTTTACTATTAATATTAATTTTCTAACGTACTTTCTATCTTTTGGTAACTGTGTCCAAATTTCTGCCGTTTGGACGTGATGCCGTTACAAAAATTTGCAAACAAACAAACAAACAAACAAGTAAACTTACACCTCATTTTTATAATATAGTATACCAGTTGATACCCGGCGTTTGATACTACGCTAAAAAAGAAATATTTACATTTTAAGTGTTTCCAGGAGCAGGAGGAAACAATTAAGCTAAATGGGATTTTTTGAAAATGCTGGAAAAGGATAATTGCACAAAAATAAAAGGTAAAATAATGCTAAAATTTTTTTATTGAAAACTCAATGTTTTCTTTATTATTTAATATATAGCTATGTACATGTTAATTATTAATAAACAAGAAGGTACTTCAAGTAGATAATGAACAGCTGCAGTGGGGTGGTGGGTTCCTCTGAGATCAACCGTTTGCGTAAGATATTGGCAACCTCACCGGCTGTACCCAGCTACATACAGAAACCATGTGGTAGTTGGACATTGAGTAGCCAAGAAACGCTTAGCGTACTACTTGATACACACTTCCTCGGCAATCTTCCAGCCCCTGCAACAGGGGCTGGTATATGCCGTACACCTGAGTCGCCCTCCACAGTCATCATTCCTCTGGACATCGACAGATTGAAATGGGCGATTAACAGTTTTGATCCATTTAAATCTCCGGGATCAGTTGGAATAATTCCACCTGATATACAGAAGAATATGGACCTGGTTATACCCTGGCTTTTTGTAATATATAAAGAATGCTTGAACTACTCTTAGATTCCATCTTGCTGGAATACATGCAGGGTTATCTCCATCCCTAAGGATGGCAAGGCTTCCCACACAAAACCTAAGGACTTCAGACCAGTCAGTCTGACATCCTTTCTACTCAAAACCCTAGAAAGAGCTATTGACATACACCTGAGAATGTCAAAAACTGCAACACACCTCGCTCCCTCAAAACATGCCTAGAACAAAGGCAAGTCTGTCGAAACTGCCCTTCACTTTCTGGGCAGCCACATAGAGAAATCTCTTGAACACAAGGAGTTGAGTATGATGGCCTTCATAGAGGGGGCATTTATCTACGTCAAACCCGATTTCATTATTTTGAACATGATAAAACTAGGGATTGATTCTAATATCTGCAGTTTCGTTAAAAACCTGCTAACAAATAGGGTCATACGTGTCTCGATTGGAAATGTTACTGATTACAGGGCAGCTAATCGAGGCACTCCACGAGGGGGTTTCTATCACCACTCCTGTGGAATCTGACTATCAACTCTGTGCTGCTAAGTCTGAAGCGTAAGATGGTTAAGACTGTCGCATACCCTGATGACGTGGCAGTAGCCATCTCTGGCAAGCACCTGAGTACAATCTCTTAGTGTATGGAGTCCGCACTGGCACTCGTTACTGAATGGAGTATCAATTATAGGCTTGGCGTCAATCCAGCTAAAAATGAATTGGTACTTTTCACTAGAAAGTACAAAGTCGAAGACTTTGTGCCACCTACACTCAACGGAATCACATAACAGTCTCGGACAACGCCTAATACTTAGGTATAATCCTGGATAACCAACTGTCTTGGAAACTAAACATCCAGTATAGAGCGGATAAGGCCCTCTGGCTATCTATACGTATGAAAGAGCCATTCGTCGCAGCTAGGCATAGAGTCCAGAAAGATCAACTGGATCTTTAAAGCAGTAGTCAAGCCCATTTTATTCTATGGTGTATTAGTTTGGTGGGAAGCGGTAGAGAAAGACTCCCATCGCAAAACACTAAATAAAATATTTCGGCTGGCAGCGACCCTGATGACAGGTGCGCTCAGGTCGACTCCAACTAAACACTCAGATTGTCCCGGAAAAAATATTGCGGACGGAAAATGCCAAACAGGGCGTGACATTGAGCAACTTGATGATCTGCTACTTCGTTGGCATCTCTCTATCACACTGTAAACTACTGATACAGCTTGAATCATACAGACACAACAGAGGTGGGAATTCGAAGGCACCTGCCGCACGGCCAGGTCTCACGTTGCCCAACTACGACCTCAGCAGGACACGTGATCTGCTCGGGCTCGGTAAAGGTCGAACGAAACTATTAGTAACAGTGCTCGCTGGAATATTGGGACCTATGCCAGAAGGACGGGTCTAAATCACAACTACTACTGCAGAAGCTATTATAATGAGGAATAGGAGGAGACAGTTCTTCATCTTCTATTTATGTCAATATCCGGCTCTAGCTAGCTTAAGGACAAGAATCTTGGGCGCTAACATATTCCCATACTTAGACAGTCTGGCTAATGTAGGGCTAATCAGGCTATCCTCGTAATTAGTTCAATCAGGATGGCTTGACACGGCGTCATGACAATCGTAATTAGCGTTCTCTTATGCCCTGTCTGCTCTAGGGTATCACAAAGGGACCGATTTAAGAGACCCAACTGAGTCACTCCTTTAGTCGTCACTGTATTATAAGGTTGCTCTGTAATAATGGAACATAACATGCGTTCAGTTTCTTGGTTATTTATTGACTGGCTTTTAATCACATTATATCGAATGACTTTGAAGTACAAAAAGCATAACTTAAAAATATAATAGAATAGAGCGACAAGGTAGAATGAGAGAAATGATCTATAAATGTATACAGTGTGTTTATTGCTTTCTTATATTATTCTTAATATTAATTACATATCTCTACATCTCCCCTTTTTAAATTCAAGTTAATTATTGTGACAATTGATAATCTTATAATTAGATCAGTAATATCTCTTAAATAGAGTATAAGAGAACTACAAATAAAGAAAATTTAGAATTCATTTATTTATGTATACGAGTACAATTCAGTCTTTTTATTTCTTATTCCTTATGCATTTCATTTGTTTGTTTTATATAAAGTTTTAGATAAATCTTAAATGTAGTCATTAATTTTACAAATATTCTATGTTTATAAAGTTTATAAGCGTTTTCGCAAGTGATATGAATTTCTTCTCAAAATCTTACCATTTTGTTCTATTATATAGGATCGAGGCGTATTGTGTTTTTCCATAACTTTAGCGGGAAACCAATTTTTTCCATCTTTTACCCATACTTTTTCCCCTTTTTCAAACTCAATACGCTCTCTTACATTTTTGTCATAATATTTTTTATTGCTTAAATTATTACGACGCAAAATTGGTAATAGTTTATCACTGAAATTATTATTTCTATAGAATTCAAACTTTCCGGATACCAGGGTTCTAGTTTGTCTACCAAATATTAATTGAGTTGGTGACATATTCGAATTTTTAATCGGAGTGTTCCGATATTCGAGTAACGCATGCCATAAATTACTTTTCTCATCGTTACATTTCAATATTAATTTTTTCGCGACTTGAACCATTCGTTCTGCAAAACCGTTAAATTTTGGATAGTGTGGACTCACTGTCGTAACTGTAATATCTAATGTTTTCGTCCATTGTGTGGACTCACTGTCGTAACTGTAATATCTAATGTTTTCGCCCATTGTCTAAAGTCAAAAGATCCGAATGGAACGTTATCTGCTATTATTTCTAAGGGATACCCATATATAGAAAAAATTATATTGAGTTTTTCGATTATTGCTTTGGCTGTCTTTTTCGTCAAAGGAACTATGTCTAAATATTTAGAAAAATAATCGCCTATAGCTAAATAATCTTTGCCACTTACTTGCAGAATATCCATACCAATTTTTTCGTAAGGCGATTTTGGTATCTCATGATTTAACAGTGGCTCTCTTATATTGGCTGATCTTTGCTTTTAACATATTTTACATTTAGATACCAAGACTTCTATATCATGATTCATGGATGGCCAATATAAAAGTTCTTTTGCTCTCTTTTTAGTCTTTTCAATTCCTAAGTGGGACTTATGAAGTTTTTCTAGAATCGAGTGTTGCACAGATCTGGGGATATAAATTCTATCATCAAAAAATACAAGCCCCTCTTCGCTATATAAATTCATTCTCTTACTTCATAGAAATTTAATATCGTTTTCTACCTTAGTTTTATCATTAGGCCATCCGATTTCGCAGTATTTCAAAACTTTTCTCAAAATATTGTCTTTCCTAGTCTCTTCTTTAAACAATTTTTTCTTTTCATCACTCACATTGACTGTATGTACCATTTCATTCAAACCCTTTATTTCAACATCAATATTATTATTTCTAGAATAGCTTCTGGATAACCAATCTGCTAAATACAAGTATTTACCCGGTAAATACGTAAAACTCAAATTATATTTCTCTAATTTTAATTTCATTCTTTGTAATTTTGCAGATGGTATTTTGTGATAATCTTTTTTCATTATTCCTAGCAATGACTTATGATCAGTTACGATCTCTACTCTATATCCGTAAATGTAATTATGAAATTTTTGGCAGGCGAACACTACAGCTAACATTTCTTTCTCTATTTGGGCATATCTGGTTTCAGCATCAGTTAGACTACGCGATGCGAAACATACAGGTCGTTTGTTTTGCAATAATGCACATCCTAAGCCATCTTTTGATGCATCTGCTTGCAAAACTATTTGTTCAGCCTTGTCATACGGTTTTAAGTCTGGTGCATTGATAATAAAATTTTTAATATTTTCTAAACATTTATCATGAGCCGGTAGCCATTGAAATTCAACTGAATTCTTCAATAAATCTCTGATTGGTTTGCTTATACCTGATAGATTCGGTACATATTGTCGTAAATAATTTATAAAACCTAACAGCTTCTGAATATCTTTTTTACATTTTGGAGGTCCTAAGTCTTCAATACCTTTCAGTCTACTTTTATCGCATCCGATTCCCTCACTTGAAATTCTGTGTCCCAAGAATATTACTTCTTTTTGTTTCCATTGAATTTTTTCCCAATTAAACTTCACATTTTTTTCTTTAGCCCTTTCCATCACTAATCTTGCCGTTTCTTCATGCTCCTGCTCATTCGGTGCTGCAATAAGAATATCATCTATATACACTATAACGTTTTTAATATCTCCAAAATTTTCTTCATTAATCTTTTGAAACGCCTCTGGTGCTACCTTAATACCAAATGGCAAACGTTTGAAACTGTAGCACCCAAAAGGTGTGCTAAATGTGCATAAACTTTTTGACCTGTCATCAAGGGCGATTTGCCAAAATCCATCCTTTAGGTCTAGCACTGTGAAAATTGTTTTATTTATTAAATTTATTTTGAGTCTCTCAAAAGTTGGTATTTCATAGTAATTATCTTTGATTTCTTTATTTAGTCCCTTTGGATTTATGCAAATTCTCAATTGCTTGTTAGGTTTTTCAACAATAACAATATTTGAAATCCATTCACTTGGCTTTTCACATTTTTCAATAATACCTTTCTTGCATAAACTATTTAATTCCTGTTTTAAAGGTTCCCTCAGAGCTAAGGGTATTCGAATTGCAGGTTTTGAGCATGGTATGGCATTTTCTTTTAATTCAATAGAAAAATCTTTTTTGAAACAGCCGATTCCTTCAAAAAGTCGTCGATATTGCTTTTTTAGCTCTTCTTTACAATTTATTTCAACCGTATGTATGCGTTTAATCAAACCAAATTTTATACAAGAATTTAAACTTAAAATTGGAACTGAGTTTTTATCTTTTACAACAACAAATTTTATTTTTTCCGATTTCTGTTTTATGTTAGACAGTAAGTTCACAGTACCCACCTGTTTTATCGCGGTTCCATTAAAAGCAATCAAATTATCTGAACTTTTTTCTAATGTAATATTATGAAAATCTTTTAATATTTCATATGGCAATATGTTAACCATAGCCCCTGTGTCCAGCTTAAATTCTACTAATTTATCTCGGATTTTGAGAAATTCATACCACGTTTCATGGTCATTTTCTTTTCTAATTGAATCTATATATAAACTACTTGCACTACTTGTATTACTAGCTTGGACTTTTAATTCACCTATAGATTTCTTTTTACATACAGAAGAAAAATGATTTCTTCCTTTACAATAATTACATATTTTACCATATGCCGGGCATTTGCCCTTCAAATGCTTTCTATCACAAAAATTGCAATTACTATTTTTCCGATAATTTTTTGAAATTTCCTGAGCAATGTGCTTTTCATTGTTTTTGGTTTTAATATCATTAAAATTACTTTTATATTTTTCATTTTTCTTACTAACCAAATTAATTTCTGCTTCACCACATCTCATAGTATTCATTTGCTTGTTACTCACTTCAGCCGAACTCGCCATTTCAATTGCCATTTCCATTGTCAAATTTGATGCATCCAACAGCTTTTTCTGCAACGCCTTATCACTTTTTCCCAGTACAATTCTATCACGCACCATCCTGTCGTCATTATCAAAGCCACATCGCCGCACAATTTTCTTAATATCCATTAGAAAGTTATCAAAAGGTTCACCATGTGCTTGACATCGATTATGGAATACAAAACTCTCGTAGACCTCGTTACATTTTGGCTTACAAAATTCTTCAAAGGCTTTCGTGACATCTTCATATTTTCCTTTAGCTGCCTCACTGAGGTTGAAAGAATCAAATAGTTCTACAGGTTCCGGACCGATCGCGTTTAAAAATATAGCTACTTTCACTACTTCTGCTTTCTTATCCAATTCAATAGCAGTAGCAAAAATTTTAAAATTTTGCCAAAAAATTCTCCAATTCTCTGCAATATTCCCAGTAATTTTTAGTTCGTCCACTTTCTTCACAAAATCCATATTTTTATTTTTATTAATGTACACGTATTTAATATTTTTGGTGGCCTTCCTCGAGGTTTTTTATGTATGCGACTTGTGTTTAATTTTGCTTTTCCCATGTGCTAAGTATAACAAATTCCCCAAAATTTTCAATTGAACATATTATTTTATCTTAACTGTTCTTTTTTTTCACCGACTGCGCCACGTATTATAATGTTGCTCTGTAATAATGGAACATAACATGCGTTCAGTTTCTTGGTTATTTATTGACTGGCTTTTAATCATATTATATCGAATGACTTTGAAGTACAAAAAGCATAACTTAAAAAATATATAATAGAATAGAGCGACAAGGTAGAATGAGAGAAATGATCTATAAATGTATACAGGGTGTTTATTGCTTTCTTATATTATTCTTAATATTAATTACATTTCTCTACAGTGACTGCCCTCCTAACTTAACCGAACCTAACCTAACCTAACCTAACCAAATCCAACCTAACCTAACCTAACCTAGATAATGAGCAAAGAACAAATGTACATGGCTTTAAACACAATGGCTTACAGATTGTTTTGTGCAATGCACACCTTTTCCTTTAAGAGTCTATAAAAACGAAACTAAAGGAGTATAGAAATAATTTTGGTACCAATTTGTAGTGAAAGTATCCACTTTTACAATATATATTCATTTAATGCAAAAGTTTACACTAAAATCCCTTAAGAATAAGAAAACTAGAAACAAATTTTTATAATGTGAATAAAAGACATGCATTTTTGTTGCTAAATTAAAAAAAGGCTAAGAAAATTCACGAAGCTAAAGCGAAAATTTCGAGCCTAAATGTTCAAATAAAAGGCTATATCTACCCTCGAAAAAGCTAAATTGGCAACGCTGCTAAATGCAAACAATTTAAGAATTGCTAAGGTTAGCATTTTAACATTTGTGCCGACTTTTTTTAAGTAAAACATTTTAAATTTGTGCCAACAATTGCTAAATTAATTTTCAAGCTATTATTCTGCTAGCCGCAAAATTTAAAAATTTGCGATACCCTACTGATAAAGTTAATTCGAGTAGGCTGAATTGAATGGTGCTAGCAGTTTTTCGAAGTTAGCGCTCGTATTCGCGATATTCATGATTTAACATTTTCATAGTAAATTATTATAAAAACGATTTTTGTATATTTTCATTCTAAGACGTAACTGGTGAATATTTTTTGTTTTGTATTTTGGAAAAGAAAAAAGGAGCTTACTTGTTAGGCATGGAACAAAAGGGAGTATACTAAAAACTAGACGTAATAAGTTTAGAAGGACTTTCTTGCCACTTCCAAAAGAGTGGACATTTTGGGGGAGGATCCACGATTTCAAAAGTGGCGCCCAGATTTTAATGTCGGATAAAAAATCACAAAAGAAAAACTGTAGTTATATTCAAGTCACGACCAACGATATACATTATGTTAAAACCGGATTACAAATAGCGACACAGTGTACAAAAAACTAAAATTGCGGTATCCAGGGGGTTGGCAGATAATAAGAAAAAAATATCCGGAATTATTTTCAACAAATCTTTCATCCCTGGGGTCAGTGGTTCAACTTTTTTTCGAACCACTTTAGTGCCCAGTGCTTGTTAAAGAAAAAAGATGCAAACTCAAGTACAGTGTTATTAATATATCCTTATAAAGCAATTTGTTATATTCGCAATACCAATGATACAACATCTATAACAAAATGATATCATTGCTTGTGTATAAAATTGCTAAATAAACTTTTCCCACAAATAAATAACGAAAAATAAAATCAAACTTGGTCAATACCACTTGCGTAAGAACAATATTATCCATAAATAAATTTTGTTTATTTGTATGTAAATTGCCAACAATTCTCAGAGGAAATTTATAAAATGTATATGTAATTCATAAGATTCGATTTGATTCATATTTGGTAAAAACTTTGAAATGTACAAACTAAAAATAGAACAGAATGGAATAAATTATATTAACGTAAAGTTTTTTTTTATTTTTGCACTGAATATTTATCAACTTATTTGTGTGTAGGTATTAGACCGGTCCTTACATATATAAAGATAATTATCATCCTGAGTCTATATCACGGCAAGCACTAAAAACATTTCATTTTGTGTAAGAAAAAATAAAGACACACAAAAATTTTGGCAGGATTCATAAATTGTAATCCGTCCCTCAAGCCACTCGTTGTTTTTATCTACATATCTAAATATCTATATATTTCTTTTGTTGGACTTAGTGATAAAATAGTGGTCCTATGAAATCTTTACTACTAACACCACCCTGGGACCGTTTTTAACATTTCATAAGAATGGGTAGTTTTATACATATCATTCCTACGTCCTCCTTAAAGTAAGGAGGTTCAGAGCTACGAACAATGGGAAAAAGGTCAATCCATTAAAAAATGTATGGTTGAGTTATAGGTAAGGATATAGGCTATCAGCTCTGTAAAAAGTTAGGTAGATTTTTGATGAAAAATTACGAAAAAGCAATAATCCACTTATCATGAAAAAAGGACCAGCTAGAATTGCAATTCAAGCAGACTTTTAATGTACTATTAACTGCCAACAAAACGCCGCTTTCAGTTTTTATTGGCATTTTAGGTCAACCTGTTTGTACTTCAGGCGAGGTGTGCCGAATATTACTCGGAGTTCTTAATTTTTTTACAAACAAAAAAAGTTTTTAATTAAAATCTCCCGATATTTATGATTTAGTATTATTAAATAATTTTATTTGACCTTAATAGGTCTAAGTTGAAAATTAATATTTCAGCAAAAATTTATTATTTGAATTAATATAATTTCAAATTATTATTAAGAGTAGAATATTAGAATATCTACTCAGATTAGCAGAATATATCAGTAAGTAGTACTGATTTCGAGGGCCGCTGCACTATTTGATCAGTATTTATTGTTTATTTTGACCACTTTAGTAGTACTGACCCGTTCTGCTAATCTGATTTGAATATTCCAACACTCCACCCTTAATAGAAAAATATTATTTGAAGTTACATTCATTCAAAATATTGAACTATAAAGCCGAAATAATAAAAAAATTTCAGTTCAAACATAAAAAAATTTACCACTTTTGGTTTAAGTTTATTTGGAGTTTTAATTTGGGAAAATCCTTTAAATTGATCTACAGTGGCTTGAGGGACGGATTACAATTGTTCAATCGTGCTAAAATTCATTGTGTGTTAGTCTTACATAAATTGAAATATTTTTACCGCTTGCCATGATATAAATTCGCAAAACTTAAAATAAGGACCGCCCTAATAGGTATTATATGAATATCGTGTAATAGTTGAAACATATATATTTAAATACCAAAATATATAATATTAAACGAAAGCTTTAATAATCAAAAGTATGTAGTGTGTTTGTTATAAAGCACTCTTAAAAGAAATAGAATTTGGAACAATACATATGGTCCGTTGTTACAGACTTATTATTGGAGATTAGATTTTTTTATTTTATTTAAAATTATAAGAAAGACTAAACGTTAAATGTAGTATATAAATTCATAGTTTTTGATTATTAGCGTAATATAAAATATATTACGATGTAAAAAATTTTATAGACGCGAAAGGGCAACAGAGCAAAATAAGTTTCAAAGGCAGGACCACTACATAAATCCTTGCTTATTATTAAAATTGTATTGGCTTATAAAATCATTTGCATTCACAGGAAACTTTTGTGTAATTTATTAAATCACACGCCAAAAACTTTTTAATTCCTCATTAATTTATTTTTCTTCAAAATACTCTGAAAGTTATTTTTTATTCAAATTTAATTGTGTGTATGATTAACGTAACTAATTTATAAAGAAAATATTTGGATAATGAGGAAAAAAGCAAATAATACAAAAAAAAAAAATTAAAAACTCTCAGATGTATATTATTATTGTAAGTTTTTTCTTTGCTAAGCCTGTGCTGTTGATGAGCTTGGCAGAATATGTACATTCCTTTGGCTTGTGATATTTCACTTTCCATGTCTTCTTAAAAATTTATCACATTAATTAAAACATTTCCTTCTAAGTAGCGAAATGAAAAGGGTCTAACGGCTGTTTGAAATTCTTTATATTACTGTATATAAAAACGTTAAAATTAAAAGTCACGTAGGTTGCTGCGAAGCATGTTTAAATGACAACACTCATCTCGATTTGTCTACAAATAGGAATAATAACATTAACTACTATAATTTACTTGTTCGTATTCTTTGGCGAAAAATGTAAAGTAAATATATTATGCGTGACAATACCGTGAAAGAAATATTAATAATAGTCAATAGTAGTCAATACAATAGATTTATTATTGATTTTGTCACTGGTATTACTGACCAAATAATTATACACCAGATAGTGCGATAGTGCTCTGTGCTGTGAATAAATATTAGGTAGATCTTATGGGACACAGAGAAAACAGATTGATTGAGAAAGGGTTACAACTAGGGTATTCATTTTAATCGACTTTTCAATTGTTCGATTAATCAATTGAAAAGTCGAGTTATTCGAGTCATTTTTACTGCTAAAAATTATTCGAGTTAATCGGAAAATTTTTGAATTACTCGGTTTTTGGTAAATTTTTGTGGACAAAAATAAAACAAATCAAGTTTTTCTTCGCGTTTTTATATATTTTAATACTAAAAACAAAAGAAAAATAATATTTCTACATAAATTAAATGATAAACTGGTCATTCATTTAAAATGGTTTTTTTAATATTCAAATGTTTCGGTTTGAGAAAATTTTGCACCAGGAATTATTTAATAATATTCAGATCTGTTTTGTATTCAATGCGGAATAAAAATAATCAGAGTTAGCATAGCATTGTTATTATAAATATTAACTTGTAGCAATAAAGCTTTTATAATTCCGAACATTTTCATTCCGCATAGAGAACGGAACAGGACAATTCGTTATATAATAGAACAACATAGATACATTTAGTCCTAAAAAAGTAATGCTTTTTGTTAATTTCATAGAAAATATTTTTTCGATTGAACATTGCTCCTATTATTAAGAGTGATCTTTCACTAATCGTTGACGCTGGAGAAATTGAGAAAAAGTGAATTAAAAAGCATTTCCAATTTATCGGATCAATTCTTTGTTTTTATCTAGATCTCTAGATTACATTCGATACATATTTTATTTAATACGAAAAATCTAGTTAACTAACTGCTCTCTCGAAATATCTTCTTTACTTAAAATAATTTTTGTTTGATGGTTATATTTCTGAATTTAAGTTGGCTTCTTGCTCCTTATTATTGTTACATACTTCATTAATAAACTTAATTCTTTGATCATTTCATATAATTTAAAAAATGTTGCCAGCTTTTATTAAGAAATCTGCAAAAACTTATTAAAAAAAATAAACTTTGCATAAATTTTTTTAGTCGAGTTATTCGATTAATCGATCTAAATTAATCGAATAATTTTTTTACCGAAATTGAAATTTTTTGTTTGGTCAAACATTATTTGACTTCAATTATTCGATTAATCGACCAAACATTATACCCTAGTTACAACTATTAAATATTACTTTAAATAATTATTTGTCCATTCTAACTAATACAAATTAACGTACGCAATCAATCGTCTTTATTTACAGCAGTAATTTGATATATAAAATTGAAACGAGTTGTCGGCAGGCGAAACTTTAATTAAAATAATCAATTTATAAGTTGCTTAAATAGATTTGGAAGACATAACTATTATTACTAATATCAGAACAATATATTGGGGATCGCAACTAAAAAATATTTTAAGGTATGAACTATCTTTACTTTTACTATATATTCAGTTGCAATTTTCATATATATTGTACAAAAGTTCTTTGTGTCTAAAAAGTCAAGTTTTTTAATTGTATTAACAATAATATTTTACTTCAATAACTTTTCTGGTATATTCAGTTATTTGTATAGAATTTGTTCGAAACACGCAACTGAATTATAAAGATAGTGTGCGCAACCGACAAAACTCGATTGGCGAAAAATTCAGTTATCCCAATAAATTTGTTTTCTTTGCATACACGTTAATAGTTCTGGTCCACACTTTTCTAACTTTTTATTACATTAATAGCAATATTGGAAGAGGGATAATGCAATTCAGCGTATACTATTGCTTAATAATAATTGTTTAAGTTTTGGACAATCAATATTCTACAATATTGACAGCTTGTAATATTAGAAGATTGGTTGTGCTAAGCTTTAGTAGTATGAAAAGAGAGCGATTATTTGCTATAAAAAATGGGTGTTTGTAGATAGCACTATTTTAATACAAGCCCTCGATATGCATATTATGGAATCGATAACAACAAAAGACTTTAACTCTTGGATAAAAAAAAGTCTATTATAATTCGGTGTAGAAAAGTTTTAATAAAAAATTACGATAGTATATTTTCTTAATCGCGATTAACCGATAATCCCGATTAATCGAATATTTTTTCATCGTAATCGCGGATGTGAAAATCTTAAATTATATGCAAAATCTACTAAAGTGGTGGTTTTAGATATTTCTAAGGCATTTTATGAAGTGTGGCATGGTCCATTAAAATTTATTGCTTTTGGTGTTGGTGATGACTTCTCTCGATTTATATCAAGCATTCTCCTAGATGTTTTTGTGGACACGCAAGGCTCTGTTCTTTCTCCTACTTTATTTCTGTTTTCTAGATGAACTTCTCTGTCAAACTTCAAATCCTATCTGCCATTCTGCAGATGACAGTGATATCGCAATTCATGTAGTTATGGCGATTTTTTATTTTAGTTTAGTATTTTTTTTGGAACTTGTTAAAATTTATGTTTTTTAGATTTATAATCGCACCATTTCCCAAAATTAATATTTTACTTATCCAGTAGAATCCCTGCGGGAAATGTTGTACCAATTGTCTTGAACGTACTTGTCCTATGACTGGTGAAAATGGGAATCTGACGAAAAGTTCTTTAGTGGTGACCGGTGGCTGAAAGGAATCATATCACAATATATCACAAAACTAGAACAAAAATGTTAGGAAAACATCCTCATTGCACAAGAAGATATTTTCCAAATTAAAAATATCTGTTTAAAGTAGAGTAATTCAGCTGGTATTAAGGAACCGATCACAGGACAAGTAGCCTAGTTTGGGTGTAGAACCTATCGCTGAGTATCTTAATTATGTCAATTGACCACCTCCAATGGCAACGCCATTTAACAGTAACCGGTCCGTTTTCCGGAATTCGAACCAGTTGCTAGTCCTTGGGATCCAGTCACGTGACCTGTCGTGTGACTGGTCCTTTTCCCTCTAGGGACATTAATTGTTTATAAAAACACAGTGACATTGATTACTGCGGGGTAATGCTAAATGCTGGTGCTAAATGCAGATCGTCAGGGAACCTTTACCAAAAATCAATCACATAGAAAAGCTAGAGAAATTGTAGCAAACTTTTATTTAAATATATAAAAAGCTTAAACAATATCAAAGCTTAAATATGAACACAGTAATCAATGATGTTTTTTTATTTTCTTACTTTACCATATGCTACACAGGCTATCTTTTTTTCCCCCCACTCTAAATTGTAGCCGTAAGAAGGAATGTAGAAAAATATATGTAACAAAAACAACAACTATACATTTAATATAGTCTGATGTCAAATAAGTGTTTTTTGGCCGGGTGCTGCCATGTTTTAAATTGTATTTTTTTTTGGTAATTGCTAAAATTTATGTTTTCTAAATTTATTGTCGCAGTATTTTACTCATTCAGTAGATATATATATTGGAAAATAGTGCGATTTTTTAAATTTATAAAAAACATAGATTATTTTGGCGATGGTTTTCGTTTTTAGGCAATATTTTTGTTTTTAACGATTTTTTTAATTTTAGCGACTGTTTTTAATTTTGGCGATTTTGTTTCGTTTTGGTAATTTTTTGTCTCTTTTCGGCGATTTTTTTGTTTTCTTACGATATTTTTGTTTTAGCGATATTTATTTATTTTTTGTTCTATTTTTGTTTTGGCGATTTTATATAGTTTAGGTGCTTTTGTTTCGTTTTGATAGTTTTTAGTCGGTTTTCGGCGATTTTTTTGTTTTTTGACGATATTTTTGTTTAAGCGGTTTTTTTAGTTTTAGCGTTTTTGGCGATTTTTTGGTTTTTGTCAGTTTTTTGGTGGTCTTTTTAGTGTTGGTGATTTTCTGCATTTTAGCAATGTTTTTTACTTTTAGTGATTTTTCTTTCTTTAAGCGTTTTTCATTTTGGCAATTTTTGGTTTTGGCATTTTTAGTATTTTGGAATTTTTTAGTTTTAGCGTTTTTTTTTAAATTTATATGAAATTTGTTTGCTGGAGTTTAAGCATCGTCTATATGCAACATTTAATTGGTGCTTTACCAAATCGTCAGTAGAATTCAAACCCAATTTTGAACAGTTACAAACCCTTTTTCTTATGTACAGACTTTCGTAAACCATTTGAGAATTTACAAATATATAAATGATTTTCAAAAATAAGCATAGTAGGTTTTGGAACTTGTACAATTGTGACAATATGTCAATTAACATATTTCTTAAAGGTTTAGTTTGAATTTTATTTTTCATTTTGCCTTATAAATACTTTTATTGTTATCCGATGGATTTCTAATTGTATAAAGGTGTAGAAAAATAAAATAGATTCGTATCGAATAAAAAATTATTTGCTGGGTTTTGTATAAGTTCCAAACATGGATGCCAGAAATGACGATTTTTTACGATATTGCAAAAAACGATATGACATACATACTGTGTTGTCATATCGTAAGTTTTTTACGATATGACAAAACTAAGGAAGCCATTTACAGTGTATGGCTTTCTCAGTGTTGTCATATCGTAAGAAACTTACGATACGACAACACAGTATGTCATATCGTTTTTAGTCATATCGTAAAAAATCTTCATTTCTGGCAGCTATGGTTCCAAAGCCTACTATGCTTATTTTTGAAAATAATTTATATATTTGTAAATACTCAAATAGTTTTTGAAAGTCTATATATAAGAAAAAGGGTTTGTAACTGTTCAAAATTGGGTTTGAAGTCTACTGACGATTTGGTAAAGCACCAATGAAATGTTGCATATAGACAATGCTTAAACCCCAGCAAATAAATTTCATATAAAATAAAATTTTGACAATATGTCAAATAATAAATTTCTTGAAGGCTTTTTTTTTAATTTCTTACGGTTTCCAAGATAAAGCAAATTGTGTTAATTACATAGTCAAAATTACATTAACTGATAGAAACCGCTTTAGTTTTTATGTTTTTAAATGTCAGTGGTAATTTGAGTAATGTATATAACAAACACTAACTTTGAAAATTTCAAGTGTCTACACGCAAAGAAATGATATGGTTGTGGCATGGTTGCATCAGCAATGACATGTTTTCCGACACAGTTTTTGAATGTGGCAAATAACTTATTATTGTATTAAATGACTGTGAACCTTAATTAGTTTAAGGCATAAAAACTAACGTTTGCATTTAATCATGAAATTATTAGATTTCATGAAAGTTGAGATATGGTTGGCTTGCACAATAATATATATTAAAAAAATTCTGACTACAATCATGGTTTATTTAAAAATTCAACAAAGAATGGTTTTATAATAATAAAATATCGTTCTTATCTGTACTATTTTGTTTGCAATAAAGCTATGGTTATAAAACAAACATGACTCTCTGCTTCCAAAAAAGTTTTTGTTCTATCCATTTGTTGAATGTTTTTTGTTAGTTTTGTGTTTTACTTGACAGCGTTTGGTTTATTTTTGTGAGCGCTTGGTGTGTAAAAATAAAAATTAAAATAACAAAAAGTGATATATTCCGGCAATTAATGTTCGGCCATATTCTGAAGTCCATTTAGTTTTGAAATAGCAAAATTTCAAAAGCGAAGAAAAGTATTCTTTAATCGGTCAATTTAGTGCATTCGCAGCTTTGTTCTGATAAAATATGTAAAATATCTGAAACACAAAAACCAACTGAAAACCTCCAATAAGTGAGCTTTTTAGTTGGATTCTATCTTGAAAGTTGCCGATTTCACAACGAAATGTTTTTCAGAACATGCCCGATTGTAAATATAACATGTATCAACAAATATGTATGTATCTATGTGAAAATAGATAATAATTTTTATTTCAGAAAAATTTTGTTTTTGATTCAAATTGAAATAATAAAATTTTTTAGTTCCTGTCAATTTTTTAATCAACTTATGGTTAAGAAAACAATAAATAGATGATTATATAGAGCAATATACATGGTTATTTAGAACCATTTATATGGTTAATTATAACCATATATATGGATGTTTCAAACCATATTTTGTTATTTGAGCAATATATATGGTTGTTTTGAACCATATACATGGTTGCTTGAACCATGCATATAGTTGTTTTTAACCATATATATATTATTTCGAACCATTTAATGTACTTTTTAACCATATATATCATTGTTTTGAAACATACATGTGGTTGCTTGAACCATGTATATGGTTGTTTTGAACTATATATATGGTTGTTTTCAACCATATATTCAATCATATTATGTTGCTCCTTGATTATGGTTGCCTCAACGATGTTTTTCCTTTGCGTGTATATATAAGTGTCTGTATATTACATTAGTATTTTAACATTTTTTGTTGCTCGCTTTAGAACACCCTTTAATTTTTAGCTGTCATATAGTTGTTGTTGTAGCGGTTAAGGTTTTACATATTTTGTGAGAATTTTGGGTCAGTAGCTTTTACCTTTCTCGAGAAAACAGCCTGTGACAAACAGACAGATAGACAGACAGACAAACAGACGGACGGACGGACAGCGTAGCGAAAACAATGGGGGTTTTTAACTCTTTTGGTGTACGGAACCCTAAAAACGGGCATTATTTTATGAACTATTAGTCAAAAATAAAACAGGTCAAGAATATGGGAATTTCCAATTTTTTAGACCAAAATTGTATACGTATGAGTAATGTGGTAGGTAGCACGCACTCATGCCTATTTTTTATTTTATTTTATTTATTGAAAATTTTGCCTATGCTATTACCGGAGATATTTACGAAATCGGTAACAAAGTCGAGGCCAAAAACCAATATGTTAAAATTCGCAACCAATTATCTCAGAAAATATTTAATATATCTTAATAAATAAATTATGTTTTATTTGTCTGTTTGTAAGCTTTACAACAAGTTTGAATTCATAAAAATCGGTTAATATAAGTAAAAGATATGTGGCCAGCAAGATTTTTCATGCCACAAGTAGTCAATTTTGACAGCGTGTAGCTCACCGAGTGTTTTAACTGAGTGGTCCAAGTTTCAACATTCTTAAAGCTTTGGTCCTCTTCTATAATTTTTACATCGGATCGCAAAGATACAGATTTATTACCCTTTTTTCCAATGGGATGTCTCATCGTTACTACCAGCGTTGTCAACTCAGTGCTTTTCGCACCGTTTTTAGAGCTTTTTCAACTTTTCGACGCGAAAAATTTTCAAGTCAGTGCTCGGTGCTTTTTTTGTTTAGTTTTTGGTGCTTTTTATTTTCAAAAATAATTTTATTTTAATTTAATTCAAAAATAAGTTTGTTAAACATACTTTTATGCAGCCTTGTGGAAGAATAAACAATTTTATTTACATTTTTATGTATTTGGTTTGTCTAAGTAAAATATACATAAATATTCAGTCGATATAAGCCCGTTTATGTCATTAGCAAATATTGCCATCAAACTTTTGTGACTTCCTTATTCAAACGCAGAAGTTGCACGAGTTCTTAGCTTGATGCATTTATTTAAGTCTAAAATACGTAACAGAATTTCCGTACATGCTTCACATAAAAATCGGGCTGAAGCATGAAAATTCATGTTGAGATACCAACTGATGTATCTCGATTTAGTTACTCGAGATCAAAATAGCAGATCCTTAAATGTATATTTTCATCTGTTGGATTTTGAAGTTACAATAAAAATTTCCAATTAGCTCTAGTTTTAAAGATAAAGTGACTTTTATATTTTCATCAATTACAGCAATATTGTATTGCATGCACTTCAAAAGTGACACAACTCAAGGAATGGGATTTTGGATTAATAGTACATTATTATTCGTCATATTGCTTTTCATACTGCATAAAAAATCATACAAGATGTATACTAAACTCTTGAGGAGAAAATACATTTATTTTTTCCCATAAAGGTGTGAGTACATTTAAAACTAAAACTCTTTTTCTGGAAAATCAGTATATTTGAGTTGTAGCACTTTCGCAGTGCATGTGAGATATGTCCTTTAGTACATCAAAAATTATGTATTTTACTTTATGAAATGATCAAATACATATTATTTTTAATAATATGAATATTTTTGAATTTAATGCGTTTTTTCAAAAAATACGCGTTTTTTTCTTGGTTTCTTCAGTGCCTTTTGAAATTTAAAAGTTGACAACGCTGGTTACTACAATGGAACGTGCTCTATTGAAATTAGGGAAGTTATTCTTGACACCCGCTCTTTTTATGCCAACAACACGTTCTTCATGGGAGTGGCTCGCACTACGCATCACAGAGAAAAGTCGTTCTATTGCCGAACTCTTCGTATGTGGAATAATTTGCCAGTAGAGACCTATACAGTCACTACTACCTTAAAACATAAGACCACCTTGTTAGATACACCTTTCTTTTTAGTAGTTTTTGAACAATGTGAGGCTCTCTTTTTTCTAAAAACATTTCAAGTATAATTAAAGATATTAGAGTTTAAAAATGTGATATTTTCTGAAACAAATTTTCAAACAGAATTAATAATACAATATCTGCAGTATTTTTTAAAACAAAATAGCCTAAAATAAGAAAAATAGTAGAAACAAAATCTTATTTCTGATTTATTTCCTTAAATTTTGTTTTATGGCAACAGCATCATCAGCACTTTATTCTGCATAAATGATATTATAGAAACGTGCTTTAAGGCATGAACTGTTGAAAGCCTGTATAAAAACAAATCAAAAAAAATCAATGAAAAAAAATAATGAATGTAATAAATTCTTCATTTCTTTTATTTTTTATAGTTATTTGAATACTTGAAACTCAACATATTTTATTCTGTCTTTCTATAATTCAGGCTATTGCACTACTTTTGTATATTAAATTTATTATTTCCCGAATTTCTTATACTGGCCTCAGATTTAAAGAGCAAATTCTTTGCTTGATGTTTCTATACTCATGCAAAATGTGTTCATTTAGTTAATTAATTATTGGTTTCAATTTGAGAATGTTTCTTTTATCCATTTTAATTAAAACTTAATTTTAAAGTATTAAAATTAATATTGTTGCATAAAATGGTTCTTAAAATGCTTTTAATTTGAATTAACAAATTCGAAAAGCATGACATTTGCATGCAATAAATTTTAAAATTAGGTGAAATAAGAACGAACTTCTTGTAAATATCTAGTAGTGCTTCGATACTTTAAAATTTTAATAAATGAGTTGTGGATAAATGTTTAAAATAAAATTTATCTAAAATACTTGCAAAACATGCTAGGTTTTCTCTCCATGCATAGGTTTTCTCTCCACTACTATTTAAATATTATCAGCTTTGAACTAAATTTTCTAATATGCTGATTAATTCCAAAAGAGCAATTCAACAAAAAACGTTAAACAGCAAATTTATACCGAAATTATATATCATGATTTAATTACATAGGATATTTTTAATATCAAACAAGCAAACTACTACGCAGGTGCGGATACAAAGGGGTGCTGGGAAACGGGATATACCCCCCACAAAACGGCAAAAATAACCAAAATGTCTATTGCGTTTTTAAACGAAATTTTGCAACGTATTATGTTTCAGTTGAAAGTTACCCATCCCCACCCCCCCTCGCAAAAGCTCAAGCTGGATCCGCGCCTGCTACTACGTAAGGATGTAATGTATATAAATGTAACATTATTAATGCACACATTCATATGTTTTTAGTTAAATGTAGTAATTTGTTCATTAAACTTGATATTCTGTTAATGTCATGCAGATTTAGATAAGAATTTAATCACCATGAAAACAATAAAAATGTATTTGTTGCCAGAAGTTTTGTATAAATTTAATCGTGCAAGAAAACACACTAGTGTTAATGTTAAATAAACTAAGTATAAAGAAAGAACATAATATCGGAAATTAGGAAATAACAATTTCATACTTAAATTTGACACCAATATACTAAATGTTCACAAAACTAATTTATTTTAGTCGACAAATTTAGTTGGAGTCCATAGAGATTCATGAGGTACCTTATTTCATACACACTCGGTATAGATATGATTTAATAGTGATTTTTATTTTATATGACGAATCTGAGAGAAAAATGTTTTCTTTAAACAAATTATACCTATTGGGCTCAAAAATATCATACCTTTCGAGCTGCAGCTAATCATACTTACTTAGAAAATGTCATTGAAATCATTTGGCTGGTGTTGGTGTTAAGAAAATGTTTGATCCACGTATATGAAAATAAAAATATTAGAAAAGTTTATCAATAATGTTATCATATTCTATAATCGATAAATTTCAAGTACCTTCTGATAAATCACCCTTTAGTTGCTTTCTTTAATACATTGCTTTACAAACTTTTATATTAAAAATGATTTAGAAAAGCAAAACTAATTAAACTTCATTCAATAATGAGGGTAAAGAAAAACAAAGTTAATGAAGCCGTTAATTTTTTTGACATTAATGTGAGACGAAGGGCCAAAATATCTTATTTGTAAAGACACATACTGTCGAACATAAAATAATTAATGTGTTCTCCCTTTCAATATATCCTTTCACTACACTACCAAACATATATTTGTATATTAGGGCAGTTATTTTTCAGATGCATGATACAAATTTACATTGCGAGTCTAAACAACTAATGCTATAAATACCAATAGATTAAACCTTTCAATCAAGTGGCTCAAAGTAGGGGTCGCAAATAATCGGAGATTTTCATAATCGCGATTACAATGAAAAAATATGCGATTAATCGCAAGAAAATATACTATCATAGTTTTTGCTAAAACAAAAAAATGAGTTCGAAATTTAATTAAATTTTTAATTAAGTTTTGGTACCTTGGGTATTAAAAATATTGTGGGGCTTATAACTTTCGTAAACTACCACTACATAAGTTGCCAAAAAACTAGAAAATCGCTAAAACGAAACAACGCCAAAACAAAAAAAAGCTGCAAAATAAAAAAAATCGGTAAAACTATATATGTATATCGTCAAAAAACGAAAAAATCACCAAGAACGGAAAAAATAACCAAAACGGGAAAAAACGCCAAAACTATAAAAAGCGCAAAAACTAAAAAAATCGCTAAAGCTAAAAAAATATCATAAGAAACAGAAAAAATATCGAAAAATACCGAAAACGGAAAAGCGGCCATTACTAAAAAAATCGCTTAAACTAAAAATATTGTCAAAAAAAGAAAAAGTCCTAAAAACGGAAAAAATGGCTAAAGCACAAAAAGAAAAAGCGACAAAACTAAAACAACACAAAAAATTAATAAAATCGCTAAAACTAAAAAAATCGCCAAAAACAAAAAATATTGCCTAAAAACGAAAAATATCGTTAAAAAATAAAAAAAATTCCCCAGAACGAAAAAAATTGCAAAAAAATCTTCAAAACTAAAATAATCGCTAAAACGAAAAAAAGAGTCAAAACTAAAAGTATCGACGAAACTAAAAACATCGTCAAAAGCCAAAAAAAAAAAAATAACAAAATGGCGAAAGTGGTAAAAGCCGCCAAAACCAACAAAAATCGCTAGGACAGAAAAAATCGCAAAACCAAAAAAATCGCCAAAATTAAAAAAAAATCGCTAAAGACAAAAAATCGTCAAAAGGAAAAAAATCGCTAACGAAAAATCGCCAAAACTAAAATAAATCGCCAAAACGGAGAAAAGCGCTAAAGCTAAAAAAACGACAAAACTAAAAACATCGCCAAAACAAACAATAAATGGCAAAACGACAAAATTCGCCAAAACTAACAAAAATTTCCAAAAAATGAAAAAGTTTGCCAAAAGGAAATAAAATAACGCTAAAATTTAAGTAAAAAATATATAAATAAAAATCGCCAAAAGGAATAAAAGGGATATATATACGTATGTATGTATGTATATTAAAGCGACTCACAGAAAACAATTTTTTGTTACCCCTCTCATATTAAAGATTGGTGTTTTAATGAGGCTTCCTGTGAGCTGGACCGTTTCTACCGATTTTCAAAAAAATAAAAAGGGACATGTAAACCCTTTCAAACCAATAAAGAGTTTTCAAAATCGGTTGACAAATGACAGAGGTATGCGTAGAGCGAGGTTTTGACCTATTTTATCCCCTCCCGGTCCAAAATCTGGGAAACAACTTCATCCTATATTAATTGCGGGCCACATGTCTATCTATGGACCAAATTATATTTCAATCGGTGCAGCCGTTTAGACGTGATACCGTAACAAAAATCTGCAAACAAACAAACATACACCTCATTTTTATATAATATAATGTATTATATATTATATTATGGAATATATGGATGATTCTTAAAAAATTAAACCGTATACTTAATATTTTATCAATACATTAAATAATGTTACTCATTCGCCACACAGTGGTATATATTTATTCATTTAGCGGCAAAAAATAGAAGGAGTTATCATAATCGATAAGATTTGGCACGTTTGTTTACATTGGCACGGCTTGTAGAAAATCGAAATATAGTTAATAATGGCGCAAGGATTCGTGTCCTTCCCATATATTCTTCAATGAAAAAATGCCATAGCACTAATATCATAATACTTCACAACAATGAAAATGTTTCGGAGATCAAAATAGATAGCTCTTATGTATTTCCATCCGATGAAGTCAGGAATCACTATAAAAATTTCCGATTAGCTCTAGTTCTAAAGATATAGTGACTTTAATATTTTCATAAATTACAGAATTTTTTGTATTCTTCACATCATATTTCCCGACGGGACTTTAAAATCATAAAACAATTAATGGATTATTAATCTATAGAAAAATATCTTTCTTTCGAATGTAATTATACTGACGTAAGGTTCAGGATACCTTATTGGTATTGGCAGGATATTCAATATTGTGTGTTTTTAAATTATAATGTCAATGGTAAAAATTTATGTTGTAGAATACAAGACTTTTTTCATGTAAACTCTTGCCCTGCATCTATTTGCTGACAAAAATTAGTTAAATAGCTGATGTTTCCTTGTAAAAAGCATCCACCTTCATAAGTGGTAAAAGTGAACAAGAACGCTGATGAGACGGTGTAGCGGCCTGTCGAAATCAGTAGTACTGATCCGTTCTGCTAATCTGATTTGAATATTCCAATACGCCACTCTTAATAAAAAATAATATGAATTAACATTAATTCAAATATTGAACTAAAAAGCCGAAATAATAAAAATTTCAGTTCAAAATAAAATTATGTTAAAAAAATAGATTTTTGTATGTGTTTGTTTTGCAATATTTTTACATAATTAAGTGTAAAGCTAATTCAATTTGTATTTATAATTTTTTATAAAAATACTTATATTCCTAAAACCTTCCTTTGTAAATATAAAAGTACACAACAGTATAACTTTAACTTACATTCACTGTCTTTAAAAATAGCAACAGTAAGGCTATTTTTGTAAATTTAACGCTATTTTTATAAAGTGTTTGAAGGCACGTGCTATTAAAAACAACGAGGAATGTGAATGAGAAAATTGTTAAATGCTATACATTTTTTATAACTTTAGTTATTGAATTATTCTTAGGAAAATATGCTTTATTTTACTTTCCGTTTCCTTTCCTAAGTATTTCACTTCTATTTGCATAAAGATTCTTTTTTAATATAGACATTTTATTTGATCGTTTCTTTTATGTAAATAAATTCCTACGGGCTTAAGTCTAGGGGACTGTTTGCTTGTTTGATGTTTAAATATTCATAGAAACTTTTCATGGTTTTAATAGAGAAACAATATAAAAACATTCGCCGTTAAATTAACGTGGAAAGATTGACTATTTCCATAGTACAGTGGCGTGAAAAAAATGGTAATGTGTATGTAGCCCGTAACTTCTAAGCTAATTAAGCGATTTATACAAAAAACTTGCTTCTCATAAAAGAAGTGATAGAATTGTCGAATACAATTTATTTTGGACGTCCCCTAATATAGCACAGTAAAATATTAAAACTCCGCCTGGCGTTAGCCTGCCGGCCCCAAGCCCGGATAAAGGACGAGGGTTTCAGGTAACGGGAAACCCCTACCCTGAGTAAAATAAATGCGTTCCTCCAGCTTTACCGGAGGTTGCTTGCAGGCCTGATAAGTCGAAGCATAAAAACAACATTATCAACGAAACGATACAATTAATAAGAAATGGACTGGATAATACGGCACAACCTATTGGCTATCGAACAAGGACAAGATTTGGATCATGGAACGTGAGAACGCTATCAGAAACGTCGCGCTTGGCGCAAGTGTGCTGCGAAATGGATAGATATCGGCTTGATTTACTAGGACTGAGTGAAGTCAGATGGAGAAGTAGTGGAGAACAGAACTATCTCTGGCCACCATTTTATCTTTAGCGGCAACCCGAACTCACATATAAACGGAGTTGGTTTACTGCTCACAGAGAACAATGCAATATCCGAGAGCCTACTCATAGCCCGTATTCGCAAAAAATATCGCAACATAACCGTTATACAGTGCTATTCACCAACAGAAGCAGCAGACAACGATACCAAAAATGCTTTCTATGAACAATTGAACAGAGCAATCGGTATCGCACCAAAGAGCGATATAAAAATTGTCATGGGGGATATGAACGCAAAAGTTGGCTCGGATAACACCAATCTGCACTCAATTATGGGGTTAGAAGGTCTAAGCGGCATCCGCAACAACAACGATGAACGCCTTTTAGACTTATGCATGAGCAACCAATTATTCATTGGTGGTACTAAATTCCCACATCGTGACATTCATAAATATTCGTGGCAGTCACCGGATGGTAACACCCGTAACCAGATCGACCACTTCATGATAAGCAGGAAATTTCTGGGGTGCTTGATGGATGTAAAGGCAATCAGAGGAGCTGATATATACAGCGATCACCAGCTACTTGTCGGTATAGTAAGGCTAAGACCAATGGCGAATTATAAAAAATCTTCAGCTAGGAAAAAGTTTAATGTACACCGGCTGCAGCAAGCCTCAGTTGCACAAGAGTTTACACGCCGCATCTGCACAGAACTGGATTCACACCAACAGCAGCCAAGTTGGAGTAATATAACCGAAGCCTGCATTAAAACGGCGAGTGATACCATAGGCGCAAGCAACCACCACACTTCACCGTGGATTAGGGATGCAACGTGGGAGAAAATTAAGGAAAGGAAAGCCATTAAATTAGAACTACTCGCAGCTAAACAGAGTTCTAATTTTAGACAAATAAATGAACGATACAACAGCGTCGAAAAGCAGGTTAAGAAAATGGTTCGTGCTGATCGACGACTGTACCAAAAAAACATTGCAAGCTTAGCCGAATATGCATCTTCTAGAGGAAATACACGCGAAACTTATAAAGCCATAAAACAGCTAAGCGGAACCAAACTCGCCACAACACCAAATATAAAGGATAGAGACGGGCACATTCTCTTCAGCACCGAAGATCAGCTTGAAAGATGGTGGGAGTTCTTTGAGTCGCCACCGCCAACAACAAACGCAAACAGCTCCCCCCCTCAGCGACAAAGCAGAAGAAATCAAAGAAGGGACATCCCCACATCACCACCGACCATTGAAAATATAAAAAGAGCGGTTGCTAAGCTGAAGAGCAATAAAGCGGCTGGCCCTGACATGATACCACCTGAGTTCTTTAAGGCATGTCCTGACCTAATAAATTATATATGGCCGCATATTAATGAAGCGTGGATGGCATGCAGATTTCCTAAGGAATGGAAAGAAGGCGCAATAATAACTCTGCCGAAAAAGGGTGATCTAACAGAATGTAGGAACTGGAGGGGCATAACTCTGCTGAATACTATTCAAAAGATTATAACAATGATCATCTTAGAACGCATCTCACCAGCCGTTGAAAAGTCTTTACGTAATGAACAGAGTGGATTTAGACCGAATCGATCATGTGTAGACCAAATCAACACATTGCGTATTATACTCGAGCAGTCCGCTGAATACAACTCCCCACTCTTCCTAGTATTTGTAGATTTCGAAAGAGCATTCGACACCATCAAAAGAGAGGCAATATGGTCCGCACTAGATAATATCGGTATTCCAGACGTCATTACCTCCCTTATAAAGGAGCTATACAGAGATGCTCCATATAAAGCGCGTTTTAAAGGTCAAGAAAGTAAGGCCTTTGATATACACACCGGCGTCAGACAAGGATGTGCGCTATCGCCTTTACTCTTCCTCTTAGTTTTGGACACAGTTCTTCATCAAACAAACATCGAAGCCCCAAGCGGAATTCAATGGCACCTGAACCAACGGTTGCATGACCTCGACTATGCAGATGACATATGCTTAATGTCACATACGCTAGACGGCATCCAGAAAAAACTAGATAAACTGCAAGAGCACGGCATGCGGGTCGGGCTTAAGATCAACATAACCAAAACAAAGTCGCTTAGAATCGCTACACCACAAGCAAGCCCACTTTTTCTAAACGGCATCGAGCTTGAAGATGTTGAAAAATTCACCTACCTCGGCAGCGTTATAAGTAAAGATGGCGGCGCACTTGAAGATGTGGCAAACAGAATAAACCGCGCCCGTGGCGCATATGCCGCCCTGACTAAAGTCTGGAATTCTTCCCAAATCTCGAAGCGGCACAAAGTGAATATCTTCAACTCTAGTGTAAAGTCAGTTCTTCTGTACGGATGTGAAACGTGGAAAGTAACTGAGTCGATAACAACAAAGCTACAGGTGTTTGTTAACAAATGTCTGCGCAAAATAACCAAAATATTTTGGCCTAACCGCATCACAAACACCGACCTCCTGTCAGTCAGCAATCAAGCTCCTATCGCCCATGAAATCCGTCGTCGAAAATGGACTTGGATTGGCCACACGCTACGTAAGGACATCTCAAACATAGCAAAGGCCAGCTTACAGTGGAACCCTCAAGGAAAACGGAATGCTGGACGTCAAAGAATAACATGGAGAAGGTCCGTAGAAGCAGAACGCCGACAACGAGGATTCACGTGGCCACAAATTCGCCATATGGCACAAGACAGACGCAGATGGAGAGCCTTCGTAAACACGTAAACACGTTTCCATAAACAAAAAAAAAAAACCCATCAGAACTATTTCCTTTCCTAACTTCTCTTTCTTTCCTTACTTATATTGTTAAACTTATTCAATGTAACTAGTTTTGTTTTATGTTTGTATCGCTAGAAGCTCCTTCTCTGGAGTAGCACTCTTCTTATACGTGCTAACTAAATAATAAAAAAAATAAAAATATTAAAAAGCGTCAAAGTCAACAAAGCCGTGTGTTACTTTTGTAAATGTAAACCAATTTTAATGATTTTTATGTGTAGCAATAAACACTTAAAGACAAAGTTTTAGCTGTTATACTTTTAAAGTAAAATAAAATTAAAACAAAAATTTTACTTTTTCGTTTTTTTTCTTTTTGGCATATGATTTATTAAATATCTAAAATATTTTGGAAACTCTAATATTCACCAAATATTATACAAAAATAATCGGGTGACTTAGTGCGCTAGTAAGTACACACAGAAAAATAAAGCAATGTAAAATCAACATGACGTAATTTTGATTAGAAGTCATATTAAATTTACAAGAAATAATTTGTCGTTTAAGTGTGTTAAGGCTCCGTTAGCTGTACCGCTACCATACTGTACCCTACTGTTAGTACGTTTGTCCACTCATAAAAGATTTAAAAACGTGCGTATGTTTTACTTTATTTTGTTGTTTTAATATGAAAAAAAAACAGCTGTTCACAAAACAGTGATGGGATTTAAAAATGTTCAAAGAGTGAGCGAAGAAAAAGTACCTAAACGATGTAAATAGTATTAAAACTGTATTTTGTGTAGGTACATAAAAATATATCTATATTATATATATATATATATATATATATATATATATGTGTATATATATATATATATATATATATATATATATATATATATATATATATATATATATATATATATATATATATATATATATATATATATATATTTATATATATATATATATATATATATATATATACATATATGTATATATATATATATATATATATATATATATATATATATATATATATATATATATATATATATATATATATATATATATATATATATATATATATATATATATATAATAAATAAATATCCATCTATGTATATATACATATCGTTAAATAAAACGCAAAAAGCCCTAACTTACAAAAAATCTAATCTGCTTCTTAGTAAATTCCGATGTATTTCAACAACATAATGCATAGATATATACGTATGTAAGAAATTAAATTAATTTTTATATGTGCATACAAAAAAAATGGTTTGAAGCCATTTTAATCCTTTTATTTATATCACATTTATATAATACGTGTATATATCGTCATATGAAACGCAAAATGGCATATCATCGTTTTAAATAATTTTTCCGGATAGATAAAAAACTTAATAAAAAAACTATTGTGATTATAGAAAGTCTTAATTAATGATACTATGCTGAAATTTTTGTTTTAATCACAATAGTTTCAATTTTATTAAGTTTTTTATCTCTCCTGAAAATGTTTAAAAACGATGATATGCTCTTTTGCATTTTATATGACGATATGTCTTTCTATAATATATGTATATTTATGTATAAACATACATACATACATACATATATATTACTTTAAGTTGTTTTCCCACACAGATATTATTATTCCCAAAAGTACAAAAAAAACAGAGCAAAAATACCCCCATTCCATTTAGCATACAAGCAACCCATCACTGCTTTACAACTGTCACTTAACAACGTTAGGTTTTCTATTTTATAAAGGTTGAGACGTTCCGGCAACGTGACATGTAAATTCGGTAAGCTTTTGCATTGGTTTTCCCATGCCATATACGAACAGCTGACACGGTTTCTTAAAGAAACAGTACGGTACGGTTCGCTATTTCTAGCTTTAGTGTTTATTTGCTTTGTTCATTGCTACAGTTCACTGTTGTGCTTAGTTGTGTGACTTGTTGTTTATTCGTACATGTGTCGGCTATGTAGACAACAAAAACCGAATTACCAACGAAAATTTACTGCTACTGGTTTCAAATTACCATTGTTTCATATTAATTTTAAATGAAAAATTATTAATCTAACCTTAAATCTCTTTGATTTAAAATTTTTCACTGTTAAAACAACTTTGTTATAAAGGTTACATTTCATTTTAAATTAACATAACTATAACTTTAATTACAAGTAAGTTTTATTATAAATAATTATTTAAATCATGTTGAATTAAAATGAAATTAATTTTACATACGATGGGTAGTTATTACGTGTATAGCTAAAGTAAAGTTTGAAGCTGTTGTGGCTGCAGTGATTAGCGCGCGGACTATCATGCAAGTGGCACGAGTTCAAATCTTGGCTGGGACGGCCAAATGCAACACAAAGTATTCTGATGCCAATGCTAATGACCATTAAGTAAAATAATAAAAAAATAGCTACATTAAAGTCATTTTGTTTCTGCTTGATTAACTATAATTCAACATAGTACTAAGTATTGTTTCAATAACAAGTTCACGTTGTTTCAACTTGAAATAACTTTGACTCAACATGATTCTTCGTCTTGTTCCAATATCAAAATCACGTTATTACAACTCGAAATAATTTTTATTCAACATACTTTTTCGTATTATTCAGTATTAACTTCATTTTGATTTAACCGCACTGCAATATTAAATCAACATGAAATATAGTTAATTCAAAAGAATAAATGTTCCTTTAAGATTTTTGTAAATCATGTTGAGTTAACATGAATCGCTTATGAAGCAAAATCACTACCGAAAAATGTTAGGCTAGCCTATCAGTGTGGAGGTTGTGAAACATAGTTAATTCAAAAGTATAAATGTTCCTTTGAGATTATTGTAAATCATGTTAAGTTAGCATGAAACGCTTATGAAGCAAAATCAGTACTGAAAAATGTTAAATTAACATGGTTTTCGACGATTTTACATTGAAACTTTTCTGTGAGTAGCGGGGTAGCCTATCAGTGTGGAGGTTGTCGGTTCGATTTCCAACTAAGACTATGGTCTGTTTCGCTGCAACGAGTTATTACTATTCTCCTTTAAAATAAAATTTGTAAATATATTTTTAACAATAAATAATTAAACAAAAAAAAAAAAAAAAAAAAAATTAACGTCAGGAGTAACAAAGTTGAAAGCCTTGAAATTTATAATATTTTCGCACAAAAAGTAATATTTTTAGTATTTCCAGTATGATGTATATTTAATACTAAATATTAAGTATACGCCACATTGTCCATTATCTCTGTCAAGGCACGTAAAGCTTTTCAGTACGGCGTTTTACATATAAGTCGATAAAAGATAGAGGTAGACATATCTTATATCAGAATATACAAAATTATGCGTCAATACTGCATTAACATTTTAACAATTTGAAACTTTTTGAAAGATTTTTTGCAACACAAATGGAAAATTTTGTTATGTGATGTCTTGTGCATCTTAAATTTTAACTTAATGCTATAAAATCGTTGCTTATGGATATTTTCGAATGAAATTCTGCAGTTATATAGAAATTGACGTACTAAATACCATCCAAGAAAAAAAATAAAGATTTGCTTCTGAGAATATCAGAATTCTTAAAAAAGTTCCCAGAAATCCAAAAAATTAAATTTTGAAAAATTTTGCTTATATCGTCCACACTTGATTCAAGGCCCATTTAAGATTTTGCCAAATAACTACGTACACATTAGGGTTTCCAGAAGTGGTTTAGGAAGCGGAAAAGAATTCTGAAGAGATTAGCGGGAGCTATCAATACATGTCAGATCAACCCTCCGTGCAGTCAAATTTTTCTTGTCTGCATGCTTCACATTTTTTATTTTTTATTTTTAAAGAGAAATAACACAATGAGGCAATTAATGCCTACCAGCTAATTAATTTATGTGTTACCTTCTTTGGGAAAGGGATAGTGTACTAAGAACAGCTGGTGAAGTGGGAGCATGATAGATAGAAAGCTTAATTAATTTGCAAGTCTGCTATTGCGCGTTTTATATAGAGCAGTGTTGCAAGCCCCTCTGGTGTCAAGTAGAGGCATTAATTTGTTTAAGCTGTATAGCCATTTTATTAGTTCTTTTACTTCGCCGACGGTTCTGCTACAATACCAACGAAGGAGGGTGCTGTAAAGTGCATTGGATATGTTAGTATTAATCGCTGCCGGTACTGCTAAAGTGATCAGTGCAATGCCTTCATTACTTTAACAGTCCAACAACAACCAACACAATAACACACCAATGCACATGAGAAAAAGGCATGATGTTGTTGGCTTGCCTGAAACTAGTCTTGAACTCAAGACCTCAGGGTTTGTAGTCAAACGCGCTAACTACTCAACCAACAGCACCCTCAAAATAAAAATACAATTTAATTGAAAACTTAAACTGAATTCGAACTCAAGCCAAAATAAATAAATTTAATCATTTTAATATTTAAATGAGTATAAATCACTAACTATAAGAGATAAGTATACAACCAAACATATTTCTTTTAGGTCTTACTAATAAGGGCTATACTATAACAAACAAGTTTTGAAAACGGATGAGAAACAAAAATATGGCAAGCTGTAAAAAAATTTACATTGCCGAAGTGCCTTATTTCCTGAGCCACCCAGAGAGCTGACATTTATAGCAGAATTAGAAATAATCCTCTGCTATGTCCATGTTAAGTTTTATTTCGATAAAACCATCCGCTTAAAAATGCCTGATTTATGCTCCAAATATTTTGATTAAAAAGAAGTGCTAATGAGTGTGAAACTTCTCAAGTACTAAATGCATGTGTCTAAAAATAAAAATTACTATAGAGGAGGGGTCAAGCTTTCAGAATCATAGCATGGCCTTTCACCCTTATAAAAACATAAAATTAAAATTTCAAAACAAATTTTTTACAATTACATTTTTTTTTAAATTAACGATTTTTTTAGTTAAATTTCAAATTACGACTTAACGGATTATGCCATTTCAAAGTTTTGTTAGTTTAGAAGTTCCAGAGTCATTATCAATTTGTTTTTAAATTATCATCGATTTTCTTGTGGGGTTTTAAAAATTAATAATTTAAATGTGTAAACTAATGGAGATTGGCTCTTTTCACGCCACACCATCGATATAATAAGATAATATGAATTGTTTTTAGATAAATAGAAGCATTTTGCGACAAGGTTACAATATAAACTATTGTTTTTGTGGGAATATTTTTACGCACTTTCTGAGATAAAAAATTTATGAACATTGTAAGCAGCAAGACACACACATTGCAAAATGCAAGACTGCATAAAATTAAATTTAGTTCGAAGCAACTTAATGCAGTTATATACCATAAGAGTTGCTAGATTTTATTTAAAATCACAAATTCATATACCATCTCAAGCATATTGCAGGATAAATAAATAATTTCAAATAAAATAAAACACTTTCTTGTCTGACGCCCACAAATGATAAAATTGTTTTGAGCTTTTTTTTACAGTAAAAATAAAACGTCTATATACATATTTCAATGTCAATGATGGCAAATTTATTGAATTCAATGAAATAAGACAGTTATTTATTTTGTATGGCATATAAAAACAAGTAAATTTAAAGAAATTTATTTAAAGTTGTGATTCACATCCTTCTGATTAGCGTTTTCTTTTTTGGTACATGAAAAAGAGTAAGTTGATAAATAAAATAAGTTGTTCGGGAATAAAAGAAACGCACTAACATTCATATCTATAATATGGATAAGTGGGCGATTCTCATTTTAAGTGCACATTTTTTTGTTAACCACTGTAATTAATATAAATATTAGAAGGTGGGATTGATATTATAGTTTTCGCCTCATTCAATGGATCCGAAAATAAAATTATATATCTAGATTTTCTTAACTTTTTTGCTACAGTTGATTTCGCGGTTATTCTGGGCACTATAGATATACTTTCTAAAAAAATTATAATAATAACAGGACGAAATTATAAGTAATGACCAGTTTTTTAATTTTGACTTAGGTTCACATGGAAAAATAAAAAGTTCTATCTCTTAAAATAATTCTTTACAAACATATATACATGAGCGAAAATCAGCTCTTCTTTCAAATAAGACTAATTTTAATCAAATCGACCGACAATGTTAAAAACTACATCCATATTAAATAATTATTCATACCAAAATACCTACGTAATATATTTTCTTGAATTAGAACAACCCACAGGGCGATAGAAGCAAAAATTTTTCAAAGCATATCAGAAATTCCTAAACGTATGTTTCTACACTTGCGCAGCTGTTACCTTTTTTTACCGTCCTAAAATTTATAAATAATTTATATTAAAGAATTTTGTTAACGTAACGCTCAATACATTTTCTTACAGATTCATTATTTTTTTCCGAACACAAACTTCGTTTTGAATTCAGATGTATAACCTTTGATGAGTTTTAACATAAACTCCTTAATTGTACACTAAAAAATATCAATTAAATTTAAAAAATGGATAACGCTCAAAACATTTTTTTTGATAGAAAAGATGATTGATTGATGAAACGCTTTGGAATATACCTGCCTGTTCTGCAAGTCGACTCGATTTTAAAACGATCGGTTTAAAGAAATTAGATTCACTAATAGCAAACTTTTTTCAGATTTTTTTGCAGTTTCATATATTTTAGAGCTTAAAATATCATATCTGAAACTAATTTACTATATGCGATTTAAAATACATCAATGGGGGCATTATTTATTTTTGGAAAACGAGAAATTTACTCGGATTCAATTTACAGAACAGGGTCGATAGTAATACTATTTAACAAAGTTCACAAAACTTTAATATATTTTGAAGTACAGACCTGGGACTCAATTCTGGTTCTGTGATAATGTGAAATGAAAAAAAAAACTTTTCATATTCATTTTCATCGTTACTTTTCACTCTATCTTTTCACAATTACACATTTTCTGATTCTCGTTTGAATTATGAAAAAAATGTTTCATTCCATACGTACCTGTGAAAACTTTGGTACTATGCAGCGTTGTCAACTTTTAAATTTCAAAAAGCACTAAAACGCGATAAAAACGGTTAATTCTAGAAAAAACGCACTAAATTAAATTTTTTTCATTTATTTAAAAATAATATGTATTTTATCATTTCATAAAGTAAAATACACAATTTTTGATGTATTAAAGGACATATCGCTCATGCACTTGAAAAGTTTCAGAATTCAAAAATACTTATTTTCCATAAAACGAGTTTTAGTTTTAAATTACTCACACTTTCATGGAAAAATATAAATGTATTCTCTCCTCAAGAGTTTGGTATACAAGATACATGTTTGTATGATTTTTATGAAATATGAAAAGCAATATGACAATTAATATTGTACTATTGTCTCTAAAAACGCACTCCTTGAATTGTACAACTTTTGAAGTGCATGGGCGATATAATAGATTATTAACATAAATAAAAAAGAACAAAATTGTTGTAATTTATGAAAATATAAAAGTATATATTTGAAACTAAAGCTTACCGAAAAGTTTTATGGTCATTTCTGAATTCAGCGGATACAAATATACATATGGGCAAATCCTACTTGACGAACGCTACATTCAAGGGCCGAATCACCGCGTAAGTGATCGAGTAAAATTTTTCGAAAATATTCTTTTTTGGGATTACGGCATACGATAGTCGAGTACATGTTGCTTAAATTGCACTCGTTAGCACCAGAGCGATAAAAAATTTTATTTTCTTTTATTCTTATGTTTTGCAAAAAAGCATGGAACATTACCAATAAACCTTATTACAGTCGTCAAATCGACTTGGTTGTTGAACTAGCTTAAAGAAACACAACAACACAACACACTTTTTAACAATTTTAATACGTTAGCTATATAATGCGGAAATCCATCCATTCGACACGTGACGAAATTTTATTCGATGCGAAAGCCTACTCGATAACGAATGCGGTGATTCGGCCCCAGATTAAAACATAAAACTTTTTTATTCTTTCAAAAGAGATACCTTCAACTTATGCATAGTGCTTAGTGGGTTTTACTTGTACTTTCTAATGGCATAGAACATAATTTTTTAGCAGCTACTGGTTGCGAAATAATTGAGCACAAAGTTTTGTGACGCACGTGGCAGTAACTTTAAAAGTTGAAGTGTGTTTTTCGTATGTATTAGCAAATTTTGTATAATAAAACACACAAAATCTAATTCATAAAAGAAGAGGAGTATAAGAGAATTGTAAAATTACTTATTTGCAGCCAAAAAATATTATCGTTTTTTTTATCAAAGCCATAGCTATAAATTTTTAATTGTACAATTTACTACAAATATGTGGAGTTGTAGATAATATTATTATCTAAAAGAAAGCTTTTAAAAAAATTTTCACATTCCTTATAGTTTACGAGATAATCTAAGAAATAGTCACAAATTTTACACTTGAAAATATATTTTTTTAGATAAATGAGCGTATTTGTGAATTTTGTGTTTATTGGAACCTTCCCAAATAAAAACCACCAAAAATTAAATAAAAAAGCACTGAGCACTAATTTGAAAATTTTTCGCGTCGATATGTTGAAAAATCACTAAAAATTGTACGAAAAACACAAAGTTGACAACGCTGGTACTATGTTATCAAGTGTCAAAATCAAAATGAAGTATTTACAAAGAAATGCAATAGCGATATTTGTGTGTACCATTATATTAATATGTAATGGTTTTTATGAGAAAAAATATGTTTTATTAATAGTTTTGAATTATTTAAAATAAAACGATTAAAATTTAAAAGAATATATAGTGAATTATAGCGTTTGCAGTGTGAATTGTGTACATGTGTCTGTCCGTGTGTGGAAATATAACTTCCAAACGATAAATAAATAAAATCCTTCTTGTGTATTTTATATTTAAATCATTATATATCATTTGGAAGGTCAAAATCATCTCTTAGTTAATAAATAAATGAATTATAAAAAAACAAACATTTATTTCCTTGTAAGTTTGCCCTTACTTCTCAAGAAGTTTATTTTTCACTTATAAATTTTCTGTGTAAAATAAAAATTTCATATGAAAAGTTTTTGATAGTTATTTTCACTGCTACACAAAACAAGAATCGCTGTGATGTGTAATTGTGAAAAACTTTTGTTTCGTTCCAATGTTTTTGCATATGAAAAAATATTGACATTACTTTTCATTGTTTCATTAAACGAGAATCAAAACTACTATGAAAATGTGAAAAATCTTTTCATTTCACCGTTTCACAGAACAGGAATTGACTCCTGCGCTGTTTTTTACTGTATGTTGTAATTGTAATTTCAATAATTAGACTGAGTAGTGAAGCATACTAAAAAAGTGTAACGCTCAATACCAGAGACTGAGGACAACAACAATTAAAAAGAAATTATAATTTCTAATATTAAAAAAAAAATTTATGTGTAAAATAAGAGAAGCAAATGCAAATATTCCTAAACCGTTATAAATTTAATTTCGTTTTTGGAAAAAATCGTACTTTCTTAATGTGGACAATCAATAGCATGCATTACGGACATGCCATTTTGCATAAAGAGAGTATAAACAATATTTTTGTTCTTCGTTTTTAACACATAATTGACAGTCTCACACAAAAAAAACTTATCTATATATATTATATTAAATCATGCTAAAGCAGTTTTCATTTTCTCATTTATGGATTTATTTTACGAAATATTTTACTGTAATTTCAGCGGACACGAAAAAAACATTTGAAATGAGAATCACCCATGTATGTTAGTATAGTGTTCGTTAGATATTAAGAATATTGCTTCAATCACATTGATTTCTAATCTATCGGGCATGCTCTGAAAACCATTTCGTTTTGAAATCGATAACTTTAAGGAAAGAATTTAAACAAAGAGCTCATTTATTGCAAGTTACAAATGCACTAAGTTGTCCGATTAAAAGAACACTGTTTTTCGTTTTTGAAATTTTGCAATTTCAAAAAGAACTGATTTTTAGAACATGTCCGTATATCTATACATATAATAAAACAGTAAATGGAGTTTGTCTGTACATGAAATATTTTTTGAAAATTTTTATGGTGTGTAAACAGTAATCGTTGTGGTGAAATACAAAACACAAACTTTTGAAATTTTTCTCTGTCTGTGCGAACACGCATCAGGCAAGAACCAATGAACTGATTTTTATGAAATTTGGAATGCAGAACCTTTAGAGTCCTAGTTCAAACCAAGGATACTTTTTACCACGACAAAATACGTCATATGTTGAAAGCCAGTGTTTGAAAAACTGTAGTGATTTTCATTTCATTTGATTTGGCTCAGCCAACAGAACGTAAGACAAGAAGCAAAAACTAAAAGCGCTTGGCTGCGATTGCTTACAACTTCTAATAACCAGAGTTTTTGCTTCTTCGACTGTGACTGTTTGCGACTTGCAAATGCATATAGACTACTTCTATTTTAATTGCTATACTAACCAAAAGCAAATGAAAATTAAATTCAATCTTTTCAAATTGTCGATGTTTGAAAGTCTGCTAAATTGCTAATAAATAGTTTTGTGACATAGCTTTGACTAAAACTGACATATTTTTCAAAAGCATAAGCAACATCAAATGAAATGAAAATCATTCCGGTTTTTTAAACGCTGCTTTTACAGTCGAAGATTTGAAACTTTGGATTTGATTTTTCTTTGCTTTTGGTTGGTGGTGGTGTGGATGGGCATAGGAGGGACAAACGGGTACCGCCATACAAAGTAATTATTAATATTTCTATATCAGCACTAATACAATAGTGAAGCGTGCAAAATTTGACGTGGGTTACTCTTAGAATAAAGTGCAATTTCAAGCAGAATCTTGAGAGGATAAATGGGGAGAGACGGGTATTTATTGATTTTCCAATGTCTGCAGAGCAATGGAGTAGCGAAGAACACCGGGTGGGGCTAGTAATATTATATTTTACAGCCACCTTTTAGTCATAAAGTAGACGGCACATCTGGTTTTTAATACATAAAGTAGTCTGTCATATTTGTTTAATACAATATAATGAACTAAACTTTAAGAAAGAAATATTAGCCAAAAGTTTGTAGTTCCAATATTTAAAAATTGCATTTTATTTAAAATATGAATTGGTTTGAATGACCTCCCTGGCTGGTGTGCATGCTACAAGTATACTCTTCGAATAGTCTAGCGCAGTGGTGGCCATTCTCTCAATTTCCTATACTCGCGACTATAGGCTATCTTTTTTACCATAAGCACACGTACATTGCGTGTTAGACACACAGTCTATTCCAGCTATAAAAAGTAACAGGCCTGCAAGGTTCAGGCCTTCTTGATAGCCTGCAAGACCGATACGCATGCAAACTGCCCTCTTGTAGAAGGGATTTACGTTCGATAGGTGTTCCACATTCTCTTTTTTAAGCAAGGAAGATGGAAGGAGTATTGTATTTTTAAATTAAAAAGAACAAAAAGTGCGTTGGATATAACTACAATTCTCGTATTCTTTTTTCGCATGAAATTTGTTTATAAGACTGAAATTTACATACAAGAAACATCGCATGTGTGATGTTTCTGCTATTATGTCGGAGCTGATTAACTAATCATTATTCCGCCGGAACTACATTATATCCGATTCAATGTATAAAAAACTACTTTGGACATTAATCAAATCGAAAGAAGCCGCTATGAAAATACTGAAATAGAAAAAAATGTGCACCTCTATTTGCTTTTTAACAGGCCTTCCTTAGATAGCCTGCAAAGTGGCATGCCAAAAGAGTCCTCTAAGAATTCCTACATTGGGATGCGGCTTGGAAGGCCTGCACCGCAATGACATCATGGGTAAAAATGAAATGAGTATGGAATGCGGATTAGCAAGCCTTATGTCTGCTAAACATACCTTCTAGGAGGCCTCTTTACTCCTGCAATTTACCGCTGGGATATATTTAGTGCGAAGCACATATAACGAGTGATTTTTTTGCTATTATCTTTTTGGCAGCACTAGTTTTGACAGCTCACGCACGTTTTGTATCTTGTGTCACTGTCACACATCTTCAGTTTGGTCTATAATTTAATCATGAATCGTCTTACAAACGAACAACGCTTGCAAATTATTGAATTTTATTACCAAAATGCGTGCTCTGTTAAGAAAGTTCATCGCGCGCTTCTTCCATTTTATGGTCAGTTTAATCGACCTACTGAGGCTTCTATTCGGGCTATTGTAAAAAAATTTCGCACCAAATTTACATTGTTGGACATTAAACCACCAACACGTTTACGTAGAGTGCGAACTGAAGAAAATATCGCAGCCGTATCGGCCAGTGTTGGTGATGACCGTGAATTACCAATTGAGAGGCGAGTTCGGTGAACAGTTTATTTCACGCTTGGGACCAGTCAATTGGCCGCCCAGATCGTGCGATTTAACGCCTCTAGACTATTTTTTGTGGGGCTATGTTAAGGCTAATGTCTATAGCGACAAGCCCGCTTCGATTGACGCACTGGAAGCCAACATTGCCAACATTATTCGTGAGATACCGGCCGAAATGTTGGAAAGAGTATGCCAAAATTGGACTAAGCGGATGGACCATTTGAGGCGCAGCCGCGGCCAACATTTGCATGAAATAATCTTCAAACATTAAATTATATCGACCCAACTATCGATCCAAATAAATATTTCATGCATTTTTCTGAATTTTATGTGTTTTTTTTTTACTTTCCGATAGTTCTTATAAAATCACCCATTACAAATATGGAATAAGATAGTGTATGTATGGCAACCACTGGTCTAGCGCATGCAGCAGAATGAGTTAGAGATATGGCAGAGATTACACTGACTTTGCCAAATTGCAATTTGCATTATTTATTCGGTTATTATTACTCATAAATGATTTCCGTATTCTTTTTGATACATAATATACTATTTACCACAAACTTTATATAAATCTTAAAAAAAAAATTAAAAACATTTTTTACACTCTTGCATTATATATTGTTTTGTACTTTTTTGTTAGAAATTTTAATGCTATCAACTTACTCTGCCACTTACGCTTGAGTGGTGCTTAAATGTTCATAAATAAATTTACTATAAACTTTTAGTTAATGTGAAAGTAACTTTTCACTTTAGGTGAGAAAAATAGGAAACAAAATTCTGCATGGGTATTAAAATGCAATTAATTTATAATAAATGACACTCATGTTATAGAGTATAATGAAAGGGGGACTTTCATTGCAGGTGGCCTTGCTCATTACTAAAATTATTATTCTTATAGCTTTTATACTATTTTCACACCCATTTAAGTCATTTATGTTTTAAAGCATACTTTTTGTAGTTAAGAAGACAAAATTAAAATGATATATTGAGACTTTGCTACACATAATTACCCGAAGAGCTCTTTTCCTTTGGCTTTCTTTTTTTTATTTTGTCAGCCATTTACCTCAGCTGGTTAAAGTTGATTTATTATTATTGATGACTTTTGAAATATTTTAGTAGGAGTGAATAGAAGCTTGTTATCATAATTATAGGAAAAAATATTTTTGTACCTTCAAACATTATGTAATTTGTTTGATTCTAATGCTATAATATTTTAAACATTTTTGGGTAATTTTCTTTTAATAATGTGAAAGTTATTATTTCGGCTTAATTCAAATATTGAACTTAAGCCGAAATAATAATTTTCAAAATTTCAAAAACTTTTAAAGTTTACGTTTGACAAAATACAAACAACGATTTCATAAATCTAAAGGCATGCAACCGGTACAGTTAGTAAGCTTCTACATGGAAAACTTAGGAGCGATTGTTTTGAAATTACTCTGTAATCAATAGAAGGCTAGTTTGAAAACAATCGTTGAAAGTGATGTCAACCATATAAAAGAAAATTTGTCTACCCAGCTAAAAAAGTTATATATGAAACATATATGGAAACTCATATATGCTTCAGATCCCAAAATTAAGGGTATATGGACATATATGATCATATATAATACCTACATATATATATTCATAAATTTTCTTATATGTATGTATTTTATACCAACCTATTGCATTTTTATATTAATACAAATATATGTATGTAATTTTTTTGATTTATTTGCCATAAATATTTCACTATGTCGATGGTGTTGAGAAAAAGGGACAATGTCACACCATTTTTAACAACAGATTGATCCTTTTTACGCAACAATATCGATGTGTACTTCAAAAACATTGACAGTAAAGATAAAAGTTAACACTATAATAGTATAATCGTGAGCTAATCTGATTTGAATATTCCAACACTACACTCTTAATAAAAATTATTTGAATTTACATTAATTCATATATTGAACTAAAAAGCCGAAATAAAAAAAATTTCAGACTTATCCCTATTTTCCTTCAGCTCTTGATCGTCTATTTACGACAAGAAAGTACTGCGATCTGACAAAATAAATGCCAATGAGTCGGAATAAATCCTTCAGCTCCCGATCGTCTAAGAAAATACTACGATCCGGCAAGATAAATACTTTGGCTCTTGATCGGCTAACTACGATAAGTAAATACGACGATAAGATAAGTACATCGCCTCTTGAGCAACTAACTATAATTAGTGACTTGTCGTCAATTGCTGTAGAAAGTACCATGGCCTGGATTTGATCCTTCCTGTTTATGGTAAAATCTCGTCGACTTATCCTAATTGATAAATTAACTGAATGAAAACAATTACTTGGTGATATATAAAATTTAGTACCCTACATATTATATATGATGGGGAGGTATTGTTAGTTTTTGTAACGTCAACTGAAGCACTGCATTGTGCCGGACACGGAAAGTAGGCTATGGGAAAGAGAACATTTAAATATGAAATAACTCTGCAGGTAGTTTATTCAGGTACACGTTCCATTAAAAAATGTCATCGATGAGCTCCGTCGCTGTCTCCCGTTCGCGTTTGAGTAGAATCAAAATAGACTTTGAAGCACCACGCATAAGTCTGTATTTCCATGCCAAGAATATGAAGATAAAAATATTATGGTTTTCCAGGGAAATGTGCATAGAAACTATCTTACCACTATATAATAAATTTAAATTTATTTTTAAGAAAACAAGAATTTATCACAGGCGAACACATAAATATGTTGTTATTATGAAAGATGTAAATAAAAAGAAATTTCACTACTAAGAAATTATAAAAATAACGTATTAAGTGTAATTAGACAATTTACATTCCAGCAAAAAAATATATTAAATCATAAGTTGTGAAAATGGATGATTTTAACATTAGCGCGTCATTGGAAATATTGTGTTTACATATAAATAAGTTGCTTATCATAAAAAAAAGTGCGATAAAAACTCTATGATTTTACTTCGTGTTGCCAATATGTGTTATAAAATATATATTAAAAATATATTGCTTTAGCTGGGATACGAAAACAAATTCTCCTGACTTTAATAAATCCTCCTTACAACTTAGCCATTTTTCCACATAGTTTTAAAGAAACTAAACAAAGCTCGTTTTAATGTACTTTCTCCTGGATTAGTGTCAGAAGAACCCATGCTTTAATTAATTTTTTAATGCCTTTTTTTCTCTGGGTACGTAATGCAATATTAGAAAAGTCATATACGGTTTTCATGAGTTTAGATATTATAATTTTAATAGAATTTATGATGACATTAAGAATGCATTCAATGAAAAAAGTGCTTAAGAAATCAGGAACAAAATATTTCATTTTGAGCTCGTATATTTATTAATTGGCTGGGCTGGAGAGAAGGATAAAAAGTTTTTAATATGCAGATGAGTAAGGGTAAAGTTTCGTAGAAATTTTCAAAGAAATAAAGAATTAAAAAATCTAGAGTATTCTAAGAGCTTATAGTACAAAAGTAATTGTCAACACAAAGTAAAACAATTTTATAAACAAAATGTAGAAATTTTTTATATAACTCAAATGATGAGTTCTACAAAATGAGACTCTTAACAGGAATAAATCTATTCTTCGCTTAATTTTCTAAACAGAGATAAAAGAAATTAAAAAAGGGGTGTATATATTTGTAAACTTCAAATATAAGAAAAAATCTTCATTATCAAAAGTTTTTTATACAACATGAATATGTGTCTGTGTCTGTTAGCTTTGTTTTTTGTAGGTTGATTATAAAATGAAGTTTCATCCCTTCGTTTATAATTAAAAATGTTTCCATTTGTATTTGGTTTCATTTCAGCTGTATTATCCCATTTTTATATGAGTATATTTGAAATGAATGGCCATATACTTAAATGGTTTCATTACTTGATACCACTTAATGTTAGTAATTTGTAAACGTCATTTCATTACTATAAAATTTCATTTAATACGCACTAAGCTTACTCAGCTTTCGTTTCATGTTAAATAATTTTGGTAAACTAATGCAGTGGTGGCCAAACATGCACTATCTTATTCTTTGCTTGTGTATGTGCTTCGCTGCTAAATAGATAGGCTGTGTGTCTCACACACAGTGCACGTGTGTTGAGGGTAAAAAAAACAGCTTATACTCGCGAGTATAGGAAATTTAGGCCACCACTGAACTAATGAAATACAAGAATGATCTTAGCAAACACTAGAGCGGGAAAGTAATAAACTGATTGACTCAAGTCAATCAGTCTGGCATATATGTATAGCCTAGAAGTTCTATTATAGTGCGTAAGCAACATTAAATTAAAAATTTAAAGCCTCGCCGACACAGCTGCCGCTGTTTAAGTTTTTTCGTTGTTTTTGGCGATTTTTTGGTTTTGGCGCTTTTTTATTTACGTGATTTTTTCGTCTTTTTTTCTGGCGATTTTTCATTTATTGCAATTTTTTGTTTTTTGCCGATTTTTTAGTTTTGGCGATTTTTTGATTGTGAAGTTTATTTAACATTTTTCACTTTTTGACGATATTTTTAGTGTCAGCGATCTATTTTAGTTTTGGCGATTTTTTGCGGCTTTAGCGCTTCTTTTGCGACTTTTTCGGTTTTTGTTGATTTTTTCAGTTTAAGCGTTTTATTTTTGGTTGTGACACTTTTTTTTCGCTATGACGATTTATTTCCTTTTTTTTGGCGATTTTTCGTTTTTTGCCTTTTTTTTTTTGTTTATTTGCGGATTTTGTTATTTTTGGGGGGTTTTTTTTTTTGGTTTTGGCGTTTTTTATGTTCTAACGTTTTTTCGAATTTTGACCATATCTTTAGTTTTAGCGATTTATATTAGCTTTGGCGCTTTTTTCAGTTTTGGGAATTTTGTTCGGTTTTTTGTAATATTTTAGTTTTAGCGATTTATTTTTGTTTGAACAGTTTTTTCGTTTTAACGATTTTTATTTTTGGGTTGTGACGGTTTATTAATTTTGGCGCTTTTTTTGGCTTTGAGCCTTTTTTCTTTTGGTGATTTTTTTTTGTCATTTTTGGAGATTTTTTCATTTATTGATGGTATTTTTAGTTTTAGCGATTTTTTATGTTGTACTTATTTTTCGTTTAGACGACTTTTTTCGATTGATGGCGTTTTTTAGTTTTTTGTTGCGATTTTTTAGTTATGGTAATTTTTTGCGATTTAGCTTTTTTTTTAATTTTTGTGCTTTTTTCTTTTAAGCGTTTTTTCATTTTGGCGATTTTTCATTTTCACATTTTTTAATTTTGCAATTTTTTAGTTTTATCGGTTTTTAAAAAAATCAAGATTTTACCTCTTATGGTTTCCAAGATTGAGCATATTGTCTAAATTACATAGTAAAATTACATTAACTGAAAGAACACCCTTTCATTTTTATTGTTTTAATTATCAGTGTTAATTGGTGTAGTTTACTCTACAGACTACACCAATTAACACTAACTTTGAAAATTTAAAGTGTCTTTATGTAAGTGTATGCATATTACATTAGTATTTCAACATTTTTCGTTGCTCGCTTTAGAACACCTTTAATTTTTAGCTGTCATATATTTGTTGTTGTAGCGGCCGAAGTTTTACATATTCTGTGAAAGTTTCAGCTCCGTAGCTCTTACGGTTCTCGAGAAAACAGCCAGTGACAGACAGACATACAGACGGACAGACAGATATACAGACAGACAGACAGACAGACAGACAGACAGACAGACAGACAGACAGACAGACAGACAGACATACAGTTGGACAGCGTAGCGAAAACAATAGGGTTTCTTTACACTTTTGGTGTACGGAAACCTTATTACTAAAGACTCGGGAAAAATCGCGAAAATTATGAAAATTAGCAAAAACTTTCTTCTACATGAAAGATTACAAAGTTACGATTGGTTAGAAGCTCAAAAAATGTAAGAAACCCATAAACTTTGGAATATTTTTGCCTATCGCGAAAATAGCGCGAATTCGCGAAAAATTGCAAAACTTTAAACCAGCCATAATTTTGATTAAAAATTGCTAGAACTGTAAGGAATACCAAAATTTTGAAAAAATAAATCGCGAAAATGGCGAAAAGTCGCAAAAACTTGCTAACAACGACATGATTCAAAGGTCTAATATGGTTTAAAAATCGAGTAAACTTTAAAGAGCCTAACAACTGGCAAAAAGTCACTCCTATCCCGAACATTGCGAAAATTCGCCATAATTAGCAAAATCGAAAAAAGCCCTAATATTGATTAGAAACCGCCAAAGTCGAATATTCACAAACAATTGTTAAAAATATTGAGGAAATCACTAATATTGTAAAGAATAACAAAATCTCAGAGGAAATTGCTAACATTGCGGAAAGGCCAATGGATAGAAAAAAGTTTGAACATAAATAGTATGAAAAAAGTTCATAATCTATTGTTCTGTTGGGGAGAGACCAAAATTATTACTACTTTTAAAAAATAATGTACAGCCTAACGACTACAATATACAGTGATTTTTAATATCAAATTGTCACTTATGCTAAGGTCATGACAAGTTTTTGTTCTGCATAATGCTATAAGTTTTTATCGCAATTGTTATTTTGTAAGCAACCTTTTTGCCAATTATATGACAAGGGAGAGAAATGTAACAATTATTTGCATAACAAAGCATTGATATTTTAGTACGTACTCATTAAACTGTAGCTGTTGACTTATATTTTTCATGTATCTTCTTCTTTCACTTTCCGCTTTCATATACTTATTTTCTTACCACCTTATTTACCCCACGCTTCTGATGCTAGTAATGATTACCGTCAAAAGAGCATAGAAAAATAAATATGTAACGAGTGATTTTTTTGCTATTATCTTTTTGGCAACACTAGTTTTGACAGCTCACGCACGTTTTGTATCTTGTGTCACTGTCAAACATCTTCAGTTTGGTCTATAATTTAATCATGAATCGTCTTACAAACGAACAACGCTTGCAAATTATTGAATTTTATTACCAAAATGCGTGCTCTGTTAAGAAAGTTCATCGCGCGCTTCTTCCATGTTCAGCGACGAGGCTCATTTCTGGTTGAATGGATACGTGAACAAGCAAAACTGCCGTATTTAGAGTGAAGAGCAGCCAGAAGCATTGCAAGAGCTACCAATGCATCCACAAAAAACAACCGTTTGGTGCGGATTATGGGCTGGCGGCATCATTGGGCCGTATTTCTTCAAAGATGATGCGAATCACAACGTTACTGTGAATGGTGAGCGCTACCGTGCGATGATAACAAACTTTTTTCTGCCCAAAATGGAAGAGCTTGACTTGCATGACATGTGGTTTCAACAAGACGGTGCCACATGCCACACAGCACGCGAAACAATGGACAAATTGAGAGGCGAGTTCGGTGAACAGTTTATTTCACGCTTGGGACCAGTCAATTGGCCGCCCAGATCGTGCGATTTAACGCCTCTAGACTATTTTTTGTGGGGCTATGTTAAGGCTAATGTCTATAGCGACAAGCCCGCTTCGATTGACGCACTGGAAGCCAACATTGCCAACATTATTCGTGAGATACCGGCCGAAATGTTGGAAAGAGTATGCCAAAATTGGACTAAGCGGATGGACCATTTGAGGCGCAGCCGCGGCCAACATTTGCATGAAATAATCTTCAAACATTAAATTATATCGACCCAACTATCGATCCAAATAAATATTTCATGCATTTTTCTGAATTTTATGTGTTTTTTTTATTTTTACTTTCCGATAGTTCTTATAAAATCACCCATTATATTTCACAAAAGAAAAATTTCAAAAATGATTAAATCGTTATTTTGATTCGTACAAGCATACATACAGACACTCATAGCTCAAACATTTACAAACTTCTTCATCAATTTCGTTACATAGAATTGGATGTCAAAGTCAGTTTGACGTGCATAACTAAACAGGAATATGAATGTATGTTAGTATTCAATTTCATATATTATTAGCTTTAAATGTGCTAATGATTTCAGTACTTCAACACGTAATCGTTAAAGGAGATGAAATATAGATAAAAGTTATCCCACTTAACAATTTATGATATTATTAAGTTCGTTCGAGTAATTTTGACACTTAAATCTGGAGTAAGAAGTACTTTACGCACGAGTCTGCTTTTAATGCTCACATTTTTGGTCCATAAAGCTATTTTAAGCAACTTGAAGTTTTGTTGCATAACTGCAAAATAAACTATTGCGACAATCGGTTATTATTTGGATCAAATCGGTTATTATTTGAAAATACTCGACCAAGGTTTCGATAAATTCAGAAATTCCTCAATAGCTATAGAAGACAAGTGGTTAACCACACATGATTTTTTTTTAGATTTTTATAGGGGATATAAGGACGAAAATTGTTAGAATCGGTCTCGAAAAAAAAATTACAAGCGTTGAAAATTTTACATCCCCGAAGTGCCCTACTTTGGAACTTTACAGCTCTACTGCTGAGCAATGTTTATTTTATTTAAAAAGATGAGCTTCCAATTTTTTAAATAAAATAAACATAGTCGTATCGAAATTGCCGATTTATTTCCAAAATATTTTGATTCCTCAGTACAGTGAGAAAGCGTGAAAGGCACTTTTGCTTGCAGCCGCAAACGAAATGAACGACAACCATAATAACAATCGCAGAAACCCAATTTTCTAAACAAGTTTATTTCCCAACTGCTAGTATATCATAAAATAATTATAACTAGTATAGGCAAAGGAACACAAACATAAATATTCTTTTCTTTACAAATACAACCCGCGATTTAACTTGTCTGCGGAAAAAGGGTCAATGGCGGGAATCGAATCCATGACCTCTGTACTGATAGGTTAGCATCGCTACCAGTAAGCCACAGCGGCACCCAGATGTATATAACTTTATTAAGGTTCATAGAAAAATTATCCAAACGTCATACAAAATATCCTAAAAAACAGCAACACAATACATGTGATGATCCTGATGAAAAAGTGACCTTATATCCCAGCAAGACTTTTAAGTAAACCCAAAAATTATGTTTGAATAAATATCTTCGTCTTGGAGATTAATGTTGGTATTAGTGCTCAGGAATTTTCACCACACTTTACAAGTGGAATTATCCCTAAACTGAAAAAAATTATCAGCAAAAAATTTTCAAACAAAAGTTTGCTTAAAATAAAATTTAATTTTCAGTAAATGCTCTTTACTGAATCAGTGAATTTTTTGTTATGACTTTTATTTAGGATGCAAACACCAAAAAAAACAACAAGAACTAGTTTTTTGTGTGTTAGAAAAAACGACAAACATGCCGACATACACATAAAAAGCAACAACAACAGCAATAGCAAAAGAAATGTAAGTTTGTTTACTGAATATTTCTGAGTGAATTAAATCGCTAATGTTCATGCGTTAATTCTTATTAATTTTTTTATAGTCTTTAGATAAACATTCAGACCTGAACACATTTAATAACGAGAAATTTCATATATGCTTAATGGATGATGGTGTATATTATTATTTAAAATTTAAAAATATATAAAAAATATTTGAATAATTCAAATATTTGAACAACTTTTTTTCATTTTTGTTCAAACGAACAAATTTTTTCAATTTAGAATAAAAGAATTATTCGAACAGTTTTTGACGAATATTCGAACAACTTTTTTAAGCTACTCTTTATAAAAATTAGTTTACATTGATGAATGCAAAATAGCGTTTTAAATAAATTACTTTTTTAAGTTGTTAACAATCGGATGTTTTAAGTAAGAAAATTACACCAAATGATAAATACTTGTGTAAGGTGTTCTTGATATATTACGTAACTTCTTTAAATATTTCATTTTACATTACAGCTTAGATTGTAAACTTCTTCTATACAACTCCATTCTAAAACCAATATGGTCCTACGGAATCCAGTTATGGGGCACTGCCTCGGCATCAAATGTAGAAACAATTCAAAGGCAACAAAATAAAATACTCCGCAGGATTACAGCAGCCCCATGATATGTCAGAAACAGTTAAGCTGGTTAAGACAGTGTTTTCTAAGCACGTGACAATCTACATAAAAAAACTTGAGTTGCACCCAAATCCTCTAGCCCGAAACATCATTAACTTTAGAGGCCACACTCGGCTGAGAAGGAAGGTCATTCTTGCTCTCAGCCGAACACGAGAGAAGTAAACAACCAAACAACCAACCGCTGAAACAAGTATTTTTGTCTGGCACTATCTGGACTTAAAATTAAAATTTTAAGGGCATAATACACAATCAATCAGCTTGATGTCAGATTCGTGTACGTGTGCTTGACGAAAAATCAAAACCAAGTAGATTTTCCATCAAGCGTCGTCGGTGTCACTATTACTAACGAAATTTCACACATACTATTACCACGCTTGTCAAGCATGTTGACTGTGTATATTGCCCTTTAGAGTTAAGATTTGATTACTTATTGCTAGTTCAATTTTATTAAAGATACAATAAATAAATATAACCGGAAAAAAATTACATCATGATCTTAGTTTGGAAGTATTTTGAGGAAGACAATTCTAAATACCAAATTGTTTTCAAAAAGTGTTCTAATTCTTACAAATGTCACGGCTCGACAAATTCTCCACTCTTGCACCATTTTCGTAAAGTACACAAATATACAAATTAAAAGTTTCAGTGAAGATCCAAAGGTATCTGACAAGAATAATATGGGCCCAATGACAAAATATGTAAGGACAAGTTAGCATAATTCAATCGAAGTAGTAATATGTAGGAAGGAGTTTGGCTGAACATAGAATGTCTGTTACCGACTTTAAAAGTCGAAACTAGCCTTGAGGTAGGATAACCTGAAACAAGACAAGTCACGTGACTGGTTCCCAAGAAGTAGCAACTGGTTCGAGTTCCGGAACTTTATATAAGAGGGACCGGTAACTTTTACATGACGCTGTCATTAGAGGCGGTCAATTCACATAATTAAGATACTCAGTGACAGATTCGAGACCTTAACATACTCACGACTCAGGAACATTTTGTACTATTCCCATTTTTTTACTGACTCAGACAAAAAATCCAGTAAATATTTTTGTTTGATTCAAGAAATAATTTTTTTAGACTTTATAAATATTTTTAGACAAGTTTGTTGCATAGATTTGGACAATTTGTTTACTGAAAAGAGCCGCTGTTTTTTCAATGAAATTGAGTTGAGAAAGTTTTGTCTGCATTTGCAAATCTGTGTGTAGGCCCGTTTCTAGACAAAATATTTACTAATGTATTGAATTTCTTTACAGTTGGCAAATATTTGACCAAATATGCGTAACCATTACTTTTGCTCTGGGTTAGTGTGATTTAACTTTTTTCTTATATTACAAAATAAAATTAATTAAAGCTGCAAAAAGCTTTTTTTATATAATTTTTAATAAATGCGAACCAATATTTAAAAAACAACTTTGGAACTAAATGAAACAAAATTTTAGTTTATCTGTTGGTCACATTTTTTTGCAAAGTGTGACAGTAGCTTAGAAAAGACATTCTATTAGAAGGAAGGTGGAAGGAGTATTCTCTTTTTAACCACCGACCAAAAAGGATGCGTATTATAAGTTTGTAGTGTGTCTCTGTGTATCTGTTTATCTGTGTGGCTGAACCGATTTTGTTTATTTTTTTCTGTTTGGAAGGTGACTTTATCGAGAGTGTTCCTAGCTATGTTTGAAAAAGAAGATATTCTTTTTTCTTACAATAGGTGTTCCACATCCTCAGAGTAAATTTTGTTAAAGCTCACCTGTCGAAAGGTAGAAGAAGCATTTTCTGCAGCTTGCTTAATGTTTGCCTCAAACTGTGTAATAGACGCCTCTATATCTTCAGGCGTTCTCAGCGGCAAATTTTCAGTGCAATGCGCACTTACATATTTTTTATATTTCAGCCAATCAATGCGTGTGTGCATCAAACCGCGAGTGGGTGAGTTTGTTGTGAGTGAGTATAAAGTTATAATAGTGGATGAGTGATCTGAAGATAAATCTAAGGAGGCTTCAACTTTAACTATTTCGCTGGGAACTACTTTTACTGCTCCGAAGTCAAGAACATCAGGTATATTTCGGCGTGAATAAATATTGAATGCATTGCAGAGATATTTATAAGTTTGTTTACGTTATCGTTGCACCTATTTTCGGAACTGTGGGGAAGTATTATGTTGCGTGTAGTTGGGTTACCAGTGACCTTTGAGTTTAAGTCTCGAAGAACTATCTTGATATAGCCACAATCTATTTGTTCCATCACTGTATCGAGATGTTCGTAGAAGTCATCCTTATCTTCGTTGCTCGTGGTGTTGGTTAGAGTATATTAATATTGGATAAAGATGATGTTCCTTAGCTTACCGCGAAATCTTACTGCGATTATCTTATTTAAGATTGGCTTTTATTCGGCTTGTGAACGGTGTGATTCAGAAGATAGGATAAAACCAACACCGATGGAATGTGTCTTGTCGTTTTCAGAGTCCATTTCTATTTCTAAAGCAATATTTTAGAAACACTTGTTGTTTTTCGAGCTGATGAATGATTGATCGGTCCATCGAGACTTATTCCATTCCGGATTTTTGGCTTTTTAGTTCATCCTCTTTCATTGTTTTGAGTGTTTTAACTTCCCACGTTGTGGAATGTTCTTTGCTTTAGCGGTCCGCCGACCTTACCAGCATGGGAAGCTCTATCGGTAGCTATGTTACAGCCAGCAGTGCTCTGCACTTACTGAGCGTCCTCATCGCAACAAGATGAAAGTCCGTCGAGGATGCTCACCTATCATATAGATGATATTATATATGCCTTCATTTTGCTGGTACTTTTTCTTGTCACCAGTAGGTGTTCAATTAAATATTTGTATAGTTAAAAACTTTATGTGTTGAAGACAGTCACATATTAAGCACCTACATAATCGAATGGCAATTGCTATACATATTGACATAAAAGTGTTAAAGAAGATCCTGTTTGTTAACTTTTTGACAAAATGATATTTCAAATGCTGGGTGGGATATTTAGATGTCAATTTAACTTCATTAGTACAAGTAGTATGATAATAGAAACATTATAACAATCTCCCCCATTGACATTTAAGAGTATCTGTTTACCATTAAAATATCATTAGTCATTAAGATAATATATTATAAAATTAAGGAAGGAAAATAAGAGAAATTTTCAAATTAATAGATATTTTATTAAATATTAAGGTATAATAAAATCTAACTAAACGGAAGCTATTTAATTGCAGTTTGTGCGCTGAGTTTTTACTTTAAATGGTTCTATTTTAATTGTCTTTCGAATTAATTGATTAGAGTTATGTCGATAAATTTGCGCATTATGACAGTTTTAACTTTCTAATTTTCTTCGCAGTCGGTTTTTCGAAATTTTGTCCAATGTGAACTGGACTAATAGCAGAATTTTCCATAATGACTCGCATTAATCTTTTCCTTTCCCAATAATTAATAACAGGTTTTTCCACTTTTCTGCGAAGCACCATAGATTTTCACCAGTTCCGTTGCCGCAGAATCAGCATCGTTAATTTAGTTACAATCTGCGGTCGTATTTCACTAGCTAAATGATTTTCTAGGGACTATCTTCGCGAAATATATTTACAAAGTGATAATACGCACAATATTTTCGAGGAAAATACAAAGTACGTCTAGAATAATTTTTTGATGTTGTGTGATTACTTTTGTTATGATCAAATAGTGTGTAATTGCTTTTGACGCTAATAGGTGACACCATTATCAGTTCTTTTCTTAAAGAAATATACCGTCTTTTCTTGAATTCGTTCATTCTACACACTTCTTAAAATTAAGGTTGGCAACCGATGCCGTAATTAATACTGCAACCGATTAAATACCGTTTAAGATTTTATACCGCTATCACTACTGATATCGTAAATGCTTTCGGTTGTAAAATACCGTCATTCAAATACCGTTTCCTTCAAAACCTTTATCATACCGGTACCATCATTTCGGTGTGAAAAACATAATAATACGGCAAAAATTTATTTTTTTTTAAATTTCTGTTTTGCAAATCGAATAAATTTTTAACCCTTTCGTTACAAGTTTTCAAATTCAGGCTTTAAAAATCCAATTTTGTTACTATTCGGCCTTAGATATTTTTAATAAATAAAATTTTTTTTATTTTTTTCAAAAAGTTTACTTCAAAGTGGTTTTTAGGATGATGCCATATGGACATATTTGTACTAAATGGTGTATAAAAACACATGGGCGGGCAGAAGTAAATGGGATCCTACAGTTTTTGTAGGAACGAGTCTTTTTTCAATTTTCACGTTGGTCGCAAAACGAATTATCTGAGGGATGAGTCCATTATTTTATGGAAGGACCCAAGAAAAGGTGGAAAAGAGCAGTTGCATTTTTTAAACAAGGTGATTTTTTACTATTATCTATAGTTATAATTTATTTGGAAGCAGTTTCTCCAAAAAATTCAAATTGCGCGAAATTTTGACTTTTTGCAAGATGAGTAAATATGATTTTGAAAAGGGAAAAGGCACTTAGGCACTTTTTTAGAAAAAATTGCTAGATTCAGTTGAAAATTTTCCAACTATAACCTTGCTTTAGTTGTATATACACAATTAAAATAAAAACTTTACCACATCTTTCGTTTGTATCGATATGGATACATGCATAATTGAAAAATTCGCAGTGCTTTTTTAAGTATTTGAAAAAAAAATTATGCAGAATATTATTTTAAAGTCTTCTTATATATATATATATATATATATATATATATATATATATATATATATATATATATATATATATATATATATATATATATATATATATATATATATATATATATATATATATATATATATATATATATATATATATATATATATATATATATATATATATATATATATATATATATATATATATATATATATATATATATATATATATATATATATATATATATATATATATATATATATATATATATATATATATATATATATATATATATATATATATATATATATATATATTTTATTATATATTTGTTTTATATGTATAATAAAAAGCTCTGTTTTGACCAAAAATAAAAAAGTAGTTAAATTACTTTGGCTAAAGTTCTTTTTACAATTTAATCTTTCGATAAAATTTTTATTATGTTTTATTTAAGAAAGAAATTCTAGAGCATCCCAACAGGTACAGAATTTAATGTTCTAAGGCTGTTGTTTATGTCAAAAATTATTCTAGACAATCTTTTAAGCGTATGTAATTCGGCTCTTTGGATCACTTCCGTCCTATGACAAGCACGTGTTAAATTCATTGATGTTTCACCAGAAATAGAACTACTTCTGAGCGAGGTCATCAATGCTGTAATTAATGATTTGTATGTTCATTTTTTGCTGGGATGTAATGATTGAACATTCAAAGAAAAATCTGGGTGTACGGAAGGTTGAACTGATCTCACATGTTTCGAGACCACTATAGGCTTCTCATCAGAGCCTTTTACCTACTCTACCAGTGACGGCAGCATCAATATCGTAGCGAAAATCCTACTAATTTTAGTAAGCTCAATTAACAGATGTTGTTGCCACCTCGCGGCGAGTCGTACCTATTATTAATGAACTTTTTCTAAATGTTCGGAACTTCACTGTGGTGGTCTCGAAACATCTGATGTCAGTTCAACCTTCCGTACATCGAAATTTTTCTTTGAATGTTCAACATTTCCATGCTTTAGAATTTCTTTCTTAAATAAAAAAAAAATAAAAACATGATAATAATTTGATCGAAAGATTAAAATGAAAAAAGAACTTAAGCCAAACTAATTAAATAACTTTGGATAAAAACCATACACTTCGACTAAAAATTCTTAACTCAATTATTAAAACTCTAAAGGCACTTACCTAAAGCATGAATGTGTACTGTTCAAAAACTTGGGCAAAATAAACATTCAATAACCCCAGCATTGAAAATATCGATGATATTCCACACTGTTAAGACCGAAATTAAAAAAAGCTTAAAAATATTTGAATATGCTAAACGAAAACACAGTTAGTGAAGTTCCGAACATATAGAAAAAGTTCATTAATAATAGGTAGACTCGCCTCAAGGTGGCGACACAATCTGTTAATTGTGCTTACTAAAATTAGTAAGATTTTCGCTACGATATTGTTGCTGCCGTCACTGGTAGTGTAGGTAAAGGGCTCTGATGAGAAGACTATGTTGGTCTCGAAACATCTGATGTCAGTTCAACCTTCCAGACATTCAAATTTTTCTTTGAATGTTCAATATTTACATGCTTTAGAATTTCTTTCTTAAATAAACAAAAATAAAAAATAATATGATCGAAAGAATAAATTGAAAAAAGAACTTAAGCCAAACTAATTAAATAGTTTTGGATAAAAACTATACAGTTCGACTAAAAATTCATAACTCAAAATTAAAAATATTTAAGACATGTTGTTTTAATTCGTATTTTTTTAATAAAAAAAAACAAAATTGTTTCAAAAAGTGGCTTAAAATAAGAAATAAATCAAATTAATGTGGTTCGTGCGACAAGCTTATCAATTTACGTGTGTCCATATGGATGCAATATAGTGAAAGGGTTAAGAACGTTACGCAAGTAATAAGAGTCTGACCGAATGTATGGTTTCGGAAGTAGGCAAAAATCTTCGTTCGACGTTCGTTAAAATTAAGTTCAAACGCTTGCTTGGATTTTTTGACAAATTCAATCTAGCCCCGCACAGTGCCATATAAATAAAAAATAATATAAAAAATGGAAATATAGCAGTTTCTAAAGTGGCCGCCGATATTAATGTGTTGTTTTCACAATGCAAACAAGCACTGCTTGTCTACAATTTATATGAATAGCACTCAGTTTTTTGAGTGATTTCCATACAAATTTTAGACAAGCAGTGCTTGTTTGCATTGTGGAAACAGCACATAAAAGAAGTGTAGTTGATCTTAAGTTTAAAATTTTAAGGGTGCCCCAAAGACTTAGAGTAGGCGCACTCCTGTGTAACAAAATATATTTTTGGATTTAAAAAAAATTGTTTTTGAGAAAACTTTCCGCTCTTTCATTTTGTTTTAATTTTTATGAAAAATAGCTTATAGTGTATAGATGATTCGTTTCAAGTTTAATATAGTCATAATATAATATATATAGTCATAGTATAATATAGTCATAAACTATAAAAATCAGACACAACAAATGCTTAGCATGACCGCTTCACAAATAATGCCCCATATTACAGAATTTGTTTAAAAAATTTTAATTACTGCGGTAAACAGATCATACAAAATTGGACCTACTTTTTTATACAAATATCAACTTTAAGGCATCTATTCTCCAAACGCCAGCTTGGAATTATTAAATAAAAATAAATATTTCGGTAAGAATTTTTACAGCAAATTTCAAAGTCGCATTTTGGGGGTTTTTTTTGGAAATGTTTTATGTTTTTTTTTCATTGTATTCAGTAGAAATTTCTTATATCTGTGGTTTTCTTGAAGAAGCGCGTATGTCTAAAAAACAATTTTTTCAGGAGATCCGAAATACTTTATGTTTCATACTACGGACTCTATGTGATTTTTATCAAACTTTTTTTTTACAGTCATGTAAACATATGTGGTAAGAAGATTGTGTAAACATTTCAGGCAAATGTTCCCAAAGGGTAAGATCCTAGATAATAAGTAAAAAAACAATTTGCCAAGGATGCTAAAAGTGTGTGCAGAAAAAAAGCTTATGTCGGTAACTGTTGTTTAAATTGAATTAATTCAAGCACACAAGATTCATTTTACTGCAACTGCTTGCGTACAAGTAACTATAGGTTTTTGTTAACTGAACAATAATCAAAAAATATTTCGGATATGTGTTCAAAAGGAACAACGCATGTGGTGGAAAAATGGGGAAATAATTTTTGCCGCAATTTCAGCATTTGGACATATAGTACATTCTTTAAATTTGTGGCATGAATATAGAAAATAGAAAATTTTCTCACGAAGAAAAATAGCGTCGAAATATATTACACACACGTACCGTGGCACGGTGTGTCGAATGAGCAATCTGAAAAGACAAGTAATATTATATCTCGCGATACAGGTAAGTTACGTGCTTGAAATTTCGTATACATAGAACTGAAAAAAAAGAAACTGAATTTTTGTTCATCAAACTACGAATATGGTATTTTAATTGCAATCAAAATTTAAGCAAATGATTTTTGGCATTCCTTACAGTTATAGCGACTTTTAATCAATATTAAGGCTTGCTTAAAATTTTGAAAATTGTCGCAAATTTCCGCTATATTCGCGAAAGACGTAATATATCCAAAGTTTTTGGTTTTCTTACATTTTTATAAATTTTAAAATGTTAGCAAGCTTTTGCGAATGTTCATAATTTTCGTGATTTTATTGACTTTCCTTATAGTTTTAGCGAGTTCTAAAAAGTTTTAGGGATTGTTTTCAATGCTGCGATTTTATGCGAATTTTCGGCATATCCCCGAAACTGTTTTTCTTTATCTATTTATAAACTTTAGAACCAGTTTAAACTCTTTAGCATCTTTTAGTTCTTTAGTTATAGGTCCAACAAGGTTGTTTATGCCCGATGTAGTTAAGCTTGACACCCTATAGCTCACCAAATATTTCAATAGGCTGGTCTAAATTTTAGCATTCATTGATTTTTACATACATTGTTTTTAATGGGATCGCAAGTTCCAAAGATACAGCTTTATTATCTTTTATTTTCAATTGGAGCCACAGTAAAACGTTTTGTTTTACAAAATAAGGCCTTTACACAGTGTGTGTAGGGCCTTATTTTGTATATTACATACGTAAAGGGTGTTTGTTTTGGGAAATGCTTTTGTATATGTTTTATTACATTCATTGATTTTACATGATGCAAAATGCGCAAAGTCTGTGGATGACCGCGATCTCCTTCGTTGTGAAGAATAAGGCTGTTAGAAACAGCGGAGAAGTAAGTCTTTATATAAAGTATAAAAAAAATTTACTGGGAAACGCCAAGGAAAATTCTTAATTTTTGTTTAAGTTGAACTGTATCATTCTTTATTTCAAACATTTTGTGTCATACATTTAATTTGCTATTTATACAGTCTTGCACATGATGTTGTCACATTTAATTCTTTCTTTCACCAAAGAAGCCAACAAGACAAATCCAGCAAGGCTAATTAGGTATGCAATAACTGTATACAAATTAAGATAACTTTTTAAATACTGCACTGATGTTGAAGATGAAATATTACATTCACGTACATATTTCATGACATTGTACTTGAACTTTTGTGTTAAGTTTTAAAACAAAACAACATTTTCAGCCAATGTAGCACCAATATTGATTTCAGCATCATGCAGCTACATGACTAGTTAGTTAGCTTCAATTCTGATTGTTTATTTAAGCAAAGTAAAAAAATCAAAGACTAATAATACTGTACAACACAAACAAGTAGGAAGGTTCTAATTATTGATTCTTTTAGAGGGGCCTAAGTGCCTTTAGATTTATGTGCCAATTAAGTTATAAGTTTTTGTCAAACCGTATGGGTTAAATCCAAAGAAATTTTGTTGTTTTGGGTATTGTTCAGTTTTAGTTTAATTTTTTTAATAAATTATATTTTTATTTAGAGAGCAATATGAGTTCATGAGTAATAGAGGGTTAAAGAGAAACGTTTTTCAAAAATTGCTTCCCTTATGGTAATAAATCTGGAACTTCTAAACATCTGATTGGATTTATCTGAATCTTCGAACATCTTTAGAACAGGAGGCAGGCTTTATAACGCGTTGCTTAGAATTCTTCTGGTTTAAGCACGAGAAAAGTTACAGTGGGCCAAAATTTGCCATCCGGGACTAAAAAATTCAGAGATTTTTTAAAGTTTTTTAAATGTTATCCAATTTTAAAAATTTAAAGCGCTTTGAGTTAAGCTAAAAAATACAAAGAAATAATAAGTTAGCACGTGTTTTCGTATCTCTCACAGCTTACACCTATTTTGACTATAGAGAACACATTTTTTTCTTGACTTTTTTAGTATTTCGCCTTTAAATTTTTAGTTTACAGTTCGATTTTATATTAAAATTCAACATTTGATCCTTGCCAAATTTTAAATAAAGCTGAAAACATTCTTAATATCTGCATTCTTGAAGTCTAAAAAAGGCTAAAAATTCAAAATTTTAAAATTTACCTGAAAAAAGCATTTTTTTAATTATCTTCATTATTTCCAATTTTGCAAAAAACTTTATTTAACAGATTCACTATTCAATTACATATCACAACGGGCAATCCATTGACAATGTACTTAGCTCCCAAAATGTATTTTGTATTTTGGACATGCACCCTACATTCAGCAATGCCCGAAAATCGTAAGTTTTAAAAATATTTGTTGTGTTTAGGGGCCTGTAAAAAATTGTGGCAGTGGATTTTGATAATTCAAACAAACAACGTTGTAGAAGGTTGATAGTTCTAAGAATTATGGCAAAAGTTGAAGACAATCTGTTCATAAATGTGGATATAAGCGCAGATATTCTGAAAAAATTCTAAATTTAAGAAAAATAAAGCATTGTACCATAAAAAATACATAGTAAAATAATTATATTTTCCTAAATTGACGATTGAATTGATTATTGAAGAAATTATTCGAATATCTTTTACTTATCTCGAGATATTCCGATTGTAGGGTAAGCAATTCAAGGAATATAAAGAATTCTCTTAACTTCTTTCCTTTTATTCACACAAGTGTTATAATTTCTAAAATTCTAACTAAACTTCATGAAAATAAAAAAACTGCATTTCTACACAGAAAAAAATAAGTAAAAACATTTTTAAATTAAACGGTTTTATTGTAATGAAACATAATAATAATGCAGATAATGCACTAAAAGCTAAAAAATAATTATGTAGTACCAGGTGCTAGCTAGCACACCACTCTCCTCACAAACATAGGTCATTGATCAGACTAAAATAAAACCGTGGGCTATTGTTGACTATAGATATCCGAAAGTCGATGCGCCTATGCTTGTGAGGAGAGTGGTGTGGTAGCTGGCACCTGGTACTACATAATTATTTTTTAGCTTTTAGTGCATTATCTGCATCATTATTATGTTTCATTATAATAAAACCATTTAACTTAAAATTTTTTTTTACTTATTTTATTTTTAAGTTTTTTAGTTTCTTACCTTATGTCCTAAACTCTATGATCTGGCATTTAGTTTCGGATTGTACCTTGGATTTGGATTTTTTCGTGGGGTGCTGCGTTATAGTAGCCAATCGCTTTCATTAAAACCAATATTGAGCGGGCTGACAATACCTATGCATGAATATAACCCCTCCCCCCTCTTTTCGTACTGGCCACCATTTTGGAATTGGAAGATTTTCATTGCGTACTGTATTCTACTAGTCAAAACCTTTCATTTGATATCCATATTGAGGTGTTTATAGACAAATAACTAATAACCATTTTGTGGTGGCGGCCATCTGTGATTTACAATAATACTGAATACACATAATAGTAACGTCATCAGATAAATCTGTCATGAAAATTTAATGTGTTCACTAAATTTCAGATCAATCGGTTAACACAAAAGGATATGACTAAATATTGCTATTTATGGGCGTGGCGCCGCCCCATTTTTAATTACAAAATTGTATAGTCACCGTAAGTAAAGGTGCCCAGCAAATCCCAGATTAATCGGTTAAAAGAAAGGGATAAAACTAAGTATTAATTTGTATGGGCGTGAAGCCACCCATTTTTTAAACTAAATTGTATTGCCGTGAATGGTAAAGCTATTTACCAAATTTCAGATCAGTCGGTCAAGAAGAAGGGGGTAAAAATCAATATTACTTTTTATGGGCGTAGCCAAGCTAACTTTTCTAATCTCTGAATTGTGTAGTAATCAAAAGTAAAGGAGTGTACTAAATTTTGGATCAATCGATTAACAGGAAGGCGTTAAAAGTAAGTATACTTTCGTAATTACTAAATTGTATAGTCATCTTAACTAAAGGTGCCACTAAGTCTCAGATCAATTGGTTAACAGGAAAAAGCTAAAACTAAGTATTACTTTCAATGGGCATGGCACCGCCCACTTTTTAAATTATAAAAGTGTATAGTCATTGTAAGTAAAGGTGTCCAGCAAATCTCTGATCAATCGGCTAACAGGAAAGGGCTAAAACGAAGCACTACTTCTTACGGGCGTTGCGCCGCCCACTTTTTTAAACACAAAAGTATATAGTCATTGTAAGTTACGATGTTCAGCAAATCTCAGATCAATCGGTTAAGAGGAAAGGGCTAAAACTGAGTACTACTTTTTATGGGCGTGACGCCAACAACTTTTTTAAATACAAAAGTGTAGGGTCATTGTAAGTAAAGGTGTCCACTAAATCTCAGATCAAATGTTTAACCAGAAGGGGCTAAAACTAATGTTACTTTTTATGGCCGTGGTGCCGCCCACTTTCTTAAATACAAAAGTGTAGAGTAATTGTAAGTAAAGGCGTCCACTAAATCTCAGATCAATTGGTTAACAGGAAAGGGCTAAAACTAAGTATTACTTTTTATGGGCGTAGCACCGCCCACTTTTTAAATTATAAAAGTGTATAGTCGTTGTAAGTAAAGGTGTCCAGCAAATCTCAGATCAATCGGCTAACGGGAAAGGGCTAAAACGAAGCATTACTTTTTACGGGCATGGCGCCGCGCACTTTTTTAAACACGAAAGTGTATAGTCATTGTAAGTTACAGTGTCCAACAAATCTCAGATTAATTGGTTAACAGGAAGGGGCTAAAGCTAAATGTTACGTTTAATGGGCGTGGCGCCGCCCACTTTTTTAAATACAAAAGTGTAGAGTAATTGTAAGTAAAGGCGTCCACTAAATCTCATATCAATTGGTTAACAGGACTAAAACTAAGGGCTAAAACTAATTACCACTTTTTGTGGGCGTGGCGCCGCCCACTTTTCTATTCTGTCACCAAAGCTACAGGCTCTTACGAAATTTCAGATCAACCGGTCAACAGGAAGCGGGGTAAATTTTTAATTACTAGATTTGACCCGTCGACACAAACGCGACAAACTCCACAAACTCTACAAACAGGGTAAGTTAAATAAAACCATTTAAAAATCATCTCCATAAAATTTTCAAACCAAAAACATGTCTAAAAATAAATTTAATTTTCGTTAAATATTGCTTACTGATTTATTGAATTTTGTGCGAAATTTCATAAATGCTTAATGGATGATATTACAAAATATATAGTAAATATTTTTGTTTGATTAAGTAAATTATTTTGTTTAGTATAGGTTAGTATTTTTAGGCAAATTGTGTTACATATTCAGACAAAAATATTGTTTGATATATAACAGAAAATCCAATAAATATTTTTGTTTGATTCAGTAAATTATTTTGTTAAGAATTTGTAAACATTTTTAGACAAATTGTTTTGTAGATTTATACAATTTAATTATGGAAAATCCACCGTTTTTTTTCAATAAAATTGTTAAGCTGTTTTAGTCTTTATTTACAAATTTGTTTTTGGATCCGTTTCTACACAATATATTTACCAATACATTGAATTTCTTTACTGATAATGTAATTTCTTTTTTTTCTGTGTAATGTTATACAATACGTTTATGTACGGAAACACTGAAGGCCACCAAGACACACGTTATAAAGACTGACTGACCCCTCCTCTAAAGATGTTTGAAGTTTCAGTTAAATCCAAACATCAGTTTAGAAGTTCCTGATTTATTACCATTTATTTTGCAAAAGTAACAAATAAAAGTCTGCCTTATTGTGGAACCTTTTTCACTTCCAAAATCTGAGTTTTTTTGAATTGAATTTATTTATTTAGTTCCATTTTTATTATTTTCAACAAAAAATCCCCATATTAATATAAAGATTAAACAAAATTATTTATCTACAAAATAGTCTTATAAATCAGTAAATGGTGTAACGATTTTTAGATTTAAGTGGCAAAAAAAAAAAATAAATAAATAATTTGTTAATGTTTGGTAAGTCTGTATGTTGAGCAAGTGTATACTAGAAATTAATCAAGGATTATTTTCAACTGCCAAAAGACATTTTCTTGCTTCTTTGGGAAAAATGTGCAGAAGATGGTGGGAATAAAATAAGTAGAGTTTACTTTCAAAAGAATAAGAAAAAAGTAGTTATTTTAGTGAGCATCATTGAACTTTTTTTTTCAAATCTTCATATAAAGCATTATTATTTTTTGCGTCGGATAAAATGAACTTGTTTGGATTATGTGACTTATTAAACTTTGCAAACTTTTCCAGCAATTTCCGCTAGTGAAACAGCAAATTATAGTTTTTTTCTTTGCAGTTTCCTTTGAAAGAAACTACATCACAGTATTTCTGTATTGTTTTCTTTGTTATGTGCAATTTCTAAAACTTTTAAACCAAATGGAAAATCTACAAAAGCACTTACAAGCATATTTCATTCTATTTTCTGTGGAAACAAATATTTAATTTGAAATATTTGTAGTTTAGCAAAAGTTTTTTGTTGCCTATTTTATTTAATCAATTACATGCATATTTTCTCATTCAGTGTGGAAAAGAAAAACTTCAAGAAGAATCTTCTTCCTCGATTATATAAATATATGTCTGTATTACATATTCACCCCTATCGTGAATAAAAAGTGAAATTTATGTTTCTATGAAATTTTCATTTCCCTTCGAGGGAAAATTGCTATCGTGAAGTTCCCATGAAAATTTTTTTCCGCTATCAGTTCTCAGTGAATGTAGGAAGAAGCTTAATAAAATAAATTAAAAATCAAAGAAATTTTTGTTAAAAAATACAAAAAAATGCAGTGCTAAGTAATTCCAGTTCTTTGATTCTGCAATTTTGCATTCCTTGAGGAATCTAAACAAAATAGAATTGTTCGTCCAATATTGCTAGATGCATCCAATGCCTTGGAGTACTCGAGACATTGCAGGCAGCCAAATTCAATCAAATAGTCTTTTGGTGTTATATTAAATTTTTTCAAGAGTGAGTAAAACTGAGTTTTTATATATTTTGGACGCGTTGAGTGATTCTCTACAGACGCGGAAAAAGCGTTTGCTATTCCATCACCTCAAAACTTAGCCCATGTGTGATAGAAAGGTGTTGCAAGGAGTTAGCATTAAAATAAATGTGTTAATATTAAGATAAATGAACATATTTGTCCTAAAAATAAGTACTTATAAGTTCTAATAATTAATTGGAAGGATAAAATAGCAATTACATGATGTATGTTTCCAGTTCGCCCGCTAAAATAAAGTGAACAAAAATAGAGGAAAATGGAAAAATTCCACGTGAAAAAAATCATTCATGATAAGGGGAATTTTTCGAATTTTTATTCATGATTGTAAAACAAGGGAAAGGGAATACATTTCGAAAGAAAAAGTATTCACGATAGGGGTGATTATGTATAATAAAAATGGAAATTATAATGCGAGCTGATGAAGTGCTATTATTAGAAAATGAAGCTTCATAATCTCGTCGTCAAAATTCAAAGACGACAAAATACAATTCTCCGTACGCAGGGTACGTTAGAAATTCAGGCACTCCTAATGATCCCAACCAGTGATGCGATTTTTGAGTGCTTAAAAAATAGGGCGTGTGTTTAGAATGGAAGCCGCAGGGTAGTCGCAGCAGAGGGCGCCTAAACCTAACAAGGCCACAAGCAAAACGTTTAGCACACAACAGGCAGAGCTATCGCGAATTTGTTACTTAAAAAGTAAAATATTAGTGTGGAAAAAAGCACGTTAAAAATTAAAGCTAATGATCACTGTGGATGTTATAATGAGGGTCCTAGATGACGGAACAATATTCCAAAATAGGTCTGACCAAGGAAGTCTAAAGTTGTCTCGTTACTGCTGGATCATTAAATTCTTTAGCCCGCCGTTTAATAAAAGCAAATACTCCACGGGCCTTATTAATGCACATATTTATGTGATTGATGAACACAAGCTTTTTATCAAAAAGAACTCCAAGATCAAGAAACTCATCGACGCACTCCAATGTGCAACCTCCTCAAGTGAAGCACCCACTACAGTTAGTTCTTCTGGAAAAATGCATATGTTTGCATTTTTTTAGATTTAAAGCCAATAGGTTCTACTTACACCATTTAAAAAATGAGTCCAAATCTCGCTGTAGATATGATGGACTGAGTTGATTATCTGAATTCAGCAAATTATACTGATGATGGTAAATCATTGATATAAAGTAAGAAAAAAATAGGCCCAAGATGACTGCCTTGCAGAACACCAGTTTTAACATAAATTCTTTTAGAAAAAACATTAATGAAACGAACACATTGATGTCTGCCTTCCACATACGATTTTATCCAATTCAAAGTTCTATTGGAGAATCCCATTAAATACAATTTCTTCAATTAGAGGCAGTGATTAACTCTATCAAAAGCCTTGCTGAAGTCAGTGTACATAACATCTGTATATTAACCATTTGTGAAGCCACGATTAATGATTGTAGTTAACTGCAGCAGATTAGTTGAAGTAGAACGTCCTAGAAACCTATGTTGGGATGGTGTTAAAACACATGAAATTTCATGACAAAGAGCCTCGCAAATATCTTGTTCAAATAGTTTTGGGATAGAACTTAGCTTGGCGATACCTCTATAATTGTTTACATTTGACTTACAGCCTGATTTAAACAGTGGTATAATAAATGATTCGTTCCATAGTTGAGGAAAATAACCACACACTTAATTGACAAATTTTCAGCACAATTCATCAGAATACAGTTAGGAACGCCATCAGGACCGCTGGATGTTGAAAATTTTAGTTTCTTCATAAAGAAGATAACATTAGATGTATGGATACAAGGAAGCAAAATTGGTTGTTGTTCTTGTATAGGAAAAGGATAGTTACGTGATGTGTGGTATTTTGCATCAGAATAAGTTAAGGCGAAGAAATCAGCGAACATATTACTTATAACAGGTGCATCAGATGAATCTATCTCGGAATATTTCATGGTAGAGGAGTAACTATTTAACTTTCTTTTGGTGTTCACAAATGTATAAAACTATTTGGGGTCACGTTTGAGATTTTGTTTAATATTATTTATATAATATTTGTACAGCCTCAAATTAAGTAAATTGTATTGAGCCCGCAATTTACAATATTTGATATATTTGATTAACGACGAGGTAGATTTATACTTTTTATAATGTTTTTTTTTGATTTTTTAATCGTGATAGCGTTTTAGATGCCCAGGCCAGGGAGGGCGAAATGAGGCAGTGACGAAGTGCTTTGGTACACACTCATCAATATAGTCCTTTAAAATTGTATCAAATGAGTTAATAGTTCCATCCATAACATCAGGAGATTCATCAGATATAAAGAGGATAGCAATCCAGTTTGTATTGGTTAAAAAATGTTTTTGCCCTTAAAGGCTTTTTTCATAAATTTTTTTATTGTGCTATCTAGCAACCCGTTGTTTCTATATAATACTGGTTTACAAAAAAATGCACCTAAAAAATTAGATGTTTTTTAAGCTAAATTGGGGCTGCTGAACACGAATATGGCATTCATTTATTTTTTCTTAAGAACCGTTTTCGAGATATTCGCGAAAAACTAGTTTTTTTGCAGTTTGTAAAGATATTCCCAAAAATCTTGAGTACTGTTTACTTGAATTGAGCAAGTTTGGCATTGTTGCATAGATATGCTTTTTCTCTTTCAGTTCATATTTATACTGTGCTGATCAGCTAAAAATTCACTGAATTACAATCCTTTACATTTGAAAAAAATTTAATTTTTTGCGTTTTTTCAAAATTCACCATTTTGAAATGCTCTATTAAAGCAAACAAAAAATTTAAAATTTTTGTTTTGACCCATATCTTAAATAAAATTTTGTTCCCAACATACAAAAAGTAAAATTGTTAACATGGGGCAAACATTTAGAAAGTTACAATAGATTTAGTGAAACATCCGATTTTGAATTTTAATAAAAAAAATTTTTTATGGAGTATGAGTATAAGAAAAATGCCAGTGGAGCAGAATTAAATATTTTGGAAATATATCAACCATTTCTAACTCTAGTCCGATCAGTATAAAATTTTACGTGGAGATATCAAAGGAGTGTTCTTATGTATTTTAGGAAGATGAGCTTCCCATATTTCTCAGGTTCAGAGGTGTAAAGTGCAAAGTAGTGCACTTCGGTCAAGTACAATTTTTCAACACTTGTCTGTTTCTCACTCGATTCCAAATTTTTTTTGTCCTTATATACCTTGTAAAGTTCTAAAAAGTCTTTGGTTAAACAAATATCTTGCATAGTTAGTGAGGTATATTAATTTTAACATTAAAGTTTCTAAATTTTTCAAGTCCTTGGTCCAGTATTTTTAAGATATAGGATCCAAATAACAACCGATTGTCACAATTATTTCTTTGTTCTTACATGACAAAATTTAGAATAGTTAAAAAAATAGTTGACGGAAGTATACAAATATACAATCTTTAATTTGCAAATTGAAATATTTTGAATTGTTCTCTCTATAAAATTTTTTTCTCAAGGATCAAATAATTATTATATAAAACAACTTAATCGAATTTACAATTTTTGGTAGGCATGCACCCTTTTGAAATCTACCTATTTTTTAGATTTATTGGACCTTTCTTAAGAATTCTAATGATTATGAGAAACAAATCATAGTTTTCACATAAATTCCTATATAACTGCAAAATTTCATTGGAAAATATCAGTAATGAACGATTTTATAGAATTAAGAAAAAATTTAATATGCACAAAACACCACATAGCATCATTTTTCCATTTGTTTTGCGTAAGTCTTTTATAAAAATTTTAATTATAAAAATCTGAATACAGTATTGAAAACTACACATAATTTTGGTAACTTTGATATGCGATATGTCGACCTTTCTTTTTCAAACGAGTAAAAGTAATGGAATGGAAGCAAAAACTCGTACTGATATGAGGACCAACGAATGAAAATTAAAATTAAAATTTTTATGTGTTCATTAAATATGTTGTAACTTTCTCATGTAACTAATTTCAACTAATTTTCCGATGTAACTAATTTTAAGCTTGCTATATTTGGAACAACAATTTCTTTAAGATGTGGGTCTAAAATAAATTTTAAAGAATTTATTTTGCCTTACTGGAGCGACTTAAAATAGTAGATTTAAAAAAAAGTGTAAAAACAAAGTTTTTTTCAAATCTAAAGACCTGTAACTCATTGAATTTTGATCCGATCAACACATTTTGAATATGCACTGAAAGAGGAAAAGCATATCTATGCAACAATGCCAAATTTGCTCAATTCAAGTAAACTGTACTCCAGATTTTTGGAAATAGCCTTATAAACTGCAAAAAAAACACTTTTGTTGCGAATATAGTTGTTAAGAGAAATATATGAATGTCATATTCGTGTTCAGTGACCCCAAATTACCTTAGAAAACATTTCATTTTTGAGGTGATCGCAAAAAGTTTAAAATTTGTGAACTTGTGTAATTGATTGGAGTTCAAGGTCGGGATTTACAAAATGACAAAACAGTCTTTATTTCATCCTATATATTTCCCTATCTCAATGGATAGATTGGCTTGTTTTGTGCAGTGCATATTTGTCTCTAAATAAAAATACAATTTAACTGAAAATTAAATTAAAACCGAACTCAAGCCAAAATAATTAAATTTTTTTGGATATAAACCCATACAATTCGACTAAAACTCATAACTTAATTGTAGTTTAATATTAAGCAGATATATTTGTATAAAAATTTCTGTTTCTGTTAAATCTTATTATATACAATAGAATCTGGAAGAAAAATTTCTTAAATTATTTATTGGGACGAACCAATTTATACACAAACTCTATGTAAGGACATGCCACGGAACTGACATTTCAGAGAGATATTTCAAGTTTTCTTTCGATTTAAATTTGCACTTTCAAAAAAATTTTACTAAACATATTGAGGAGGGCCTAATTTATATAAAATTTTGATAGATTTTTACAATGACCAATCAGACAAAACAGACATAAAAAATTACGGTTATAAATCAAAGTTTTATATTTTTTTACAAATTTATTTAATTAGTTTGTCTAAATATTGAACTAAAAACCCGAAATAATAAATTTCAGACTTATGCTTATTTACAATAAAAATGACCTAATTAAACAACTTTTTATAAAAAACCATACAGTTCGACTAAAATTCATAACACAATTGTTTTTTACATATTTAAAAAGTTTTATTTGCACAAACATATTAAATAAATGTATCCGAAAGAAATTTGTTCAGACAAACTATCGAAACGTCTTAACGAATTCCTTACGACAAATCTGGTTTCAGATTAACTACCGAAATGCCTTAACGAACTCGTTACGACAAGTCTGAATTCAGAAAAAGTCGAAACCTTTAATTTGGTGGGGTAGCATATTAGTATGTACTACGAAAAGGGTAAATAATGAAGAATTTTCGTTAAATTTTGCCGGGATTATCTTCATTGTCCCTATTAGGATATGACTATTTTGAAATTGTACTGTCGTAGTGGTACAATTGTACCAAATGAGCATTAATTGTACCAAAATTTTATAATCTAGTAAAAACACAGCGATTCATAATAAAAATAGCTTTAGCTACTCGAAAAATATTTAACGGCAGGGGCTCATTTAAACCCAGTTAAAGGAGCTTCTAAAAAAAGTCAATCGTATATGTTCTAGTTTCCAAGGCGAATTCACTAGAGGCTACACCTTTTTAAGTTGAAATTGAGAAAACATAAATTATTATTGCCAAAAGAGCAAATTTGAAAGCGGACTATGTTCTCGTTTTCACTTTTGAGCAAACAAATTCTTATTATATTCACTTGAAAACAGTCAGGTGAATGCAAAACTAAACGAGAACATACAAAATTTTAGATCGCCAGTTTTCAAATTTATTCTTGCAAATTCGAATGCTGTATTTTTCTTAATTTCAATTTGAAAAATTGTAGCATGTGTTTTAGCATCCGAATTCACATGAACAACTGTGAAAATGTTTCGGAAGCTAGAAAACATGAATAAGATCATGAATTTGTGTTCCAAAAATGGTGCAAATCCGGATCATTTCAAATGATTTTTACATGGAGTTGTCTTTGCAAGCACTTCTCTTTTTTGAATCCTATTCAATAGATTTGAACTGATCTTCGCATGTTGACAAAAACAAATTTTTTTTTAAGCTGTTACAAGTTTGACTTGTCCGATAGTACGCTCTTCGTTGTATAATGAATAGTATTTGAAAATTTGTTGTATTGATATTTTGTCGAGTGGCACGAATATGGCTCGAACTAAGGAATTTTATTTCATTGCTTGTTTAAAAGTCAATGCATTTACTACCTCAGCCACATCATTAATAAAAACTTCCTGAGAAGTCGAAAATACAAACGTATTGATGATACCTTAGAAGCAGTTCAAAAGTAGTTCCTTAAAAACAACTTCCAATGTTTTTCATAACAACCAATTTTAGTTCATTAAAATTTTACAAGGAATAGAAGATATTAATCGAATTTGTGAATACGGCAATTTGATCTATATTAAAGAAAAGTTTTCTTTATTCTGAGACAATTTGTCGTAGTCAGAAATTCGAATTCGACATACATAGTCCGGGTGGTTGTCTAACCGAACAATATTTAACGTATAAAATAAAAAAAAGTTTACCAAATTTTTTTTTTGCAAAAGTAGAAAATAGTACCAGAAATATGTTGAGTGTACCAGCGTACCACTCAACTTTCGATTGTACCGAAAATGGTGCAATTGTACCACAAATACCAACAGTGTTCAGTGTATGTATGTATGAATGAATGTAAGTACGTTTTATGGCTGGGTGAAGGGTATATCAGGGTCGGCATTGCACTCTTACTTGTTTTGTGTATACTTTTTTGAGAGCTGGAATACTTCAATAAAAAGCACAGAATGGTAATTTATGTAATAATTTTTAATATATTTCTACTTGCAACGAAATTGTGATGGATGCCAGCAGTTTCGTCTTCAATTACAAAGGTTTTGTACCTCATTATCAAAAAATGAGCTTAAATAATTTTTTTCTTCTTTTATAACTTAATAATACAAAAACAACAAATAAACCCAATAGTGAATAGTTGTAAATTAAGGCTCCCTGGTGGCTACCAGATTTGTTTGATGGTTCCTTTTTTGTTTTGTTGGTTTAAAAAAGTTTTATTTGCCAAAAGAATAACCAGAGCAACAAAAGCTTGTAAAAACATTTACTTTTACTTGTGCTGTTGATGCACAGTGGCTTAAAAAGTTTTTATTTTGTATGAAATTGGATAGTTGGTGAACCAGTATTGAATTTGAAATTTAATATGTTATAAGTTAAGTTAAGCCATTAGCAAGTCATTAAGCTATAACTTCCTGAAGAATTGTACAGTAAAAATGAAACTTTGCCCAGATATACTTTTGAATATGGAGAATGCAAGGCTGCTATGAACTCAAAATTGGCTTATCTCGAGCTAAGAACATATTACTGATTTCCACAAAAATTCTAAAACACTTTCACCTTAAACTAATGCTGCAGCATCACGTGTATCTTTTTTTTAATTAATGCTTGATTTTTTTCTTAAAGTCTGTTATTCAAGAAAATTAATATTAGAATTTTTGCAAATTAAAAAGGCCGAAGAACAACAAGACAGTTGAATATAGTTTTTATCTTTTAATGTCTTTTTACTATTATCACAGGTGTTTTCTCTAAGCAAACAAATTTAAAAGAGTACAATACAGAATATTTTGTATAAGTCTCGCAAAGATAAAAAAAAATCTTACATTACACACATTGTACAGCTGCTTCAGCAAGTGCACGTGCTGAATTCTTCCAGCATATTTCAAGTGCAATTGATGTAAATAAATTTCTGTGATTCATGATTTTTTTTTTCACTTTTATATATAATATAATTTTTTAGCATTTTCCGGCTGACTGTCACATTGTTATTTATACTTATTTTTTTCGGCTTTCTGTTGTTCGCAAAAAATCTGTAAGATTTTATACTGCCAATTCTTTATGTACAAAATGTTTTATGTCAAAGAAACGCCTTTGAATTATGCCTGTTGTAAAATTTAGTGCTGCAATAATATATTTTTTCACCATTTAATTATGATGGAAACGATAAAAGTGTGGATAAAGCATTTATTTTATAGAATCTTGAGAAAAAGTTTTATTTAGATTTTATTTCAATGTTAAAATAAGAAAATTTTAGGCTTTTTTCGGAATCTATGGAAAGGTAAAAGTTATTCTCAAAACTATTTGGGTCCTCAATAAGGCTCACTCACGATGGTGTGTTGAAAAAAATAATTAAAGATTTAAAAATTTAAGTGTTCTGGTTATTCGGTGGTGTTGAATTCTATAAGCAGAAAAAATACACAAGCCCATACATATAATTACATTATGTATTACAGTTAAACCGCGATTATCCGGGTCGCGGTTAATATAGGTTAATAGATGTTACATAAAAGTTAAAAAGGAAAAAGTATATACTATTCGGTGTGTTCTGTATTGGGCTGCTCTCCATAGCGAATAGTCTGTTTGAGGTGTTGCGTCGAACCCATTCAGAAATTTTTGAAGAGAAGCGGTTTTTTGATATTCTAGTAGAGTTTTCAGCTGTTTAGTACATTCCTTCAGCCAATATTTTAGCTGAGGGGATCTGTAACGTTGCCATTCTCTACGAACTCTTCTTTTTTCGGATAAAAGGCGTATGGCTATAAAAAAAGTTTTGGATTTTTTACTGCTTCGCAAAAAAAAAATGAAGCTGATGTCGAATATAAAGAATTTTAGTTAACTTCAGACCAAAAATGATTAACGTTCTTTATAAAATATGACTTAAAAAACGCTCTAAAGCACAAAAAAATCAAGTAGTGTGAAGGTCAACATAACAGCCAGATCTTAATCGAATCGAAAATTAATAGGCTATGCAAGAAAAAGAACTTCATACACTACCACGCACAGTGGTTCCAATTGGAAAAAAGGATAATAATATCTTTGAAACGTGCGATCCGGTTACAAGACGATGTATGCAAAAATCACAGAGGAGGACCTAGCCTTTCAGAATGATAAAATTTGGACTATCCCGTTGAAACACACGGTATGCTATAGGGTGTCAAATTTGACTATCTCGGGTACGATCAACTTTCATGGCCTCATAACTTTTACAAAGTTCAATGAATTTAAACTTGTTGTTGAAAAACTCAATGGGCGTTTTTTTTTCTTAACCGATTAGTTTAGAGTTCGGTAGAAAACTTCACTATATTCGTGCAATGCTGGATACAGCGTACATTGTTTAAGCGATTTAAAATTTAAACTGCAGCAATTTTTGGAGTCTGTTCTTTTGAAATATTGAAAAGAAAAATGTTAGTTTTGAAATATTTTTGAGAAAAACGTTCAAAACTAAGTTCTATTATTTTTTTTGTCAAAATTTAGCCATGTCTCACCCTCATTTCCAACTTTTTTAAAATGCTTATTTTAGCTACAGGGGTTTCTACACCAAGTTTTATAATGCTAGCACACGTGGAAATAATTTTTGCCGCAATTTCAGCATTTGGACACATAGTGTATAATTACCACCAGTCACTTGACATGTTTTCTTACCTTTAAGGTTATTATTCACTACTTGTTCAATATTGTGTAGTGGTCTGCAGCTACCAAAAATTTTTGGTAGTTCGATGTAACAATTAAAATGTAAGTGTTCAGTTAATATATTTCCCAATATCAGTTTGTTGTTGCAAACATTAATAAGAGTATCATTTCAAGGAAATATTTGACCAGATGATGCACTCTGCTAATTTGAAAAATAAAAACATTTAGGACATTTTATATTACAAAGAACAAAAACCAATTAAACCTCTTCTGTTTTTTTAGGTAAACAAAATAAACTTTAATAAGAAATTAAGCTGATAAATTATTTGTTTTACTAGTCATAAGAGAGTCCGATAATTTCAACAATCTGTAAGCTTAATGTATAAAATTTAAATTAACTTAAATTCTTAAAATTTACTTTATAAAAATGGTACATAAAAACACCAATTGCTTTTAATCCTTTTAATATCTTAGTGAATATGTTTATGTATGTCGTGTCAAATACTTGTCTCAACTTCTTCAGCTTCAAGTTTATTAAAGAAATATATTGTTTAAAATTTGCTGCAAATTTTTACATAAATTAAATTTGCGACATGAAGACAGAAAAACAATGTATTCAAAATACCTAAAGGAAGAAACAAAAAGACAACCTGTTTGTAATACGCATGACAGAACAGGTATTATTACCTCTATTTTCTATTCTACTTTTGAGACTTGGAAAAATAAATGAATTGTGTACAACAAGAATCTTTTGAATGCACTTTAAATTACCAGCTTAGGTGTATTGTGAAAATAGAAATATGCGTTGAAATGTGGGTAAAATGAAATAAAGTGTAGTTCAAATATCAAGGACACTTGTACAAGCATACACAAAAAGACACAATGTCAAGGTTGGTTTGTGGCTATTAAAGTAACGATAAAATATTCGTAGGAAATAATTTTAAAAATTAGATTAAAAAGTTTTTTTAGTTCCTTTCACAAAACTTTTTTTTTGTTTATATTTATTTATTGTATCTTCAATAAAATTGAACTAACAATAGAGTAATTCTGAGTGAATTCAACAAGTAGGAGTGCCGTATGGCTTTTAATTGTAATAGAAAAAATTGGAGACAATCTTGTAGGTACTAGAAACACATCACCGCCATCTTTTTTAAATATTAATGTGTAGCTTTTGATTAGTGGCCATCCAAAGGAAAAAATTTGACCAGTTTCATAAATTTTTATAATTGCTCTAGCTTTTTAAGTAGAAACGATATTGAAACGATTCATGCTTTGTTTTATAGGGCAGTAATGATAATTTAATATTGCTATGCAAAACTAAACTGGAATAATTAATGGCCGAAAAGTGGCCACTTGAAAAGTACACAGTTGTTTCTCTTTTTATCGATTTTCAACTAAACCCTGTGTGAGCCCTGTTGATCGTAAAGCATTGAGTTTTTTTTTGGTAGTGAAGAAGGAAACCCTATGATACCATGACATAAGTTTCATTGTGCTAAAATATTATCTTCTGCAAAAATAAAGGTGCGAAAATTTATAAATGTAAAAAAAGCTCAACTTTAAACATCAAAAAAGCCATGTGGGAATCAGTACCTACAAGATTGTCTCCAATTTTTTAAATTAAAATTAAAAGCCATACGGCACACCTATTTGTTGAATTCACTCAGAATTACTCTATAAGTAATCAAATCTTAACTTTAAAATTTTAATTTTTAAGTTCAGCCAATGCCAGACAAAAATATTTGTTACAGCGGTTGGTTCTTTGGGTATCTACGTCTCTCATGTTCGGCTGACAGCAAGACTGTCCCTCCTTCTCAGCCGAGTATAGCCTCTAAAGTTAATGATGTTTTGGTGCAACTCAAGTTTTTTTATGTATCTTGTCACGTGTTTAGAAAGCACTGTCTTAACCAGCGAGCGGCACATCTAAATCTTTATGAATTCCCTTGTTTCTGACATACCATGGGGTTGCTGTAATCGTACGGAGTATTTTATTTTGTCGCCTTTGAATTTTTTCTACTTTTGATGCCGAGGCAGTGCCCCATAAAAGAAGTTTACAATCTTGGCTTAGAGTAGAGTTCCTTTCAATGAGCCAATTTATTTGAGCTGCTTTTAATTTCATTTGGGTCACCTTAGCATTTATGTGGGACTTCCATGTTAGACGACGATCAAGATGAATACCGAGATATTTTACTTCAGTGTGTTGAGGTATAGTTTGGTTATTTATTTGTATAGGTGGGCAGGTTTCTTTGCACAATGTAAAAGTAATGTGTAGACATTTTTGTTCGTTAATTTTTATCCGCCATTGTTTTAGCCATTGTTCCAACTGGGATATATACTCTTGCAGTTTGCGGGAAGCTTCTTGATGGCTTTTGTGAACACTTAGAAAAGCTGTATCATCAGGGAATGTTGATATGTGTATTTTACTGCTTACCGGCAAGTCAGAGGCATATATCAGATATAATATAGGACCAAGGATGCTGCCTTGAGGAACTCCGGCTTCAATCGGTTGCGGAGGGCTTAGAAAATTAGCTTAATTAACAACAAATTATCGCTCAGTTAAAGAGCTTTCTAAAAGCTTCAGGATGTTTTCGGGTAGGTTTTGCTTTAGTTTCACAAAACTTAAAAAAGATACCAATATATTTTTTCGTAAAGTTTTGTTATAATAACTTAATACGGTTCATTGTGTGCTGCGCTTCTTTAAAGCAGTATTGTGCCCAGGGCCCCTGACCACAGCGGGCCCTTACTGCGAAATAATGTAATAAATTGATATGTATTTTAGTTTATATTTTTTATTACTATTTTCCATAGAACACATTTGAAAACTAAAGTAATGGCTGCGCCATTTTTTCAAGCCTTGAAATTTTTCAAAAAGTGGCACAAGCTCAGCTCCAATAGTTTTCTGTATAAAGAGTTGTATATAGCAATCAGCATTCTGTCAAGAAAATTACATAAATAATTTACATCCAACGAAGAAGCGATATTTCACGATACTATACGATACATAAAATACAAAAAAACTTCTGCGTAAAAAGCATCGCATGTAAATTGAAATGCGAAAAAGCGTGGCATGCGTAGAAGGTGTGAAAGCGTTGAAGCGAAAACGCGTGCTATAGACTTTCAGCTTTAGGATGAGGCTACACGGTCCTTTTTTAGATTTTTAAACCTCATAAGATGGTTTAGAGGAGTATATTAGCAGACTTCATTATTCCGTAACTGAAGGTAATATTCTATAAGAGGATTTAATGCTCAAAAACCATAAACTCAGCTCAAAACTACCGAAATGTGCGCTTCAAAAATGCCAGTGTATCCTTAGTCTGGATTCTTGGAGTTGAAATTGGTTTCGCAGCTTTGGTATCTTTGAAGACATTAGGACATTTTGTCTCGCTATATTGCCGTGTAAAGAGATTTTTTGGCGAAGACTTGAAGGCGCAAAAAAATAAAAAATGTGATTTTTTGGTCGTCAAAAAGCGCTAAATCTAGCGCGAAAAGTGCTTAGTGCTTACACAGGTAGAAGGTAGTGACATACAAAAACATATAGAGGCGAGAGAGAGAGAGAGAGAAATAGAGAGCAAAACACAAAGGGATCAAAGGAGGAGTGTTGCCAATGATGAATTCGGAAATTACACATGACCGGGTTCCAAATTACACATATAAACAAAAATTACACAGACTTTTTTCTATTTATTTAGCCATAATTGGCTATATAATATGAATAATAAGTTTGCTTTATATTTTAAACTTCGCCTTCAGTTTATATAAAATAAAATTTTTTAGATTGAAAAAGTTACTTAAATGCAACCAAAATACTTAAAGCATATCGACTGCTTATATTCAAAATTCGCTATATTGAAAATTACAACTTATTAGAATAGTATAAAAACTGTTGACTTTCGGATATTTTAAAATCTTTATTCTATAGTATGTTTTAAAATCCAGGAATCAATCTTAGGTGTAATTATTCTTTTTTAATTTTGCACTATTAGCAATTTTATAAAATATAGAGATTTTGGTTATTCAAAACTGGTCAATAGATAGAGGATTTTGTACAGTGGAAAAAATAATTTAATGAATAATATGAATTTTTTTTATAGCGACATAAAAAAAAGTTTATTATACATTGCAATTTCCGCGATGTTATAAATTTTTTCTGATATTTTGTTATTATTTACAATATTAGCGATTTCTTCAGTACATTTTTTCGTGGACATGCGGCTTCGGCGGTTTCTAATCTCGCGAATTTTCGCAATGTTTGGGAGAGAAGCGATTTTTTGCAAGTTTTTAACTTCAAAGTTTTTAAATACAAATTTTGCGAATTTTTGTGATTTTTTCCGAATTGTTGGCATTCCTTACCGATTTAGTGAAATTATGGCTTCTTTAAAGTTATCCAATTATTCACTATTCTCGCAATTAGCGTAATTTTACCAAAGTTTTTATTTTTCTTACATTTTTGGGTCTTTTAATCTAGAGAATTTTCGTGATTTTCGCAATTTTTCCCGATGTCTTCACATTTCTTGCAGTTTGAGCGAGTTTTAATCATACAAGATTATCAAAAAAAAAAAAAAACATGATTTCAATTTAAAGGGTTTTTTGTATTCGTAAAAATTAACTGTTGTAAGAAATTATGATAAAATTGCAAAACAAAATTTTGCATTTAAAATTTATGTACTTTGCCATCAAAAACGGCTTATTTTACGCAGTAATTTTCCATCAAAAATTGATTTTCGTCAAAATCTAATATAGAGGCTTTTGAATATAAGCCGTCGATATGAAAAACCCTGCTATCATTGAATTTGTGACTTTTGAAGAATCTTAAAAACTTTCAAGTCTTAAAAGGCTTCACAAGGTGGGCCCATTCTTATAAGTAAAGCGAGTAAAGCGTTCGAAAATGTTTACGTCTCCCCGCTGAAACAAATGATACAAAAAAAAAAACAAAAGTAGCACTGTTCCTTCAAATGTGTTCAGACCAGAACAGCATGCGGCGTAAATTTTTGTGTTGTTCGTCAAAAAACCAACAAGCTACTGATCGTGTACGTTGAATATGATGGAAATTATTGCGTCATTTCTGTGCGAACGCGTTCGATGCAAATTTTTACAGATGTGGACCCACCTTTAGAGATTCATAATGCTGCACAGAAAAAAATAAGTTTCGTTTTTGATAACAAAAATCCCGGTATTCAATAATTTTTTTTTTCAAATTTCCTGTGATAAAGAATTCCCCTATATTGATAACAAAATTATTTCAAAATAAAAATATATATATAAATTAAAAATATGTTGGCATGGCTGGAATACGAACCCGGGCTTCCAGGACGTAAAGCATACTCTCTATAGCTGAGCCATATCCCATTTATTTTTTTATGGGATACAACTTGTTTTAAGTACTTATGTATAAAAAGAAAAGAAATAACCGGCATGGAAAAGAAATACTTACAACGAAATATTTTATTATGTTAAAGATAAATGTTATTGAAATTCATATTTTTTTTAATAACATGGTTTTATTGAATATAATTCTTGTCTATTTTTTTCTGTGTGTAAAACAAGAATGGCACAGGAAGGACTTGAAATATTTGTGATATTATTTTGTGCACATCAGTCTTGAAGCACTCTTGAAATTCTTGTAACTTTTTTGACGAATGGCGCTTCTACGCAATAAATGTTCTAAATACGTCCACCTATTTGTTAAATTTACTCAGAACTACTCGTGGGTAATTTTAGGCAAGATTTATATTAATAAAATGCAGATCCAACCAAATGTATGAATACAATACCATTTTCTACAATAGAATTTTTCAAAAGATTAACGGCATTATATATGGAATGGAAAATTGGCATGAGCATAAAATTTCTTTATACGATAGTGTTAAGAGGTGAAAATAATTGAGAAAATCTGGCTTTCGAGAAGAAAAATCAGCAAAAATTAACCATAAAATAGAACACAAAGTGAAATTACATATAAATTACACATGAAGCTAATTACTCATGAGCTACACATGCAAGTAGAAATTACACACAGTATGTGTAATTACACATAGATTGGCAACACTGATAGGTATACAAACGAATTATAAAAGAAACAACGGACAACAGGAAAACGATTTAGTACACAGATTCAATGAAAAACGGTTACAACTCTAAAAATTTAATGAAGTAGATCAATGTTCTATTAAATTTATTGAAAATTTTTTAATATAAAAGACTTTCATTATTTATAGCCGTAAAACCCTTTAGCAATGAATTTAATATTCTCATACATCTTACGATTGTTACGACAATCAATATAAAGCTTGGAAGAATAAATCAAACAATTAAAAATTCATTTGTATAAAAGAAGACTTGTGTATGATTAAATTTTCCGTTCACATTAATGTTGCATTCGATAGTAATCAGTAATAAAATTTCAATTTGGTACGTCCAGCCGATAAAAGGTATAGTGAATAAAATATATGTACTTTCATTTTGTTTGTCATTAAAATAAAATAATTTTAATTCAAGAAGAAATTTAAAAATGTTTGTTACACAAAATTAAAGGGATTAACGCGATGATATAAAGGATAAGGTTGAATTTATATATTGTAAGTATTATCAAAGATCTACACATATTATCTTCAGAAAGATATAAAATTTTAAATGATTTTAGTACATAAGATAAGCCCGTGCAAAAACTTTAAAATTGTTGATGTGGTTGCCCGCCGATTTTTGGTATAAAGGAAAGAAGTTTAATAGATGCTTACTAATGCTGACTTTAGACGAAATGTAATTTACATCTAACTTGTCAAATTTCCCACTGCAAAAGTGATATATGCCATGTGAAACATATGAAACATTGTCAGATGACATTTACAGAAGCAAAGTCAGATGAAAAATTTTTAATTAGAGCGAGTTCTATTTTCATCTGACAAGGCATCTGACATCAGCTGTATTAAATTATCAAAAGTGTGGTTTGGCTGAAAAAACATTAAAAAACAAAGAGCGATTTATATATTTCAGGGACCGTAACTGTTATGACTTTTATAAAAAAAAAAACAAGAAATAAGAGTTAATTTTTATTTTTATATTTTTAGATAGAAAATAAGAGTTATTTTTGATATTTATTATTTTAAATGAATAATAAAAGTTATTTTTGATTTTTATATTTTTATATCAATAATAAAAATCAATTCAAAATTCGTGACATAGGTAATATGTTTATTAATCTTTGTTACGTATTAAAGTAAAAATAAAGTACACAATTATAATAACAACAAAATGTGTGCAACAAAGTTTCTAAATTACGCTGTGCATTGCCCTTGAACTTGAAATAACGCTATTATTTGTTCTTTCATTTGTTGTTGCTATTATTAGCGTAATCTTATTGTTGTTTTTAATTTATTAATTGCAATGCAAATTGTATATTAAGTGATAACATTCAATCGCGAGGGAGAAGTTGTGACAAGCACTGCTTATTTATAAAAGTAAAAATTTTACATAATTTGATAATGGGAAGAAAACGGAATATATACATACGTGATTTCTATATTATTGATGGCTCCAATGGAGAATGTAAAATGTGTAAAAAAAATTGAGTGCGATATGTTTAACTAATCTGAAAAGACATTTACAAAAGGACCATAGTGAGGAATATGATGAAAAAAGGGTTAAAATAGAAAGCAGTGATACATGCGAAAATAATGAAAAAATTAAATTCACTATTGAAATGTCCGTGAATGAAGTTGTTAATGCTTGTATTACTTTGCTAACCAAACAATCAGTGCCCTTGTCATTTTTTGATAGTGAGCCATTTAATACATTAACAAAACCAATATTTGATGGTCTTCATATTCCAAAAATAAATTCTAGAAATATTTTACAACATTTGGAAGATAAATTTGATAAGTTGCAAAATAATATAAAAAATATAACAAAAAATAAAATAGTTTGCATAAAAATGGATACAGCTGCTCGCCATGATCGTGCTATTTTGGGCATAAATCTGCAAATAATCTCATCCAATACTCTTCAAATATTCACAATGGCCATGCTTGAATTGAAGCAGAAACATACTGCACAATATTTAACGACTCAAGTTGAAAATGTTTTGAAAAGTTTCAATATAGATAAGGCGCAAGTTTATGCAATAACCACGGATAATGGCAGAAATATGGTGAAAGCGGTGGAGCTATTATCATTGCATAGTGATGACGAAGAAAGTGACAGTGAAAGTGAAGACAATTACGAAAGTATATTGGATAATGTAAGATTCGAAAATATTATTTCTATTAAATGTGCTGCCCACACATTGCAGTTAGCTGTTAAAGATTTTTTAGATAACTTAAATAAAAATGTAGTACATAAATCACGGAAAAGTGTAAAATATTTGAGAACACCTGCATATCGGAAAGTTAATTCCTTAAACTTTTCATGTGCAAAATGTGTGTTTGTTAAATTTTTCATTTTATTCCAGACATAGTATAAAAAGTAGCCAAAGCCTCAAACCAATAATCGACGTACCAACACGTTGGAGCTCCACTTATAATATGTTGAAGCGACTGCTAGACCTAAAAGAATTTTGCTGTGAACATTTGCCATCATCTCAGCAGCTCCAAATACATGAGTGGACGGAACTAGAACAAATTCTACAGGCTCTAGAACCAGTAAATACTCTGACGCTGAATCTACAAAAATCTAATTTACTGTTCGGAGATTTTTATAAAAATTGGCTAGAGCTAATTTTTACTCTAAAAGGCTTGAAAACAGAGATGACCAGGCAACTTCTGGGTCACGTCGAAAAAAGGCAAACAAAGTTGCTTGAATGCGACACTGTATATGCAGCCTTGTTTTTAGACCCCCAGATTTAGGCGTGTGTTGTCACATGACAAAATAAGTTCTGCGAAAAATCATTTAAAGAAAATTGTACTCCAGTTAGTAAAAGTGGTGAGCTAAGACAATAAATTTAAAATAATTTATAATATATTTTTAATATTTTTTTATTTGTATTTAGCATAACACTGAAACTCAGCGATTTTCCTGCGGTACGCCACCCGTTGAAGAAAACTTATTTCTAATAGATGAAAGCTCCGTTGCAAGCTCTCGATCTGTTTTAGCAGACGGTTGAGGGTCAATGGAGATGAATTATTCGTCTTCGGACGACGATGATACTCCTACGACAATAAATGATAGCGTCCGCAAAGCTTATTTTTAAATAGACAATTACAAAGAAAAGCGTTTCGATACTTCTGCTAATTTATTGCAATATTGGTAGAGCAAAAAATTTGTGTTTCCATGGCTTCGAAAATTAGCTTTAATTGTTCATTCTGTACCTGCCACTCAAGTCAGTGTAGAAAGGTTATTTTCAGCACTCAGATTAATATTGGGAGATTTGAGATATAATTTATCTGAGGAACATTTAAAATCAATTATGATGGTAAAATTGAACACCTGAAAACGACCTCTTAACACTGACTTGAATGGCAGCCAAAACTTATAAGCTATTTCTATGCATTCATGTTTTTATAGCTGATAATGGATACATCACATAATATATTATATTCATATAGAAATTTGAATGAAGCAGCATATTATAATACATACGGCATCAACAAATAAATAAGAGTTTTGAATTGATTTTATTGTTGATATAAAAATATAAAAATCAAAAATAACTTTTATTTTTCATTTAAAAAAGTAAAAATCAAAAATAACTCTTATTTTTGATTGTTAAAATAAAAATCTAAAATTTAAAAATCATGCAATATGTTGGATGCATTTCGCCTAAAAATAATGATGGTGTAATTAAAAGTTTTCTACGATGTTCATTTATGTATGATTTATTTCTTCAAAAATTGAAAAATAACTCTTATTTCCGGTCCCTGATATATTTACGAAAATTGTGCAAAAACTCAGCTGTTGTGGACACTTAGAGGTTATGTCAGGTGTAATTGCACATGTCCGTGTAAAAGCAAATATTATAAACCGTATGTAAATTGACAATTTTGACAAACATGAGAAGTTACATATGTCTCACACACCTAACAAGCCATATGTTAAAAAACATGTCGTCTAAAGTCAGCATAAGCTGCCACGAGTTGCTGACATATTTTTGTTAATAGCCTTTTCTAATGAAGTCTTCAAATTTCGGAGATCGCTAAAATGAGACACATGCCTAATCAAGATCAAATTTGATGGATAGAAAGTAAGCAATTTCTCAATGGACCTAATGGACCAAACAGAACAGCCATGCAAAAATTCTTGAAGGACCTTTTTTTAATTACAATTTAATGTTTTCTATCTTGTAAATGTGTTTATGTATGAATTTGTGTGTATTTTCTTTGTAAATGTTTGGTTTGTGTCTTCGAAAAATAAACTAAATATTTTTAATTGTTTTTTTTTTTAATTCATAATAGTAATGTTTTATTCAGTTTTTATTCGATAGTTATAATCAAATTATATAGTAGTACGTGCAACTGATAAAATTCGATTGGCTATAAATTCGGTTACCACAATGAATCTGTTTTCTCTGAGGATGCCTCATAGCCGAAACCGGTCTGTTTATCAGCCAAATTTGACGTTGGATGACGGGAAATCGTTCCAAATATATAATGGCGCTTGTAAAAGGCCTCTTGGTTAAAGTTTTTTCCTGCTGAGTAATTAAAATAATACGAGCTTAACAATGTTCTATACTACAGTCGTGCAGATATCAAACACTTCAGAATATTCACATGCTAGTTCTTAATTACATTTACAAGGGGTTGATCAAAATGGAAGTGTCTTTTACTTTTCTTTACTATTTCCTTGTTAAATAGTTGACACTTAATGTAGTGACCTTTAGAAAAATAAATATTTGTTTGTTGTTATTTTTTTTTCTAAAAAAATTATTTACACTTCAACTGGCATCGTATTGTCAGTAAAATAAACATTAGTATGGAATTCACAACGCATATAATAAAATTTAATCCCTTCAACAAAAGGCGGATAAACGCTTATATGTATCTTAAAGCTGCTTTAGTTCTGGATTGCAAAAATAAATTTTATTTTGAAATGTGGTCTAGTATGATTTTTAGTTATGCATTAAACACATTCGCCACAGCAGGCTACCGACTATAACCTGTCAAAAATAGAATACATGTGTGTATATGAAAATGATTATTTTCACGACTGCACGGCTACACGACTGCAGGTTGTTGTCCATGCTACTTCTGTGGTGTAGTCAGATTAAACTAATTTCTATTTTTGTTGGCTACAAAACAAAAACAGTGTTAACAACATATCAAAATATGTAAAGCAAATTAGTGATTAGAAATATTTTTAATAGAAGAAAATTATGACAATTAAAACAAATAATTAATTGTTCTTTTATACATTTCAACTTTTTTTTTAAATACAAAAGTCTTCTATAGAAGTGCTACCAAGTTTTTGTATTTTGCTATGCCATATAAACAACGAATTAACTTATTTTCAAAATGCTCTAAAATACCTTGGTACTGGTATATACAATTTTGAAATCCATTAACCCATTGCGAGCAAAATGGAATTTTAATCATTTTTTATATGACTTCTCACGTAAAACCACCGTTATCTTAAAAAATGGCCGTTGCTATGGTACTTAAACATGTATTTAGTTTAATAGAGAGCATTTCTAGCTTTCATTTGATGTATACTTGAAAGCTATCATCGATGAAATTCGTAAGTTATGGCACTTGCAAAATGAGATTTCGTAATTAAACTAATTCATTTACCTCTTAAACTCAGCTTTAAAGTAGTATAACTTACGTATTTCATAGGTGACAGCTTTCAAGTATACACCAAATAAAAGCATGGCGAGTTCTCTATAAAACTATACACATGCATATGTACCGTTGTATCGACCAGTTTTTTAGATAACGGTGTTTCTGCGTGAAAAGTCAGATAAAAAAAATTTTTAAATGGCATTTGACTCGGAATGGGTTAATTGTTTAAAAAAATTTGTATACTAGTAGAAAGGTATTTTAGAGCAGTTTGAAGTGATATCCATATCGCTATATCCGTTATATATTCTAGGAGTTATGGCTAATAAAAAATAAAAGTTTTGAACCAACTCAAAAAACAACTCCGGAGCCAAAAGGGATAAAAAAATTACACTAAAATTATAAGGTTAAAAAAAGCTACTGCCTCTTAATTTTTTTTTAAATTTTCAACGATGCTGGTATTATTGACTTAAGTCAACATTCTATTTTATTAAACAAAAAAATCAAAATATTTAAATATTAAAAGTGCCATAACAATCAATAGGTTTTAAAGAAATAAATTGACTTGTTTTTACATTTTGCGAGATGTAAAAACATTTTGAATAAGCGATTTTTTATACAAGTAAAACTTTTGAAAGTGGCACCACTGAAATATATACTGCAACTACAAAATGTCAGCTGGTTACGATGTAGCTGCCGTGTTCAAAATAATTAAGTAGCTGACTACACGATGACGATTGCTGCCAACAGCAATTGTAGTCGTGTAGGCGTGTAGCCTGCTGTGGCGAATAATGCTATAAACATAATGCTATAAACACATTCGCCACAGCAGGCTACACGCCTACACGACTACAATTGCTGTTGGCAGCAATCGTCATCGTGTAGTCAGCTACTTAATTATTTTGAACATGGCAGCTACATCGTAACCAGCTGACATGTTGTTATTGCAGTACATATTCCAGTGGTGCCACTTTCAAAAGTTTTACTTCTATAAAAAAGCCCTGATTCAAAATGTTCTTACATCTCGCAAAATGTAAAAACAAATCAATTTATTTCTTTAAAACCTATTGATTGTTATGGCACTTTTCATACTTATTAATTAATTTTTTGATGTTTTTTTCTGTCCAAAGTTATTAAATTGGTTTGGCTTAAGTTAATTTTTAATTTAATCTTTCGATCACATTATTTTTTTTTTCTGTTTAATAAAATAGGATATTGACTTAAGTCAATTATACCAACATCGTTGAAGATTAAAAAAAAACTTATGAGGCAGTAGCTTTTTTTTAACCTTTTTTTTTGTCTCTTTTGGCTCCGGAGTTACGCGGTTCATATGGATATCACTTTAAACTTCTCTAAAATACCTTTCTACTGGTATACAATTTTTTTCAAACAATTAACCCATTCCGAGTGAAATGCAATTTAAAAATTTGTTTATCTGACTTTTCACGCAGAAACTACGATATCTTAAAAACTGGTCGATACAACGGTACATATGCATAATTCATATATACTATACATATGTATAGTTTTATAGAGAACTTACCATGCTTTTATTGGTGTATAGTTGAAAGCTGTCACCTATGAAATACGTAAGCTATGGTACTTTAAAGATGAGTTTAAGAGTTAAATGAGTTAATTTATTTTCAAAGTGCCATAACTGATGAATTTCATCGATGATAGCTTTCAAGTATACATTAAATGAAAGTTTGGAATGCTTTCTATTAAACTAAATACATATTTAAGAACGATAGTATCGGCCAGTTTTTAAGATAAAGCTGTTTTTACGTGAGAAGTCATATAAAAAATGTTTTAAATTCCATTTTGCTCGGAATGGGTTAATGGATTTCAAAATTATATATACCAGTAGAAAGGTATTTTAGAGCATTTTGAAATGATAACTATTACTAAGTTTAAGCGCGGACTATTCGCAAATAAAAATATTTGAAAATTTATACGGCATAGCGAAGTACAAAAACTTGGTAGCACTTTTATAGAAGACGTTTGTATTTTTACAAAAAAAAAATACCTGAAATGTATAAAAGAACAAATAATTATTTGTTTTAATTGTCATTATTTTCTTTTATCAATATTTTTCGCGAAATATGTTTCTATTTATTGCTTTTTATTAACAAAGCAGGGCAGCCAGCCCCAAACATTTAATTTGCAAATAGTGCGTTAATCGTGAATAGTTTTCGTGAGTTAATAAGTCGCAATAAAACAATTATATGACAACAATTTACAGTTTTATTTGCAAATAACCCTTGCGTATAAACGTAGTATATATCGTTTATATCCGTTCTATATTGTAGGACTTATGATCAATAATATATTAAAGCTTTGAGCCCCGTAACTCCGGAATCAGGAGAGAGTGCCGAAATAAATTACACTAAAATATGTAGGTTAAAAGGGGCTATTACCCTGTGATTTTTTTTAGTTTTCAATAATGTTGGTATTTTTTACTTATTCTATCGGCTCTGTTCGGTACACCGAATCCGAGTAAAATTCATGGTTTCCAAAAATAAATAATGCCCCCATTGATGTATTTTAAATCGTATATAGTAAATTAATTTCAGATATGATATTTTAAGCTCTAAAAAATATGAAATTGCAGAAAAGTATGAAAAAATTTTGCTATTAGTGGATTTAATTTTTCTAAATCGAGCGTTTTTAAAACGATCGATTTACAGAACAGGCAGGTATATAACAATAAAACAAATAAATTTATTTATTTAAAAATTCTTGATGCATATATATTATAACATTTAAATTTTGTCATTTTCTTTTTTATTTTACAATAAAAAATATTTCTAATCACTAATTTGCTTAACATATATTGTTATATTGTCAACACTGTTTTTGTTTTGTAGCCAACAAAAATAGAAATTAGTTTAATTTGACTACACGACAGAAGTAGCATGGACAACAACCTGCAGTCGTGTAGCCGTGCAGCCGTGAAAATAATAATTTTCATATATACACATGTAGCCTGCTGTGGCGAATGTGTTTAATGCATTTGACGTGTACGTAAGTAATAGGTTTAAAAACGGCATAAAAAATTTGATACATAATTGTGAAAAAAACTCCTACAAAAACTAGATTTTAGCATGCTGATAAAGCCACTTATAACAATACTTTTAAAATGTGTATTCTAATTATCTCAATTTATATAGTTGTGAAAAATAACCAAAAATAACAGCTTAAAATACCTAAGAAATGTTAATAAATGAAAATAAATTCAGTAATGTGTGACTTTGACTCGTACACGGAGGGTTCCGTACGAATAACATATAATCGCTTTTTTCGTTAAGGCGATTTTTGGGTACTTGTTCGTTTTGTTTGTTTTTTTTTTTTTGTTTAAGCATTTATTCGTTTTGATAAATTTTTACGTTTTTTGGCCACTTATCGGTTTTGGTGATTTTTTTTTTCGTTTTGACGTTTTTTCGTTTTACATTTTTTTTAATTTTTGTGATTTTTATCCTTTTGTTACGTATTTTCGTTTAGACTTTTTTTGCTTTGATGATTTATTTTATTTTGGTGCTTTTTTTGTTTTGGTGCTATTTTCTTCTGGTGCTTTTTTATTGTAGCGTTTTTTCGTTTTGGTGTTTTTTTTATTTTTTTTAACGTTTTTTAGTCGGTAAGACTTTTTTCGTTTAGGTGCTTTTTTCTTTAGTCGATTTTTCCATAGGCTTGTCGGTTGTTTTGCTTTTTATTTTTTTTTATGGCGACTTTTTCGTTTTGAAAACTTTTTTCGTCTTGTTCCTTGCATTTCTTGAAGGTACATCCTTTAGTTATTAATTTACTCTTTAAATATTAGTGTTGTTTATTTCAAGTGTCTATTTATAACGTTTCAGAAGATATACCCAGGAAAAATTTTGATGGCAAAGTAATGAGTTAAAATGCTAAAAAAACATACCCTTCACTACTTCTACTTTGGCATTTTAACCAATTACTTTAACATGGCGATGTCGTTGGAGGCAAGTACTTACTACATTTGATTACAAATAACAAGTTGTAAATTTTAAATATTTAGAAGGCATTGAATGCATAAAACACAATAAAAATTAGACACCTCTGCTAAGCATTGAACTTATGCCGTTTTCAGTTATTGTGTTATTTTATGCCAAGTATTTTACTCACTAGGCTACAGCACAACTATTTTATTATGGGCTTAGCACTTGTTTTCACAAACATGAACACAATTAAAAAAAATCTATTTTGCTTCCCCACGGTTTGAACTGTTTATCCTCTGTATGATAAGCAGATACACTAGTACTCTGCCAATAAGAGAATAGATGGCTTGTTTAATTACTAATAAGTAATTGTTCAACTACTGTAAAGTAATTCAGACGGTATGTAGTTTATGGCTGAAAAGTATGTTGTTGGGTAATGACAATTCATTACCAAGTTTTTGCTGGGTAGGTTTATTTCCAAATAACATTGCCGGATAGTATACCCTTTAATATTTATTTTGTTGGATTTTTACTTTTTATTAGTATTGCCTTTAAAATTCTGCATGAACTGTGAAAATTTCAAGAGTTAGGCTCTTACAGTTTCAGAGATAAAGCTCATTGCCAAAATTACATCAGCAAAATTACACATTACCTGTTAGAATATTCTTTAGTTTTTATTTTCTTTAAATTTTAATATTTATTATTGTAGTCTTTAAATAATACACTATGAAAATCAAAAGTCTATAATTATATTACGGTTCACAATATACTATACATTAGCATTTCAAACATGTTGTGTTGCTCGCTTTACCAAATCCTTTATTTTTTAACTTGCGTAAATTTTTAATATTTGCTGTTGTAGCAGCCATAATTACTATTCTTCGAAAATTTAAGCATTGTACCACCTCTTGCGGTTTTCGAGATAGAAACCTGTGAAAGACGTACAGAAAGACAATAGGTTTCTTTCAGTCTTGTTGTACGGGACCATAAAAATAACATGCTAGTAAGATACTGGATTGCTTTTTGCAACGTATACACCACTGCCACTCTTTCGTACACTTTGTAGAAATTAAAAAAAATACGTTTAAGAAACTAAAACCGAATATTCGAATAACTTTATTGAATTTTTGCTCGAACCATCAAACATTTTAATCTAGAATTAATTTATTTGAACAGTTTTTGTCGAATATTCGAAAAACTTTTTTAAACTATTTTTTCTAAAAATTGGTTTATATTTAGGAATGTGAAATGGCATTTTAAATAAATTACTTTTTTAACATATTGACTGTTGTAGGATATGTCAAGTAAGGAAATTGCACAAAATTATCAAAATGTAATTGTGTAAGGGATTGTTCTCATATTATTGCATGAGCATAGTTTGGAAATATTTTGAGGAAGACAGTTAGAAAAACGTAATTGTTTAAAAAAAAATGCAATGGATCAGTGATGAAAAATACAGATTTTGAAATGTTACTAAGCCACAACTTAAAAATTTTTTTTTTTTCACCTTAATAATATTTTTTTTTGAAGAATTTAAAATGACAGCTTCATATATTCTTAATTATCATACAAAAGAAATATTCATGACATTTGCATTTTTTATATCCTCAATGAGAACTATAAGTAACTTGAATTAACAACAACTATTCCTAGCTTAAGGCAGAAATTAATAAAGTTCAGACAGACGCTAGATAAAACTCTTATTGCCTTAAGCCCCATTCACACTATGACAGTAATCATGACAGTTTCTGTCACGACAGCAAAGTCCCAATATCAAATTGGGTTTGATTGTGCGACAGTAACATTAACTGATACAATTTCTCATAGAAATCAGCTGCCATGGCAGTACTATCACAGCAGTTACTGTCATAGTGTGAACGGGGCTTTAATGCTTAAAAAACAAGAAAAATTTTTAGTGGGCTTAAGCCGATTTTGAATATATAATTAGAGTTTTGTATAAGCTATAGTTTTCGAGATATACCGTTATGTCAAAATGAAGGCACTTGCAAGACATATATTGGCATAACTTAGGAAGGCCATGGCTCTATTCAGTTAAGTAAAAAATTCAAAATAACGTCTAATCCGTACAAACATTATTTCTAAATCTGCATAGTAGTTTTGGCAATATCGTAAAAGTTTGAGCAAAAAAAATTTTTTTTCTGTAAAACTTTTTTACTTCTTTCTTTTTAGACTTTAATACAAAATAAATATTTAGCAACGGGTCAGTTTTCTATCCACTTGCATTTGGCTAAATATATTCCAAAAGAATATTGAAGTTGGTGTACAACTTTTGATTTTATTCACAATTTAGTAGCAGAAATGAATTGATAAAATTTTAATTTCCATACAACAGTAGAAAGCACAAACACAAAGTCAGAAATTAATATTGTATGAAAATTTTATTTTTATCAATGCAGTTCTCTTACTGAGTTATAAATAAAATAAAAAAGACTCAATTATTTTGGAATACATTTAGCTACAAGCTACTAAATAAAAAAAATCATTGTTGTTTATTTATTTTTTATGCATTCCATATTTTACACATCCCTAGTGCATTTATCCAAAATGCACTAGGAATGTGTTGCATGTATAGTTTTACATTGAAATTTTATTTTAAAAAATTGTAACTTTGTCAATTCCCAACCGATTTTAATAATTTAAGACTCATTGTAATCATTATAAAATACGCTTTATATGAATATATAAACTTTTTGAAAAAATACGCAAAATTTTAAAAATCGGAATAAAATAAAATATTAAAGTTTTCTAGACAAAATATTAGGAATCAACGGTTGCTTCTAAATATATATAAATACCTATGAATCTGACTTAAAAAACTTACCAAAATTGATATTAAGAAAATTTTGTTTTTTTTTATTGTAAAATATATGCATAATCCATTTTTATGGATGGTAATAAAAGCCAACTTCGTATGAGGTATGTGTGCATTTTTTATAAATGTATATCGGAATTTAGTTTTTCTGCATTTTTTTTTTTTTGAAGTTATAAATCTCAAATGTGTTTATGTGGGAAAACTAGGTAATAAATTACAGCAGCATATTGTTAAATGCTTGTGTCTAACTTGATGTTTTACCCCAAAAAAAAGGGGAAAACTTAAGATATGACTACAAAAGTTTTGCCTTTTGCATTTAGAAGCATATAAAAACGACGAGTTTGAAGTTAAGGAATTTATAAGCCTTACATATAATTGAATTCAACCACAAAGGAAAAACTTTTTGTCATGAGATAATGTCAATAATGAAATTTGTATTAAAAGCTTTGGCAACATGAATTCTCTAAATGAAAAAAGTCAAAAATAAAATAAGATAAATTAAAAATATTAAAAAAAGCAGCATTGTGTAGAAATAAATTAAAACTTCTTATACAATTTCGGTGCTGAGCAAATTACATTAGGAAGGAAAAGAAAAGTTATTAAAATATTAAAGAATAATAAACGATTTTCATTTTTAGTTTTTCCTTTTACATTAAAAAATATAAATCTCACATACGAAAATTATTGACTATTAATTTCATAAATTTTACATACATATGTATGTATGTATGCGATGCATAAAAACAAAATATGTATGTACAATAGAGTGGTCGTTAAGACTATAAATTGGATTTCTTCAAGTCTCATATCCCAAATCGATAAATAAATTCAGTAAACTTTGGGCTCGCACACGAAAGCTTCCGTACGAATACACATACATCCCTTTTGGTTTTTGCATTTTTTTTTATTTGGCAATTTTTTCGTTTTGATTTTTCGTTTAATTTTAGGTTTTCTTATTTCTTAACTTTTTTCGTTGTTATTTTCTTTTTGTTGATTTTTCGTTTTTTGCATTTTTTTTTGTTTTTTTCCGTTTTTTTTTTGTTTTGGGGGTTTTTTTTTGCTTTGGCGTTTTTCTTTGTTTTAAGCTTTTTTTTCGCTATTCGGCGATATTTTTAGTTTTAGGAATATATTTTAGTTTTGGAGCTTTTTTAAGTTTGGGATTTTTTCGGTTTTTGCTTACTTTTTTCGTTATAGCGACTTTTATTTTATTTTTTTTGGTTTTTACACTTTTTTTTGGGATTTGGCAATTTTTTCGGTTTTTATGCTTTTAGTCTTTATTGTAAATTTTGTACGGGATCCCCCTTAAGGAGGGCAGATCCCCCAACAAATGTTAGGGTTAGAAAACTAATGGGAGTTGGGTTTTTGCAAACAAAATAAAAGCAGGTATGCATATTTTTAGAATAATTCATTGAATTTAGCCTAAATACACTAACACGTTTAGCTATCATACAGTGAAAAATCGCATCGATGTAACTGCAGGTTTACCTGTTATGACAGCTTGAATGTACTCTCTTGGAAAATCACTAGTCGACCACAAAAATAATCAACTTATAGTTAACTTTTCTTAGACTAACTAAAAGCTAACTACAATGTAAACCAGAACTATACCAAAATAAGATCTTAAGTTGAGTACATAATCGGATTTAGTGAGAGCCAACAACTTTACTCTCAGCTACTTTGAAACTCAAGTTTATATTAACTCTTTGTTGTTATTAGTTTAAATGGTACCTTAGCTGGGTGGTCAGCTCGTTGCCTATGAGATGTGTGATACATAGCTCGAACCTCAGCTACATCTTATTGACGTAAATAAAGTCAACTTTAAGTTAGTTGAAAAGTTGTGCAGAGTATTACATTTGACCACAGAGTATTACATTTGACATCGAAATGTTAAAATATTTAATTGTTTCCATTAGAAAGTAATCAAAGTGTCAGTCAGCATTAGTTGCGAAATAGTTAGCATAAAGTTAGTTTAAAGCTAACACAGTTTCCGACAGGGTAGGCACTTTTTTGCAATGTTAACCAGGCTTGTCAGACTTTTTCTGACCAATTTCACTAAATTGATTTTAAAAACTGTCAAAAGTACATTTTCTTAATATATATTTTGTAGTAAATTTATTTTTATATAATAGTTTTTTAATATAAGTTCTTATAAAATAATCGCATAAAAATTTTGCAGAAAATCCCCAAAAGTAGAAATGAAATCGCCAAAAGCTATTTCTTGTCAATTTTTCTCATCAAAATTGAAAATCCATTAATGACTGTAATTAATACAAGAAAAATAATCGAAATCTCTTTGTTTTATTTTCTTCCAGACAAGTTTTGATGGGATTTATTTTCGAAAATACTCTTTCCTGAATTATAAAAATTTTCAGATTTAATTCTGCTGAAAAATAGCTATAAAAATCGCCAAAAAATTCATTTATCGCCAGAAAAATCGCCATGTCGCCGAATTAAACAAATTTACGCTAAACAAGTGAAAAATTCGGCTCTTTTGGCGAGAAATCGTCATATCTGACAACCCTGCAACGAAAATTTCTAACTTGTAACCCTTAAATAAAAGATAATTTTATTTCCAATAATTACTGTTTGAATTAACGCTTATTTGATTCGTTAACTTCTTGCTAAGGCCTTTGTTAAAATTTTATAAAACTTTCCAACACTATTAAAATAGACGAAAAGCACAAAGAGGAATAGAGAAAAAACAAATGAATTTATGCTTGCATACGAACATATTTTCATGAATTTGTATAATTTTTAGAAATAAAAGTTAATTTAATTGTTTAAATAATATAAATATGGTTATTTATATATAAAAGATTTCATATGTGTGTATATTGTTGTCGAATAATTATTTGAGTTTTGCCAAAAGACGACGTGCTTTAACTGAACAGCTGACTGTTGTCATATACCACAAAAATTATTGCCATTCAGTTAACGTAGCTAGTAGTGCTTAAAAGTTTAACGAATAGTAAAAGCAATAATTTTGGTATTAACTTCTTTAAACGCCTTGTTTAGCGTTAAAATAAGTTTGTTAATTGCACTACTGATGTTAACTAACACTGATTTGGAATCACAGATGCGTATGTTTTATACATGATTATAATCATAAAATAACTATTTATTAATCATACGACCCAGTACCAATACCAGTAAATATGCAAAAAAGTTCATACCTTCAAGCTCTCAATCGGGCAAACCAGCAGATACACCGATTGAAACGAGAAAATTAGAACAGTGACGGACTTGGAGCACAAGATCAACTTAGATTTTGTTCCATAATAAAAAAACGTATTTGTCATGTTTTTCGAAAAAAATGACAACAAATAACCGTTAATTATATTAATTGCTTCTTTCGGTTGGCATAACAAAAAAAAAAAAAGTTTCAATAAAAAATCGTAAATTCCATTTTTCATATTTGGTTCACTGTGCGTCACCAAACTATAAATATATATATATATATATATATATATATATATATATATATATATATATATATATATATATATATATATATATATATGTATATATATATATATATATATATATATATATATATATATATATATATATATATATATATATATATATATATATATATATATATATATATATATATGTATATATATATATATATATATATATATATATATATATATATATATATATATATATATATATATATATATATATATATATATATATATATATATATATATATATATATATATATATATATATATATATATATATATAGGGTGGCGCATAAGTAACGTTAAGATTTATTCAATGTATAACTCTTTTCTTTCTGCTTTTATTTAACGTTGGCATTTATTAAAATTTAGAATATAGTTTGGAAATATGTTCACATTATGTTTTAAAGATAATATCTTTCAAATGTAGCCCATTGTTTGATTCTACCTGACGTGCTCTTTCCAAAGCATTTTCCATAACTTTTCTTAGAATTTCAGGTCCCAGCGCCCCCACTTCTTCTCGGATATTGGCCTTAAGTTGTTGGATGGTTCTAGGCTTATTGGCATATACCTTACCCTTTAGGTAACCCCAAAGAAAAAAATCGGGAGCCGTTAAATCAGGCGAACGTGGTGGCCACTTAAAATCAGAAAAACGTGATATTATTCGACTGCCAAAAATTTCGCGCAGGATAGCCATAGTTGGACGAGCTGTGTGAGCTGTGGCTCCATCTTGTTGGAACCACAAATCTGGATAGTTCTGCACCGCTGGCCTTAACAAATTTTCAATCATTTCCCGGTATTGAATGCCGTTCACATTAATCGCAACTCCTTCGTCGTTTTCGAAAAAATATGGTCCAATGATCCTCTCTGAAGTTATTCCACACCATACTGTGCATCTAAGTGGGTGCATTTGATCTTCAACAATTATTCTTGGATTTTCGCTGCCCCATATTCTGCAATTTTGTTTATTCACGTGACCATTTAGGTGAAAATGAGCCTCATCGCTCATTATGAGCTTGTGAATAAACTCGTTGTTTTCTAGGCACAATTCTTGAAAACGGCGACTATATTGAATGCGTTCTTGTGCATCATTTGGTTTTAACTCGTGAACCAATTGCATCTTATATGGGAAAAGATGTAACATATGTAAAATTCTTTGCAAAGACCGCCTAGACATCCCTAACTGCTGAGAACGTCGCCTGGTGGAAGTTTCGGGGTTTTCCTCAATACTTGCTTGCACTCGAGCAATGCTCACTTCATTTCGAACTGCACGAGGTCTTCCAGCACGCGGAAGATCACAGACAGCCCCTTGTTGCCCAAAACGCTGAACCAATCGGTAAATTGTTGGAGCGCTAGGAGCATTTCGAACATGAAAGAAATTTCGATATGATCTTTGTGTCTGAATAATCGAATGCTGACTTTCAAAGTAAAATTGAACAACTTTGGTTCTTTGTTCTGTGCTAAGCCTTTCCATCATAAATTTCCCAAGTATTATTTAGTTAATTCTGTAAAGAGACGAAAAAAAAGACTTAAATTAAAAAATGTATTCACTGATCAAATCTTAACGTTACTTATGCGCCACCCTATATATATATATATATATATATATATATATATATATATATATATATATATATATATATATATATATATATATATATATATATATATATATATATATGTATATATTTATATATATATAAAATATATATAAAAATATACTGAAGGTAAATTTGACTAGCCCATAGTGCAGTTTATTTTATGATAAAATAACTAAATGAAATAATACTACTACAGATTCCTGTGACGTCACGAGAAAGTGAGTGTAAAATTAAATGATCATGTCGAGTACTTGGGAAGCTGACAACAAAGAACAAAAATTTAGAAAATATCGATCAAACGCTGTTTAAGTATAACAATAATGTATCCACGTAATAATATTTATTAATCATCATTAATTTTACTGTATGCATTCTCATTAACTTAGCTGATGGAACTAACTTCATTAACAAATTTTGTGAACCCTATTGGAAAAGTTTTATATTAGTAAACCAAAATATATTATTGGTAACGAATATTATAAATGAAAATGAATTATATAAAACACATAAATTTCTATATAATTTTGATCTTTTGATGTAGAAATTTTCATATTATAATAAGTAAATGTAAATATTTCATAATTATAATACTTATTAATACTTTTGTTTCCTTTTAAGAATTACAGAAACTCGTAAAAGTATGAATTGGGCCCAATACTGCGTCGGAGCTTCAAAGTTAACAAAAGCACCGATTTAATTCATTTGATATTTCGGAACCCCAAATGATATCAGATTTGTAAATTGCTTCCTATTTTAGATCTGCCATATCCTTGTCGAAGGATTATGCAATGTAAGTGTCAAAAGTTCAAACTTATTAAATTATAACAAAACATTTAATTACCGCTATAATTACTAATCATAAACTATATATAAGTAGAATTACATTATACTCATATAATATATATATATATATATATATATATATATATATATATATATATATATATATATATATATATATATATATATATATATATATATATATATATATATATATATATATATATATATATATATATATATATATATATATATATATATATATATATATATATATATATATATATATATATATATATATATATTTACTGTCAATAAATGAATTCGGGATATTTAAATATGTAGAAATGTAATTTCTTGGGAATATTGGATTGCTACAGAATGGTGTGCATTTTGAATGATTGACTGTTAACTTAATGCGTGATGTTTCATAGTGCCTATGCAATGTCCCACCAATTGTTTAGTTCATCCCACCTAGGTTTTGAATATAATCAGTAACTGGTGTTATGATAGATATTAATACTCATTTTTTGTAATATTTTTTTATTCCCTAAATCTTGGAATGATAACATTTTTTCTCTTGTCAGTAGCAAATACTTTTGTTAGGTCAAGGACCCTCCCATTTCCGACGAGCTTAGCCTTAATTTCAATCGTTCCAAGTATGACCAGACTAGTGTAATAAAAACAAATCATCTACTAACAGTCTACTGCAACAATCGGCTTGCTTAAAGTTTTCGTGAAGCCTTCTTAACGAGAATCAGTGTCAGCAGGGAATCTAAGCTGCATGTTTTCCGTGCAATGGGTGCTTAAATTTTTTTTTTATTTCAAGCAATTAGCATGCGTGGCTGTCATCATTAAGTCGCAAGTTGGCGATGAAGTTTCGTGATTATATGTTGACAATAGTTGGTGAGTGATCTAAGGACAAGTCCAGAGAGCCCTTTACTTGAATCATTTCGGAAAGTACACCATTTACTCGCCGAAATCAATAGCATAAGGGAGGTTTCGTCAAGCTGTTGGCTGTTAGATTGGTTGTCCACTTGGAGTTACATTTAACCCCATTTTAGAGATAGTATCACATAAAATGCGAACTTTTGGTGTGATGAGACGAGGTCTCCAGAACGTATCTTTTGCATTATAATCGCCAGCTGCCAGAAAATGTGGGTCTAATGAAAACGCACTATATTGACCTCCCGTAATTGGAAATGTCAGATGCAAATATATCGATAAATCACCAACTTTTGATGAAAATTTTCAATGCAGATGTTTGTTGCTGGCAGGCACTATTCACTAAGAGCACTTAATATGCAGTGTTTTAGTCACGATTTAATTAGAATTGCTGAATTACCATAAGCTCTACATCGGTCTTTGGTGTAGTATAAAGTACAACCGTGGACTTTAAAGGAGCTTCTAGACGTCAGATGAGTCTCAGAGATAAAAATTATATTGAATCATTCAGCTGTATATTGAAATCGCCAGTGCAGAAAGAAAATGTACAAGAAAAATTAAAGAACATTTCTTAAATTTCATAATCATATATTCTATCTTCTCTTCTAATATATCAAATTGTTTGTGTGTTTGTTATTAACGCATGATCTTCGGACCTATAAAAGCTGTAGAACTGAAATTTTTAACACAGCTTCGAGTTAATCCAATTTAAGTTTCTGTTTTGTTTTCCATAATAGGTGGCCATGGGGTCAAGATTTTTTGAAAAAAACTTAATTGAAGTTAAAAAACGATACATTTTGTGGTGAGACTACATTTGCTGGGCTCAGCAAGCTGAGCATACCTCTTTCCAACTCATAATTTCATATGAAATAGTGGCTTAGTTTAATTTGAAATACATTAAATTTGTAATATAATGAATTCCTAACTTAAGAGAATTAAAGGACAGATTGTCAAATTTATTTCCAGTAGGAATAAGTTTCTAAAAATCCACTTAAACGTTTAAAAGTACTCTCCTACAAAATACGACTGAATCACTTTTTTCTTATTGCCACTGATTTATAGACTTAAGTTAGGTAAACCTATTATTACATGCCAAGTACACAGCAAATAAAGTCCAATTTCTTTTAAGAATTTGTATGATTCTATATACGAGATAATACTTATTTAAAGCTACGAGTATATGAGTATATCGTCACAGAAAATGCAAAAAACCCTATCTAACGTTATAAAAGTTTAACAGGAGAAGCATAAAACTTGTTTAATGCTTCTCCTGTTAAACTTAAGCCCTGAGGAACACCTCGACTTAGAGGCAAAGAGCTTGATTTCGATGCACCAGACATCAATTCGTAGAATCAGGTGCATCGAAATCAAGCTCTTTGCCTCTAAGTCGAGGTGTTCCTCAGGGCTCAATACTGGGCCCTCTACTTTTTTCGCTATACGTTAATGATCTACCAAGCAAACTCGAACATTGCAAAATTAGATTATATGCTGACGATGTGCAGCTTTATATAAGTTGTAACATTATATCAGTCGAGCGATGTGTGAGAATTTTAAATGAAGAACTGCATCGTATATTTGAATGGGCTACCGCTAATGGCCTGGGGATAAATCCCACTAAATCTAAATGTTTGATTATTAAGAAGAAATTATTGAAACTTGATAATAACCCTATCTTAATCTTAAATGGTCAAACCATTGAGATTGTAAACGTTGCTAAAAATCTAGGAATTTACTTTAACAGCACCCTCACTTGGTCTAACCATATTAATTTCGCCTGTGGTCGTGTGTTTTCTATGTTAAGAAATCTTTGGCAAAGTCATCATTGCACTCCTATAAATATTCGAATACTTCTCGCTAAAACATATTTAATGCCAATTTTACTTTACGGATGTGAACTTTTTGCCAGTTGTGATAGTATTAGCAAAAGAAAACTTAATGTGACTTTTAATAATATAGTTCGCTACGTATATGGTTTGAGACGATATGATCATGTTTCTTTGCACGTAAACAAACTTTATGGTATGTGTCTTGATGACTATTTGAAGGTAAGGATTTTAATACTAATGCACAAAATAATATACACGTGTCAACCCGATCATCTTTTTGCGCGATTGAACTTTTCAACTCTTAATAGAGGCAAAAGATTAATCTGTTTTAGATATAACAGTCAGATATCTAAATACCAATTTTTTATTCATGCAATAAGTCTCTGGAACGATATTCCACACAGCTCTCAAGTCATTAGTAACGCACAAAAATTCAAAAAAAATATTATCTGTCAATTTTCAAGTTAATTTTGTTCAACTAAGAGGATAATTTTATTTTCATATATGTATATGTTTTTATTATTTTATTACTTATGTATTGAGCCATTTCAAACTGAATGTCATATTGATCGCTTTGTGGTGTCGTGGAGGTTTTCCATACATTTTGATTTTAAACTTTAAATTAAAAATTTTGCAATTTTAAAACAACGACATGTATGGACGATTTTCATGATATTGCAGTATTACCTATAATTATATTTTATTGTATGTTCAAATGTATTTTTGTATGTACTTGTACTGAGTTCCATACTGTAATATGAGACTTAAAGTCTTGTGTATGGGACATCGAAAATAAAATAAAAAAAAAAAAAAAAAAAAAAAAAAAAAAAAATTAAAAGAAATATATTGACAATTAGTGCAAAATTTTATAATAAATATATAAATTTGTCCGTCTTTTTTTACTTGTAATGTAAGATTTTGCACTAATTGTCAATATATCCTTCATTTAAAAAAGTTTTATGCTTCTCCTATTAAACTTTTAAAATGTTAGATAGGGCTTTTTGCATTTGTTGTGACGATGTGTAATTGTGATTATTTTATTTGAAAACATAATATCTAGTTAGTAATTCAAGAATACTTAAATATCGAATGTGTTTATACATATTAGAGCTATACAAAAAGAATTGTTAGTCCTTTATTTATAGAATATACGATTATATCATTCTTTTTTTTGTATTGTTAACAGCTTAACAATGCCGCAACTTTTCTTTTGAAATCTATTTATTTTTTTATAAAGAAAAGTTTTGTTTAAAGCCAATGTAGTAGTTCTTTTATTGTATGGTTTTTATTGTTATTGCTAGAAAATAAATACATGTAGTAAGTAAATCTCTCTAAGTAAAAATGTATTGTACTAACTTTGCAAAATAAATAACTATTAAATTTGTTGCAGAGCCCGTATATGAATTTTTACGAACAATACCGGTAGTCAAAGGGTGAAGATTTTGAGCTTTTAATAACATTATTTTATTTTAAAAGCTATTTCTATAAGGATAATGAAATATTAGTTTCATTTGATGTAGTGTCTTTATTTCCCAGTATTCCAGTTGATTTAGCAATTAGTACAATAGAAGATAAGTGCGATTTGATCAAGGAATTTACAAGAATAGACAGGAACTTATTTTTTCGTATCTTAAAAATTTGTATAGAAGATAATATATATTTCCGGTATGATAAAAATATATATATTTACAACGTAAGGGTCCTCCAATAGGATCTCCAGCTTCTCGAATTGTTGCTGATATAGTGATCGAGAAATTACTGGACGTTTGTATAGAGAAACTTGATATAAAACCAAATTTAATGACCAAATATGTAGATGATTTGTTTTGCATTATTTCTGAATGCGGTATAGATAATATGTTACAAACAATGAATGAATTTAATCCTTCTATTAGATTCACAATAGAGAAAGAGTGCAACTCTAGGCTAGAAAAGGTAACAATTTGATAACGGATTGGTATCAAAAACCAACAGCTTCAGGGAGAATTATTAATTATTATTCCAAGCATAATAAGAGGACTATTATTAACATAGCAAATAACTTGATAGAGAGAGTACTAACATTAAGTGACAGAGAGTTTCATAGAAAGAATGAAACGATAATTAATAGGTTATTATAAATTCAGAAGGATAAATAATACATTAAATCTGGTTGAACCGAAGATTTTCAAGCCTATGACTTATATACCCGGAATATCTGAACGATTAAAAAGATCAAGTATATATGACACTAATAAATATAGAGTTGCTCATAGAACATATAACACATTGAACAGGTTTTTTAGTAAGACAAAAGATAAAGTACCGAAACTGGACATGTCGAACATAGTATATGAGATACCTTGTAATGGGAATGACTTAGAGAATTGTGATATGGTATATGTAGGCACAACAAAGAATAAATTGAGAACAAGGATTTCTGGTCATAGATCTGATCAGAAATACAGACATATTAATTCACAAAAGACAGCATTATCATCACATTGTTCACAATTAAATCACTATCTTAACTTTGAAAATGTTTCAGTTTTAAGTACAGAACAGAATTATAAACGTAGATTTATATTAGAAATGTTGCACATAATTGATGTACCGCCACATAAGAGAATTAATTTTAAAGCGGATGTAGAAAATGTAGCTCAGAATTACAGTTATTTGATACACAAAATAACATGAATGTATTGATTTTTACTTTTACTATTAACATTTGATACATTACATAACATGAATTTATTCTGTTATATTTGTGTTAAATGTTAATACTTTATTTACAGTAGTAGATTAACGTAGATTTATATCGGAACTGTTACCCGTAATTAATGTACCATCACAATCAGATAATTAATGTTAAGGCAGATGTAGAAAATTGTAGCTCATTATTATAGGCATTTAATAAAAAAATAGCTTTATTTTAATAATTTTTATTTGTACTACATATTAACATTTGATAAAATAAATAACATGAAAATATTCTGTTATATTTGTGTTAAATGTTAATACATTATTTACAGTATAGTTTTAGGCTTTAATATTTTGTAATATTTAATGTTTGTGTTGCATTTAAATTTTGTATTATTTTTGTTTGTTGTGCATTTATTTCAAATTTGTATATGACAAATTATTTTCCAAATATTATTATTATCAATTTCAACATTAACCTGCAATGAATATGCCTTGAACGTGCCGATATTGTGTTGTAGTGGCCCTGCAGACAAAGTAACTGGTATGTAGTTCGAACTATACTAGTTGCTTTTTGCCTCAAATTAGTTGCCTATCTATCCTTTTTTCATATATCGAACTATCGATTTTAACATTGGGTTGTCATAGGGGACCAACTAGTTCATTTGTATACAGTTATATCCCAGTTGGATTCCTAGATATTGTAAACTAGTGCGCTTACTAGTTTTTTTTTATTAAGAATTTTTTAACTCTTAAAAAAACTTTGGCTCAAACGGGGTACGAACACGCATTCTTCATACTTTAAGGCAAGTACTCTACCCACTGAGCCACATTCTTTGTCTTTTTTTTACTAGTATACTTACTAGTCTCGATACAACTCGTAATATGATTGTGCTTTTTGACTAGTATCGTTACTAGTCTCGATACAACTAGTAATGTGATTGTTCTTCTTTGACCAGTAACGTTACTACTCTTGTTACAACTAGTAATATGACTGTCGTTTTTTGACTACTACCATTACAACTAGTAATATGACTGTCCCAAAGCGTTACTAGTTGTAACTTTAGCTGCTGGGCGGTTATCATCAGAAGGTGTGTGAATGTGAGCTGAGATTGCACAGCGATGAATATGTTTATTTTTGACATTTGTTTTGTGTTCTTTATAACGAACACTAATTTGTCGTTTAGTTTAACCGACATATTTTGCATCACAGTTTACACAGCTGACTTCATAAATGCCGCTACGCTCTTGTATAGGAGCAATGTCTTTAGTTGAGCCAAGAATAATTTTGAGTTTGTTGTTATTGGTGTAAACAATCTGCATATTCTCCTTTTCAAATATATTTCTCAGATGATTCGTGATTGCTGGGACATATGTGAAAGGGACGCGTGACGCGTATACAATTATTTGTTTAAATTTTTCTATTTTGACTAAACCCCTCTTTTTGTAGTCAACAAAGGAAATTTTCTACTATTAACAAAATTAAAACCGTTCGACTACAAACCAAATGGTTCAACTAATTGATAATTAATAGTGTCTTTTATAAATTCTTATGATAACTAGGGGAGCATTGATTCGCATTTTTGCCCATGCGATACCGATACTCAAACAAAAATATCGGCGATAGCGATACGGTTAGTGCAGTGGTGGCCATTCTCTCAATATCCTATACTCGCGAGTATAGGCACACACGTACATTGTGTGTGAGACACACAGCCTATATATTTAGCCGCAAAGTACATACACAAACAAAGCATAAGGTAGCGTATGTATGGCCACCACTGGCTTAGTGAGTTAAAATTGATGGTAATATAAATAAAACACAAGTTGATACACTCTTTGTTATTACAGCGCAAGGGATTGTTTGTATTTAAGATTAATATTAATAGAATTTTTGTTTAGAAAAGGAAATATTCGCAAATTAAGTGGAGAAAGAAGATTATGCACCTCTGTTTGAACGAGAGGTACATTTGAAAATAGTTTCTGGAATGCGACAGAGCGTATTTGAAGAGTAACCGCCCAACCAAAATAATAGCGTTAAGCCAACGCGGCGGCAGCAGGATATGTATTTCCCGCACATTCAAATTAATATATATGGTTTGGAATGTATGGTAAATACGTACTCTGCTGCTAACGCTACGGCCTTAGTGCCCTATTGTTTTACGTTTAAATATATGACTTCATTGCAACAAAAAATAGCGGATCTGCTCTTCTAGATATATAACGAGGTTTTAGGCAACCTCGAACTTTTCTTTAGAAGAATTACAGCTTAGAATTACAGCTTGCCTTAACCATAAGCAGCTTTTTTTCCTCCATTTTATTAGAAAATATGCTAAAAAATAATATTTACCAAAGAAGCACAAGCGAAAATAAAAGTTAAAAAATTCATTGAATATAAAAAATAAAACAAAATAGAAAAATATATCATAATTTCGTTGTCTTAGCTAAAGGTTATGACAGAAAACCAAAATTCAATTGGTCTTTATGGTTATGGCTATGGCGTTATGGCAGGTCATCTATAATCAATTACATTGTTGTACATAAGGTTGGTTCGAACAGCTGTTTCCTATGGTTATGGTTATGGTACGTCTAACTGAACCTAACGGACACAAAAAAACTTCCTGATGATGACAACATTTCTAAATTCAGACATAACCAGCCCAATCATGAATATTTCCTAAGAATATCTTTTCCCCGGAAAATATTTTCTCGAGAATAAATTCCTCCAACCACAAACTCTTCGGGAACAAAAATATGAAACAGTGGCATCATTGAAAATCAATGGCGGCTGTTTTGCTTGTTGACATTTATCTATACAGTTTATGTTTTAATTAAATTTAAAGTAAAATTAAATCAATAAGTGAATAAAGAAATTAATAGCATAGCTATACGAGCATTTGTGAAAGAAATTGGTGCTGTAGAAGAAAACAATTGTACAAGTCTCTCTTTGCTGGATTTATGGAAACCACAAGCAAGGGATCCATTAAAGTTAAACAATTTTGTGTTTGTGCTTTATTTGTGGTATTCGACCTACAAGAATAATAAAATATTTTGTTCATTGATAGAAATTTTGTTTTATTTCAATATTACTTCGATTTTTATGCAAACTTCCTTCTGTTTTGCAAGTGAAAAATTTCGGGGGAAAACCCAAGTTCAAATGCATTGAGAATAGCTACTTTTTTCCCCATCGAATTTTTTAGAAGGGAGTTTTTATTCATAATAGGAAAAAAGCGAAAAATTAAAAAACTCGCACGGAATTTTTGTTAGTGATTGAGCTGAATATTTTGAAATTTTGAAAATATGTTGTTGTTTTTCATGGTAAACTAACAAATTCAAACAAAATGATTTACTGCATCCGATTAAATAATTGTCTAAAAATGTGTTTTCAAAATCAGCGCAGTAATTTAGAGATTCAGAAAAACTAAAAAATTTTTGTAAAATCAAACAACACATTTACTGAGAATAAAGCTGGTCGCTCTTCGGTTTCGGTTTTTAGGCATTAAATCCGATAGGTTTCTGGTAAAACCGAATGGCAATCCTTAACTCAGATGTACTAAAGGCCAAATCTATTGTTGCTTATATTGGTAGTGAGTAGGGATGGGGATTTCCTGGACTTTTGTAGTTCCCGGGAAACGGGAATGAAAAAAACTAATTTTCTAAATTAAATGGATTTATTAAATGCGAATTTCGATTGTTTAAATAAAAGTTAATATAAAAGCAAATCTACATCAAAATTTTAAGAATTTTTAAGTAAATTTAAGCAAACAGAGTTTATAGTTATTACATAGTAAAAGATTCTATAAGGACTAATTGACGACTATATCTATAATTTTATTTTAAGGTCTCCAAATAGTTTTATAAGGAACTGGCCGCAATATTTGTTATTTTTCTTGAAAAGTGTCCCGGACGATTCTTATCGTTAAGTACAAGCAAGTTACAGTACTATACTCAGCTGAGCTGAATTTTACATATCCTAAGCCGCAGTCTATCTAAATATCTTTGATTATTCATTTTATTTATATTAAAATATATCCTTCAGGATTTCAATAATTGCGTTGACTTATAATAAATTTAAATAGTGGCAACTCAAAGTTTTTACTGATTCTATGAGCTTAAAATTACTACTACACTTTCCTACGCTAGGATCCTAGTATTGATTAAACGACATCTAGCATGTACCTTTCGAATCAAGCAAACATTTTTTTCGGCTTGAGAGAAATGGTATGACTTCAATTTCATGTGTGAATTGACCCAGTGGTAATACAACTGGATTAATTCTAGTTGTGTCCCACGATGATCTAACTCCTGTGGCTGGCTACTCTCTTACATTAAACGTCTCATATCTTTAAAACTTTTAATATGTTTTTAGCAAACAGTATAACATTTTTAGATTTTCGCTCTTACAAGAGTAGTCCACTATTACATGATATTTTTCAGGTTATGGTCCTAAATTAAATTGTTGAATTAGTTTTCCTAAAAGCAACGAAGGGTAACCACACCTAACTAAAATGTCGCAAATTTGTATTTTTAGTGTTAAAAAAAAAACTAAACCATATTTAATATTCTCTTGTGGTGCTTCTTAGTATTTTTGTCATGTAAGTAAGCCAACTAATGTAGCCTTCATAAATAAATGATAGTTAATTCAAAATTCTTAACTACAGACATCTCTTTAAAATTTTACTTTCCTTTTGCGCCAAAGTAACAAATGCAAAGCATATTTCATTCAGTTTTTTTTTCATGTTCAATGTGAGTTACAGTAAATTGTGTGTTATTTTGTTTTTGTATTTCTTCTTTTTTTGTGTATGTGCTTTAATGCATAACATTGAATTATCATATCAAGTGTTATAAATATCAGCACGCTACATATTATGCTTTCGTAACTTTGAAGAATTAGATTTATAGTGAAATCCTTGCATTTTGTTATTTAATAAAAGTTTTTCTAAATAGGCCAGGTCGATGTTGACAGTTTAAGCGTAGTATGCAGTTCTGCCTGAATTTCAGGTTCGAAATTTTGCATTTATGTATTTCTACACGGAAAAATACTTGTGTAGAGAAATTTGTTTTCATTCACACAAATTCACTTAAATTTATTAATTTTAACGTGCAAAACATAAACAAAATATTCTTCAATAAATGCCTTCGACGAATATACCGTATATACTGGCCTTCCACGGTCTCAAATGTGAACTTACTAAGAATCTCTGGCAGTGAACCCATAGAAAACGAAATAAAACGAAGGAAGTGGAGCTGGATTTGACACACGCTTCGCAAACCCGAAAGTGACAGCGAGAATGGCTTTTGAGTGGAACCCGCAAGGTTCGCGACGTGTTCCCGGGCATGCTGGCGTGTCCCGGTACCCAGAAGAGCCCCAGGTTTGTATGTCTCGCCATCTCATTCAGCGATGCCCGGCGTTCTTTAACCAATTTCGAAGTTGTGTAAACACTAGATAGAGCATGTAGCGCAGCCTTACTGTCGGTATAAATTCGGATGTCCTGATCGAATACTCTGTAGTACCTTAACCAGTTGGCTGCAATTTTGATTGCTGATATTTCAGCTTGAATGATGCTACATTGATTTGGTGCCTAAAGTATATCCTACGTTGTATGTGTGGGATGTAGCTGCCCCCGCTTCTATGCACCTGAGACATTTAGTCTAACCGCCGAGTTTATGCCCAGTTGTTTGATCATGATGTCTGCAGGAAGCCAATGCAGTATGGTGAACAGTGCTTTGGATGGAGTAGTACGAGGTGCATCCTCAATCAATAAAGCAGATGTTCGAAGAACCTCTTCAATTATTTTAGAGTAAGGGACTTTATTTAAGGTCCACCAGACGACAGCCCCATACATTAGTATGGGCTTTACCACCATTTCAAAAAGCTAATTAACGTTTTTGGGACTTACGCCCGCCCCACCTATTGCCGATCGCCCTTTTGCAGGTATATAGCGCAATAGCAGCCTTGGCTGCCCTAGCGTTGGGGTACCATCAAAGCTTGGAGTCCAGTACAATACCAAGGTACTTCACGCTGTCTGGTAACCTAAGAGTGACTCCGTTGAGAGTCGGTGTCTTATATTTTCTCGTAAAGAGAACAAGATCAGTCTTTTTAGGGTTAGCATTAAGGCACTTACAACGCTCCATCTACTTATGATACGTAATGCCGATTGGAGACGTTGAGATAGAGTATCTAGAAATTTACCAGATACAGCCACTGCTACGTCATCCGTGTAGGCTACTGATGTAAACCTTATACAGTCTAGTTCCACCAGTACCGAGTTAATGGCGATATTCAATAGGACTACGTCGCCTAACCGTTTTTTGAATAGTCGTTTACCCCATCGTCGAAGAAAATACCCTATTTGCTAAGAGTCCTCGTGTGAAGCTAATTGTTGACCGATCAATATTCAGTATTTCCAGTTCCATAATAATGAATTCAGGTCGTACATTGTTAAAGGCACCCTCTATATCAAGAAAGGCCACGACTGTATATTCTTTGTTTGCTAAGGATTTTTCAATGAATCCTACAAGTGAGTGATTTACCCTTCGAAGCACCGTGAGACGTTGCATTAAAAAATATGTTATATTTCGATTATGTTTTCTGCTCAATTAATATGAGAAAAATTACGTTGTGAATATTTCTATGCCATTGAGCGAAAGAGAATAACATGACGAGTAACTGAAGCATAAAATTATTAAGATCCAAACGAAATGTAAGAATCTTATAATTTATTAAGCGTTTTTCGCTGGTTAGCTTCGAAAAAGCTAAACTGGCAACGCTGATGGGGTATATATACATTTCAACATTTCAGTTAATTGCAAAAACTTATGTTTTTCAGTGTAATTTTAATTATGATTTTCAAAAAGATTTAGTACACAAAAATATTTGTAGTTTTTCTTCCATTAATGATATCAGCTATTAATGTACGATTAATACGTAATTACAAATGAATGGGAAAACATTCTGTAATAAATATTTCTATAATAAAATTTTGCCAGTCATTTTGCATTAAAATAACAAATTTGTTTAGCGTTTATAGTTGTACTATAATTATCAGCATTCAGTTGTTCTTAATAGTACTTTTGATGAAAGCGAAACTTTTAGATATAAAAACATAAATTGATTTGTAATGGTCCTACAATATTCCTTCTCAAGTAGTTTCATTTAACTGTGTTTCTAAATATTCGTTGTAACAAAATATACAAGTGAAGTAATCTGTTAAGGATTTTCTATTCTCATACATGTGTTTTATTAGCTGAACGAAAAACTTAATTTAGTGTGGAATTATACTTTATAAGTATATATAAGTGTGCATAATTAAAGTGGCATATTTAAGTACCATTTATGCATAATAATATGATTAAAAGTAAACGTATACACATATTATATTTACGCTTTGTGTACCTTTTATTATTTTCGATTTAATTAATGCCGTAAGAAAATATTCAGTAAATTGAAAGAACAAATTACTTATGCACTTTTAAGTCGTTGCTTGTTACAGCAGAACAGGTCGAAAATGGTGCTTAATTTAATAAAAGACCAAACCGTGTTTTTTCCCTTTATATCTAAATTAAATATTTGCTAGCAGATAAAAAATAAATAACTTTTAGGGCCATTATTACAACTAGGCAATAGTTAAAGGCAGGATTTTGTCAGATGAATAAAAGGTTTAGCTTTATTAAAACTTTACTTTAAATTAAAGTGAGCGATAAGTTAAAGTCAGGTGCATCCTACCTGGTAGGTTAAAGTAAATTTTTAATAATGATAAACTGTTTATCCGTCCGACAAAAGCCTGCTTTTAGCTATTATCAAGTTGTAATAATGGCCCTTAATATTATAAAAACTATTTTCTGGCTTATGTAAATATTTTTCCATTGGTCTGTCTCTATCATGTTAAACGTGCTCTTTAAACTAGGGATGTAACGATACGCCTTTTTACCGATACGATGCCGATACCGATTCTCAAAAAGAAATACCGATGATGCCGAAACGTATATTGAAATTGAATTCGAGTGTAAATTAGCAAAACTCAAGTAGGTTAATTTTTTTATTATCTAAAATTACAGTGTTAGATGTTATTGATATTTAAAATTGATATTAAACCAGTAAAAAGAATTGGAAGTCCGTTTTAAGGAACTACACAGGAAAAATTATCACCAAAAAATTTTCAAACAAAAGTTTGTTTAAAAATAAATTTCATTTTCAGTAAATTTTCTTTACATAATTAATAAATTGTTTGTTTGAGTCTTATTTACTACGCAAACACCCAAAAACAACGAGAAAAACTGTGTCATAAAAAACAAACCCGATGACGATATAAACACAAATAACAACAACAACAACAATGACAGCAAAAGAAATGCGATTGTGCCAAGTTTGTTTACTGAAGATTTTTGAGTGAATCAATTCTTTAATGTCGTTGCGTTAATTCTCATTAATTTTTTTAGAGTCTTTAGATAAACATTCAGACTTGAACACATTTAACAAAGTGAGATTTTATAAATACTTAATGGATGATGATGATGATCATGAGTCAGACAAAAATTTTATTTGATATATTACAAAAAATGCAGTAAATATTTTTGTTTGATTAAGTAAACAATTTTATTGTTGGCATCACAGTTCATTGCGAAAACAATTTGTAGCTGTTGTTGCTTTTATTTATTTTCAGCTGCCTTTAAAACTACAATTTAGAGTTGGAAAAAACCAACCTGTTGTAGTACGCAAGTAAAGAAAATAAAAAACATGATTGATTATGGAGCTCATGTTTCAACTTTGATATTATAAACTGCTTATTCTTATGATTAGGAGTTTAATATAATATCTTTAGTTGTTCTATGAGATTTTTGGGTAAAGATTCCCTGACGATTTGCATTAGCCCCAATGAAATATCCATAGGAACAAGCTAATACCCCTCCATAATCAATTTCAATGTATTTTAATAAACATTTAATATTGTACTTAGAAAGTAAAATATTAAGTTGGGAAAAAGCACGTTAAAAATTAATGTAATTTAATAATTCCCAAAAACAAGGACTTTTAAATAAATGTTATAGATCGGCTGAAATTTGGATCCGACGTCTAGAAAATACTGGACCAAAGTTTTGAAAAATTGAGAAATTTAAATTTTCAAATGAGTATAACTCACTAACTACAAGAGATAAGTATATAACCAAACATGTATCTTTTATATCTTATTAACGGATATAATACAGCAAAAAAGTTTTGAAATTGGATGAGAAACAAAAAAATTGCAAGCAGTAAAAAATGTTACATGGCCGAAGTAATCTTACTTTGAGACTAAATAGCTCCACTCATGAGTAAGTAATAAAGCTGATATTTAAAACATTAATAGAAATGCTCATTTGCTATGTCCATGTGAAATGTCATTTCAATAGAACTATCCGTTTAGAAATGTCTGATTTATTTTCCAAATATTTTGATTCTGGCCCACTGTGCATTGAAGAAGGCATATACGCGTTACTTAGTGTCCACACTTGATGAATTATCATCATAACACCTAATAAAACGTCGGCAGAGAAATTGTAAATTTTTCATTCATATCAATACATAGGGGTAGACGTTGCTGAATTTTTATCATGATGATATATTTTCTTCTTCGTCCTACAGCAAAGATCGAACATTTAAACCTTTATATGGATAACAATAACCACCAAAAATATATTAAATATTTTTATTATAAGATTTATTTAATAATTATCACAAAATTTATGTTTTTTCATTCAAAAATATTTATTTCTTATAATTTGCACTAATTCTAATAAAGAAAATAAACGATAAAGTAAAAACAACAAATAAAATGACGTTTCATATCATAATATATTCATCTGAGCTTGAGCTCTGATGATTATATCATAACGCTGATATAACATTAATAAATTGACAGCCATATGCATAAATATTTAAAACAGGACAATAAACTACTTTTAAGCAAAATTTCATAAAATTGCATTCAAAAATGTATATTACATGAAAATTTTAAAATAGGTTTAAAGATGGTATGCACTTTCTATAAACCTTCAATAAATTCATATCATCGATATATCAATTTCAACTTCAAATATATTTGCAAATTTAACACACAGAAATACATGATATGCTTTAAATTAAAGCTTGAAGTCTTGGCTATAAGCGTTTGTACTGATTCGGCAACACTGATTCAAGAGTCGTAGCATGAATGGTAATGCCACCACATGATGTTACTCGTTACCAAATTAGTATAACTGACCCCCGTGGATGACAACTTTGACATATGAACTTGACACTGATAGGTTCAAACGTCAGGTCATTACAAACGTAATGATCTATTTCCGGTCTTTACGATCGTGGACGGCGTGGCAGCAGGTTGACAACGGTGAGCAAAACAATAAATAAAAGTAAATAACTTATTAATAAGTCAAGTGTGAACATATACCACAAAAAGCCAGCTCTAAATCAACAAAAAACTCGCTCCAGATACAAAAGGTAAGTCGAATAAATATAAAGACCGAATTTGATACAGGATTAAATTGGATTACTGTCCATTTATAGTGGGAAAAAAGTGTAAGTGAAATTACGTTAGCCACCAAAGACATTAGCCAGGCCTTACACTTTTGCTGCCTGGTGATACCCACAAGGATTTAGGGTATAAACAGCGGAAAAACTAACACCGGTTTGCACCGATCGCATGGCGATAATTCCAATACAGGCACCGACTGAGCAAACTTGGCCATTGACGCCAAGGAAATAAGGCATCCACCTCAGTTACCGCCTGCAAAGTCAATTACGCCATCGCCAGCCACGCCGACTAAAACAAGGCACAAAATACCACCAAAACCAAATCACGCTAGCCACGAAATCCAAGACAAGGTGCCCAATAACACTATCGCCGTAAAACGTCAAGCCGCCTGTAGTTACCTTGAGTGATACAAGGCATTAAGCAACATCCCTGACAGAGCTTCAACGGCTCCTAAGCCAGATTCCAACAGGCAAATATTTATGCGCACACCAAGGTAATAAATAGTATTGTAAGTTTTTGGTCTAGCTTAAGAGCGCCGGCAAGAATTTGACGACGCCGGCAAACCAATATCAACAGACGGCCAAATAAAATTGACCGACGGCCAAATAATATTAACAGGCTTAAGCGAAACAACAGCGTGTTTTTGGGAAAGAAAAAGGATTCGTGGTAAAGCCTTTGGCAGCAGAAGGGCGGAAAAGAAGGTCACCAACCTTCCATGTGATAAACGATCGTCTCGAAGCGGCCTCACACATGGCTATATGCAGTAACAGCATGCCATGAAACCATCAGCATAAAACATAGAACAACAGCACCTCACCCCGTTCAGCTATAAGGCCCAGTGTCACAAAATTAAGCCAGACACAACACCAGCAGTACATAGAGTCAACTATAGCACAGCCGGGAATAATCTTCCCTCATACCAGACTCATAGTGGCGCATTAACACCAGCCAGAGCGCATTAACACCAGCCAGAGCACATTAACACCAGTCACATAATAACACAAGCCCACAGCCCGGAAGCAACAACAACAGCATCACCTGGGTTCCAACATCTATAGGTCCAGGCCTGGTCAAAAGATAAGTACCCTTTTCTCTTTAAAGATATTTATAGACTTACAAGTCGCAGATGCAGGCGGCAGCGGCCCTCGTATATCTTTCGGGTTTCGTAAAGTATCATTTTTGCTAATTTTGTATCTCTAAAGAATAAACCATGTAAGGTTCTGAAAACTCTTTTCAGTTTTCAGAAAGTTTCAGCCAACAGCTGATTGCGTAATTAATAAATTTCATTTTGGTAGTTTTTTTAAACTTTTTTTATCTTCAAAAAAAATCGTAATCGTGTTTTCAGAAAGCTTTCGCCAACATTTGACCTTCTTTACAAAATTCGAGTTTCATAAACCTTAGGACCGGTCATTTATGCATATTAGTCAAAATTTCCTGTAAATTACATTAGATTAAATTTCCCTTCCGTATTAGGTTCAAAGTCAAATGTTGTAAGTAAATTTGTTTGCGGCCCGCTAGTCGCTAATAAAATCGCAAACCAATAAACAACTTTTTGGCCCTTCAGCCCGTAATGATATTTGTCAACGTTCAATTAACTCATTTAAGAACAGTAAAAGTTTAGCCAACTTAGTATTGCGCTAAAGTTCATCTAAATCTAATCTTGTCAAACTTCATTGCTAGTCTTCTAAGTTATATTACCCGGATTTTATGGAAAAGCATCAAAATTTTTCGATTTAGTCATACATAAGCAAAATTTTTTTTAACTAAAATTGCTCACTGACAAATTATCCCCAATTTTGCTGTTCGGTATTTCCGGTTTCATTATTAACTAAACGGAAGTCTGTTCCACTGACTAAAGTGGAGTTAAGTGACTGTTCTAAAATAATTTTTCGTCAAGTTTTTTTTACAAAATTTTCAAAAGGTTTTTTTAAATTCCTTTCGCATAAAGTTTTCAAAATTGTTATATCTCTTTTAAAAGTAAAATTTGTGGATAAAATTAATAGCGAAAACAAAAGCCAAAGATTGAAGTGAATTTCTCGTATGTATACCCAATAGACCATTCAAGTTGAAGTAAGAATTTTTCAAGATAGCGTGAGAATATTTAGTGAATTTTTATTGACACAATAGAAACATTTTGAGGAATTGTTGCATCTCAACGTGGATAGGCTCATGCTGTTTGGTGATAGAAAATCATTCTGAGCATTAGCAAAAGTCACAAATTTTAAGGTAGGGAGAATTCGGAGTTAAATGGCTCTCGGAACTTTCTCGCACCAACTCGGCAAATAACGACTGTATATCTCTGACTATTGGAATTGTACCTAGGTAATATACCTAACTATTGTTACCAGTAAGATAAGATCCTAGAATTAAAATTCGTATTGTAAAACACGTTCGAACTTAGGGATAATAGATACTAAGAAACATCGCTACTGTATAACATATTGAAAATGAATATTAAAGAAAATTGTAGTTGAACTATTAATGCAATCTTTTGTGATGGCCTAATCTATTAATAATCGATCAGAGAGGTGAGTATCAGACGGTGAGTTGAGAAAAGAGGTGTTCTATGACATTTATTTGGAATACCACGGATAGGGGAGGGACCAGTACAGGCAATTACATCACTGCCTGCGATGAGATGTGTATATATAGGAACACTGGTACAAATTTTACTGTCATTCCAATTTTGCTAGTACCGCGACGAACCACCGCCCAAGCCCGCGAGCCTTAGCCGTGCACAAATTGACAAGTTGCCAGTGTGCGGTACTGGAAAATGGATAGGTTTGTAGTGCAATCTCTTTTTGGGGAAGCACATGCCTGGAACCGAAAATAATTTTTTTTACGAATAGAATTACGACACGTTTACGTATGTTTTTTTAAATTTGATAGAACGTGTCACTTAATTATATAAGTTAAACAAAATTCGCAACAAAATTAGCAAAAAAACACCATCAAAACAAATAAAAGCAAAAAGAAATGTTAGTGATGTAGAAACAATCAACACAAATGAAAATAGGCTCGTTATTCGAGTACGTTTTTCATACATCATTAAAAGAGTCGTGTGAACTCTTTTGTAATCATTTCTCTTTTTCCTTTTATTTCATAGAAAATTTGTGTTAAATAAGTTGAGAAATATATTATAAAGAGAGTTAAAAATATCTTAACTTACAGCGAAAACAATAAAAAGCTATTCGTTTATTTCAATATCCGGATGAAATCATATTCTATTTATTGCAACACTAACTACAAAACATAATGGTGTTGCCAGTATCGAAATCTAAATTTCCTTAAAACACACAATGTCTATTGTAGTGTTTATGAATGCAATTTTATATTAAACAGTTTTTAGCGTGAAATAAGAATTTTTTATGAATCTAGCTGTGAGTCTATACCTGATGAACTTTCATCATGATATCGATTTGACATTCATCATGACATAAATTCATCAGGTGTGGACACTATGTTATGAACAGCATGCATATCGTGCCATAACCGCCAAAAATTTTAAGCGACATGTTTTTGAATATAGTTTTTTGACCAAGATCGATTATTTAAGGTAATTTTGACATCTGTCAAAGTTTCAGAGTCATATCAAGTACCGTTACGGAAATGCAGCAAAAGAAATTTTATCTTAAGTGAATTTTCCCTTTAAATTCTTAATTTGCTTACATTTTTATTAGAAGTATTAACATAATACATAATAGTCCACTACAATGCTATGTAGCTAATATTAATGCTCTACTTCGATTTAAACTAAGGATAATGAAACAATACTTCTCCTGAAAAATTTACTTTTTGGCGCTTGAGCTATTTTTGCGGTTATGGCACGATATATTGCGTTTGTTATTTGACTACAAAATAGTGGCAGACACAAGTGTGTGATTTATATGAACATCATTGTTTCATAAATTGGGTAAAGTTCGAAATTCAACCCCTTGTGACAAGTATGTTTTGTGCGAAGTATGTTCAGTGAGAAGCAAAAATTGTATACGGTGGCAAGCTGCGTTGTCAACTCAGTGCTTTACGCACCATTTTTAGTGCTTTTTCAACTTTTTGAGGCGAAAAATTTTTGAGTTAGTGCTCGATGCTTTTTTAGTCTATTTTTTGACGTTGGCACTAAGCCCAAAAATCAAAAATTAATTTCTTTATTTAAAAAACGTTTTTCAAGTGCAAAATTCTTTGCTAATGCAACTATTTCCTGAACACGTTTTTTGCAGTCTTGCAGAAGAATAAAAAAATTTATGTGAGCAATCAGTGGTGCTTCATCTTTTGTATATTTTGTCGAACGCCATTAAAACAAATTTTTGTACGTATTGCGTCTGCTTAGCACTTCAGATTTCAAAAACTTTCCGTTTTTACGAAATTTCACATATATAAACATATGTATATTTTACTCTTACGTGGGCATCACGTGGCGTAAGAACTAGCCCGATACTTTTTATGGTTTTTCTCTATATCCGTCTAAGCTTGAGCATCTCGGAATTTTTGAGAAATATTCGTCATATTCAAGATTGAATAACTTTAGATCGCGTCATTGGATATTAATAAATTTTATATCATTCGAAAGGTTTCAGTCTTCTCCTAATAAGTGTTGATTAAAAATGACATAGCTTCCCGCTAGAAATTCCTCTAAAATGCCAAAGTCTGCTAAAAAAGGTATTTGTAATTTTCTTTATTTTTTTAACCGACATCAAAAAAGAAGGAAGTTATGAATTCGTGTGTATTTTTTTATGTTTGTATTGGCATAACTCTGTCATTTGTGAACCGATTTTGAAAGTTCGTTTTTTTTGTTTGAAAGGGTTTGCTTGCTGCGTGGTTCCACAATTTTTTTTCGAAAATCGGTGAGGAAATTCGCTCCTCTCAATCAAAACTCTGCCATTTGCAAACATATTTTTTTTAAGGGTTTGCCTGCAGCTTTGTTGCATAATTTTTTTTCCAAAAATTGGTGGGAAAATTTGCTCCAACAAGCATAAGTGTCATATGTGAACCGAAGTTCGAAATTCTTTTTTCGAAAATTTGTAGGACATTCTTCCCTTCCCCGGAAATATTGATTATAGCATAATCCTCCATTTATGAACCAATTTTCAAAAACATTTTTTTGTTTCAAATGAATTGCATGCAGTTTGATCCCGTAGAAGTGATAATCGGGCGGACAAAGTGGTAGCCCGATATATTAATTATCACATAACTCCGACACTGATTGACAGATTTACAAAATATTTTATTTGAAAGAACATGAAAGGTTTGGTACTATGAAAAATTGCGGGCGGACAGCCCATTTGTAGACAAGCACACCAATTGATCTAACATAAACTAAAGTTGAATTAAACAAGTTCTTGTGAAAACACAAACTCGCGTTGGTTTTGTAATCTGGTAAATAAGATCTTTGCATTGAAGTCGGGGTTTTTTTACATATGTAATTATATTTATTACAGAGTTAACTACAACCGACAGGTCTTCATTGTATAAAGCCTTTAAGTAGGAATGAGAACAGATTCAGAAGTAAGTAAAGTCCTGTTAAATTAATTTATCAATTATGTTAAAGTAATACTCAAAGCTCAGTGGAGGATGGTTGAACTTCTAAAATAAAAGTTTTGAAGTCTTTTCGCTATCAAGCCTATTGCGCGGTGTGTAAATAAGCTCCGCACCACTAAACATTCGCTAGCTCGGAACACTTGCCGCTGGTGTCACTAAATATTGCCTGGGCATAGGTAAAAGAAGCTCGTATTTTCCCTTATTTACTTTCCACCAAAAATTTAAAAAAGTGGCATTCAGGTGCTAAGTTAATAATTTCAAATTCCGTCATCGGAATATCATAATAATGTTAAATACCTATAGTATTGTGACAGTTTTTCTCAATTTGTTATTGACGCAAAGGGTAGATTTTTTCAATTAAATTTGAAACACTAAGTGGTACTAACTATTTAGATTGAATATTCGTATTCGAATTCGGCGAATATTGTTTCAGATATTCGTATTCGTATTCGCGAATATTAAAAATTGATATTCGTAACATCACTAGTACGTACTTACTTAGGATCTCTTATACCATTTAAGCATTTTACAGTAATGCGCTTCAGCCTCTAAAGCGAATGCCACACAGGTCAATATTCAGCATCATTATATGTGTTTGTGTGCGTTTGTTTACAAAATATATGTACACATATACGGAGGGGAAATATTGAAAATTATCAAAATGCTTTTGATTTTCATAACAAACGCACACAAGCAAATATATTGAAGCTAAAATATTGATCCGTCTAGCAGCCACTTAAGAACTTATATAAACATTACTTGCGTTACCATATGTTTATTATTATTGTTCTCACAATTTCAACTGAATATCAAAATTTAGTGAAGGACACGTCCAAAATTACCAAAATTAATGGTATACGTTAAAATGAGTATCAGTACTTTAACACTAAGGAAAGAATCTAAAAAATTAAAAAAAATACAGCTCTCTTCGCTTAAGTAGAATATATATTGGATTAAAATATTGTAATTGCGTGTTTTGGATTGTTAGCTTACATCTGGCATCAACTTTTTTTAACGTAGATTGTTTTTGAGTTTTGCCCGTGAAGTTTCAATTATATATGTTATGTCTTTCGTAAACTCAGCTATGATATATGTTAATGCTGTTTTTCTAAAAACTTTATTGTCCTCTTAACAGTGAAAAATAAACTGTTTCCGACATTAACTACTTTCACAATTTTACTTTAAAAATAAAATATGTGCTTGTGTTTTATTGCCCCATAACTTTTCAATAACTTTCAATGGTTACCTTATGTTCTCATATTACAATTTATAGAGTAGAAAAGAAAGCAAAAAATACCAGATAAGGATGCTTGGTTAATATCCTTACAAGTACTTTTATACAGTAGTAAGAGCATGAACATGATTCAATGTACAGTTGTTTGTTTGCTCAAGGCATTATGGTTCAGGTGGCTGCTAATTAGGGTTTGGGAATCGGAAATTCCCGACCAGAAAAATCTACTTTTAATATCCCGTGACATTTTTGAGATTTTCCCGGGAAAACGGGAAATTAAAATTACACTTTATTTCATAAATATATGGACCTTTTTGACATACATATTTAGAAATTTGTATTATTATCCTGTTTTTCTTTAATATCAAAACTTTCATAATTTTTTTATATATTACAAAAGCTCGTTTAACAGACTGTACGACTAAATTTACACGATGAAATTGTTTAAGTTCTATATTAAAGTTGCTTTATTTTTTCATCATCTGTTTAAATACTAATACCCTGTTTATCGATGTCGAAGGACATTTTTCATTCTTACAATTTCATTTAAAAAAAATTGTTCTTAAACTTTGTCCTTGTTTCAAATGTAGCTGTAAGAAAGAAAGAACTCCTTCGACATCGATAAGCAGGCAGTAAAATGTCCATACAATTTTGTTTAATATAAAATAAAAATATGAACGGTTCAAAGTTATACAGAAATTTCATAAAAATTGCATGAAATTAAAGTCATACCATTTCTCTTAAGTTGGAAAAAATTATTGCTTGATTCGAAAAGTATATGCAAGATGAATTTAGTAATATATGTCGTTTAATCACTATAGCAGAACAAAGTGGAATACTTTGTATAACTATCAATGATTAAAGTGTTCTCTAATCGTTTCCTAAAGTAGATAATTCGATGTTAAACGAACTTTGAGTGATTTTCCTAAGAATTAGTGAAAAAAATTTGGAAAGTGTATTGGAAAGTTTAAGCTCATAGAAGCTGTAAAAACTTTGAGTTGACACTACTTAAATTTATTATAAGTCGACGCAGTTATTGAAACCCTGAAGGAGATGTTTTAAGGTAAATAAAATTAATAATCAAAGACTTTTAGACAGACTGTGGCTCAGGATATGTCAAACTCAGCTCAGCTGATTATAGTACTACAACTTGCTTGTACTTAACGATAAGAATCGTCATGGAAATTTTTCAAGAAAAATAAGAAACACTACGGCAAGTTCTTCATACAATGATATGGAGGCCTTAAAATAAAATGTTTAACTAATTGCGATATAGTCGTCAATTAGTCTTTATAAACTATAAACTCTATTTACTTGAATTCAGTCAAAAATTCTTAAAAATTTGTTTTAGAATTGCTTTTATATTAACTTTTATTTAAAAAGAATGCTTACATTAATAAAACATTCGAAATTTCCCCAATTTTCATTTAATAAATCTATTTAATTTAGAAAATGAAATTTTCCCGGGAATCCCGAGAATTCCCGGGAACGTGATTTTTTCATTCCCGTTTCCCGGGAAGTGCAAAAGTCCGGGAAATCCCAAACCCTACTGCTAATAAATCTACTTGTATTGTTTACTTTTCACTATTTTCTTCTCTATATAATTAAAAACTACGGAGGATAAACTAAGGTACAAATCAACATACATTGTTGGGTGATTGAAACCAAATATTATTATTGATTTTATGTTGAAAATTATTGAAAGGTTAGAAAAGAAATCAATATTGAATAACAGCTAAAAAAATTGAGTCAGGTTTTTGTATTTATATCAATATTAATATAACATAGGTGTCAAAAAATTAACAGCCTGTTTTTGTAACTTAAATTTTGATGTATTGTACATCAAATGACTAATAAATAAAACTTTTGGTTTTTGTATATTTTATTTTGTGTGTAACAAAAGAGCTTTTAAAATTTTGGCTCATGTATGCAATATACAAATGAAACCAACTGTCAAATAAGACAATCATAAAAAATCATTCGTTAGAAAAAATAATTCAAAAATAAAGACATTGAAATGGATATTGCTGCAAAAAAAATGTAAGTGTTTGTTTCATTTAGCATAAAATATATATTTATATCAGTTTTATTTTACAGAATAAAAAAGTCCACTCCTGGGCAGTTTAAGCATTAGTAAAGTTAATGGAAGAGTTCCCGGAACTAGCTACTTCAAACCCTATTTTCGGGAAGACAAAAGCTGAAATAGATAGCAAATGGGACTTAGTGGCTAAGAACCTTAACGCAATCGGATCGCCAATGCGAAATGGAGCAGATTGGAAAAAGGTATGATCTGATGCCCTTGTGTTAATAAAAATATTATGTAATTCATTAAATTTTCAGATATGGGCGGACATGAAATGTAGAACAAAAGCGAAAATTGCGGAGAACGCGGAACAAATGAGATGCACTGGTGGTGATCCTTCCTGTGTGCACGCATTGACGGAACTGGAAAATGATATAGATCGGATATGTCATCTTTCTGTATCTGCTGATCCAAAATGAAAAATATTTGCAGTAATTCCAATAACAGAGGCGGAGGAACAAGCTCTTTTGGAAGTGACACCACCCAGACAAGTTGTGACTCCTGTGATTCCTACAGCTTCTGAAAATAATCACCCTCCATATACACAAGAAACAAAGCAACTGACACCAACACCAACTATATCATTACCAGTCTAAACCATCTTCACTAAACTGCCCACAACAAGTAGAAAACGCAAAACTGCCGATTACAACGTTGAAGAAGAAAATCAATTGAAGTTTTTAAGACTTCAGGTGGAAGGAAATGGTAGATTAGTAGACGAGATGAGGGCACAAACAAAAAGACGACTCTATGGCAGACTCCCTCCGAGGCATTGAAAGCGTAATGAAGGATATTTTAAATTTCTTGAAATATTAATAAAGACAAAAAATTTCTAATTTTATTAATTATACATATGTAAACGTTTTCTTGTTTTTACTTTCGCATTGTATCCGCAGTGTTTTTGCGAAAATCTTTTAATTTGTGAAAAAAAATTTTTGACTTAAAACTTTTTTGTACCAATCATTGAAAAAACCCTACAAGACGCATGCTTTCCCCGCTTTGCTTTTGACATATATGGAGCACACTCATTTCCAGCACAAAATTGATATCCACCAGTTGCTAGAAATTTTAAAAACGTTGACAATTTGATTATGGTAGAAACACTGGTGCTTCTGATGTTTCGCTTCAATCTCGGTTCCATTTCTCTCATAATCATCAGGAATATTTCTTTGTTGACACGAAAGTTTGCCAAAAATCTACAAAATATTGTTACAATATATCAGAAGAAAAGTTTCATTTGATACTTACTGGTCTTCTGGAAACTCCAATACATTTGTAACATCGCGTAATCTCTTGCGACAGAGCCGATCTTCTGTATTATCTTGAGTTGTATAAATAAAACCAAGTACAACCGACCCAATAATTTTGATTTAATTATTTTATTTAAAAAAAATATTTTAATTTTATTTCGTTTGTTTACTTTTAAGGGTTGCAGGTTTGACTTCGATTCTCATAAAAAATAAAATTTTCAATGCAAAAGCTTTCTGAATTAGATTAAAAAGTTTGTTGGCAGTATTACCGTTGGCCGCATTACCGTTCCGATATTTGATATTTGATAGTTGACTACGAATAAAAAGAGCTTTTATTTCCAAACGAAAAAATAAAATGAACTCAATTTAAAACTTAATTGTTGTCTAGTAATCGCTTGCCTTCTAACGCAAGGCAGTTCGCTGAACAGGCTGTTAAAGTAGCTTTTTGGAGTCAACTTTGATACCTTTGATAAAAATCATTTAATTTGATGTGACTCTTATGCCGTTTTCTTTTCCAGAAAATATATAAAATTTTTATCAAGAAATAGAAATTTAGCATGTCTTTAAGCAAAAATTTACCTTCGTAAGAGAAATACAATAATTTCTAATAAATTCACTTCCTTGAAAAATGCGTTAAAAAGTGCAAACAATGTAAAATTTTTTTTCCCATTAGTCTCGATATAGACAATAATATTAAAAGTTATTGAGGCTATTGAGATATTTTATATATTTTATAATGAAGTCAGATTTGCTATATTTATGGCATAGCCAGATTTATGCATATAGGCTGATTCTCGTTCTAAATGTGTATTTTGTGATTGTTTTGTGTTGTTTACCAATATAGCTAATATACAGTGAAAGCTCCACCGCGGAGAGCTCCTATAAGCGGACATCTCCCTTGTGCGAACAATTTTATTACACTTGGAACCATTATAATGAAAAACATACAAATTACAATCCAACAAACGGACAACCGATCACGGATATGAAAGTACCATTCATTTTGACAAAAAAAAAGGTCCCGCAAGCCGACAGTTTAGCGAAAAGATAATTTTAAAATTTTCGAAAATACTATATTCAATTACAAAAATTCAGATATTCCATTACTTCAATTTTGTGGAAAATTTTATTTATTGATTTAATCACAAGTTTAAATTTTTATCAAGAGTTTTAGTTGAAAATTTTTTAGGAATAATTTTTTTTTCTCTACACAGAAGGCAGTCATTATGACAACCTCTGTTAATCTTTTAGAATTTAAAACAAGAAGACTTGATACTATGATTTCTTTTAATATAATTCTTATTTTATCCTAGTGTCAGCTTAATTTATATGTAGCTGTGAGAGTGTGCATATAGTAAACAGCTATAATCTGCTTTAGAACTGTGCCTTTTTTGTAAATAACAGAATCTATATCGTGATTAAAAGAGTTCATTGCGCTTACAAAGAATAAGGGCAAGGAAAGTACAAAAGCCACAATTAATATAAAGCTTTTTAAAAGGATGCTCTAACAATAAAGCGTTAAAATACACACTCAAACAGCAAAGTCGCTTTAATCTAGATAAAAACGTATAAATAAAATGTACTCATTTACATACATCGAACTATACACGAGTATACTAGGCAATTTAACACATAAAAAATATTATAAGTGTGCTAACTATTTAACGGTGATTAAATAAGGTTGTTTCTATGGTAACCTGATACCTTAATGTTAAATTTGGCACCTGCTGCGGCTAAGATGACCCAAGACGGGTTAAAGGTATGACCGACTCTTATTAGTTTTCTAGCCCGAAAATTTTTTCTGAACAAACCTACCTCTTTTTTCTAAGAAGGATCCCATACAAAATTTTCAATACAAACTAAGAACATATTGAGGAAAAAGTCCCATAATTGCACAGAAATACCTCCAGGGGGTAAAATGTATGACCGACCTCCATTAGTTTCTTCTCTATAACATTTTCTCATAACATACTTGTCGCTTATTTCCACCCTTTTAGGGAGCTACCATACAAATATGGTGGTTTAAAGAAAATGTTCAAATTGGCCCCTGCAGCGCCTGAGATACCCCCAGACGGGTCAAATGTAGGACCAACCCGGCTTAATTTTTCTACTCCAACATTTTCTTTCAACACACCTACCCTCTATCTCCATTTCTTGAGGGGTTCCCATACAAAATTTATATATAAAACAACTTTTTTTTAATAAGCTCAAAGGGTATTTTTCTTTCGCTTCAGACTATAGCCGAAAGTATAAACCACACAACCTGCGGACCAAAAACGGAAGTGTGAGCCGCATTACCGTTCCGACTTCCAGTCCAGGCCGGATACGGAAGCATGCACCGTATTACTGACCCAACTTCCCGTCCAGCCCATAAACCGGAACTCTAAACTGCACTAGCAACATATTTTCGGTGGAAGTCCTGAGCTGGAATCGCAATTCTTACAAAAAACTACGGTGGCATCCAATTAAAATTAATTTTAACTTCACTTATTTCCCTGGTTCCTCTGAATATTAACCATGACTGATTCTTTCTGAATATAACGTTACGAACCTTAGCCTAATAATCAATTTGGATTCGTAAACAAGTAAGTTCGAAGTAATCATATTAAATATATAATTATTATTTTCAATTTTGTTGTTGAAAAGTAATTTGGCCTTGATATTCCAACATCATTAAAATCTATGCAGCTCGTCATCAGCTTTTTTAGATATTGTTTTGCCAGAAGCTTTATATATATTTAAGTATTAAGTTACTTTAAAAATTTTCTATTTATTCTGTATTTTTTTTAAATAAAATATACATTTTCAAATATTATATGGAATACTTTTGGCACAACCATTACCTGAATATACATTTTAGCTTAAAAACATGCGCACGAATTATTATGTATACAGCCGCATATGTTTATCTAAACTCAAAGCAAAACTGTTTAATAAAACATGGAAAAAAATTTGGAATTTAAAATTATTTGCGTTTTTATTTCTTCTTGGAGTTCGTAAAATGAATTAGATCTAAAAATTGTTCTAGGATTTAATATATCATCGTGAAGCTCAAACTTATTAACGTGAAGGATATGTCGATACTAAAACTACTGATTAATTATACTCCAGGCAATGCTCTAAGGTATAGACATTTAACATGTGCTTGCCGTTCAGATTTCACTAGTGACCTTAGAACCACTGGCTAACCAGTTCTTATGGGATCACGTAGAGAATTTGGAACTAGAGATGCACCAGTGCAATTTAATGATTCTAGTCAACACATGTAATATTTACAGAATGACAAGGCAATTCAATTATATTTTTTTATAACAAATGTTATTTCTACATGCAACCGTGTGCGTTTTCAATACAACAGAATGAGTTTTGCAGCTATCAAAAATGTCTCTACCTGTCAATGACAAAATAAAAAGTGTAAGCGATTCGTTGACTATGTCACTAAAAATCTCCAAGCTAGTCGACAAAATTTATGCCTTCGAGACACTTGGCCCAGAATTCCTTCAAGGTACACTTTTAGGAAGAAAACAATATCGGTCCACAGTTATAACTGCGTTACATTCACTTTTTTGCTGGAGGGATTTTTTAAAGTCATAAAAATGCTTCTAAATATTTTTTTGCTGGGATGTTTTTATTATTTTATGTATTTTGTTTAACAAATTGATTATGCTGTGGAAAAAAACAAATATTATAACACCTGACATACATTTAAACACCCTAGTAAAATGTTATATTATTTAGGATATAAGTTATGAAGTAACGATGTCATTGCAATAAGGATGTGATAAGTAAATATCACATAACACAATGTGTGAAGAAAGTCTATGTACTCGTAATAAAAGTTTTATTTGTACTTTAAAATAATTGCTGAATTCACAAGCTCAGTCGTATGCCTTATCGTTTGAAAAAAAAGACGATATTTGTTTAAGCGCTTGTGAACAGACAAATTTGTTGTATCGTTATTTTGTCGTATTATAAATGTCAATTTAATTAATACCAAGGCAAGGCGAATTAATACCAAGTGGCCTCGAGAGATCAGGTGATCAAGAAAATGTTTCCATATATGAACCGTCAACTGTGCTAACATATCAGGTTTTTGACAGCCCAAATATAAATTCGCCGTGCAGAATTTGTATTTGGGATGTGAAAAAAGCTGATACATTAAATATTTTACACAATTCGTAGTCACCTGAGCTGTCGAAGCCACCTGGTATTAATTCACCTTGATTTGATACCATGAAATGAAACCCGGTATGGGAACTTTAATTTGACGCGAAATAATATAACTTTTCTCGCCACAAGCAATTTTGATTAAAATAGTTTGAAAATTAAATTGATATGAATCAAGTATATATTCATCATTAATAAGAATGTATTTTCTGGTGTAACTTATCACATATATAAAAAATTTTTACAAATTATTCTAACAAATAGAATATTCCCAGACTTGGCCTCAATACAACTATTTGAAGAACATATAAAATTCAATCGTATAATTATAACACACTTTTGTATGAAAATTACCAACAACAAAAATACAATATTGTATAATTAGACGATTACATAACACATACGACGTTAACACGAGCTTGTGAATTGAACAAATGTTTAAATATAAAGTTCTATTTATCATATTTTCATTGTACATATATTATATGGGTAATTCCATGTCAAATCAATTAATAGTTAGACACGACCCCTTTCGATTTTGATGAATTTTGTTCAGATGTTTTCTTTAAGCCTATAACGAACTTATGCCAAAGGGAAAAAATTTAAAATGTTTATTTCAGAAGTTATGACATATCCAATATATCATTATTTCCCCAAATTTACCGAAAGTGTTGAGTTTAGTTTTTAAATATCTCGAAAACTATTTTACATACAAGATTGATTTGTTTGTCATTTTAAGCAGAATATTTGGAGCTACAAAAAATATATAGGCCACGAATTTTCTTTGGAAAAATTACTTATCTGCAAAGTTTTGAAATTTTCAAAACTGATTAAATCAACAACCTATACTTTTCTTTGCTGAATTTTTTTATATAAACGTCCTTAAAAAATCCTGAAATTTTTAAGGAGGTGTTTTTTTTTCTTTTTTGAGATATGACAAAAAATTTACCTTTTTAACACAAAATTTCGAACATAAAATTTCACCGAAAAAACAAATGCACAAATATGTCAATGTTAATACTTTTTCCCCTTCAAAAACTTTAAATTAAATTAAATTTAACGCGTATTGACAAAAATTACATATATAAACAATTTTTGATACTATATTGTTGAAGGTTGCGAAAGAAAAATATCATATCTCAAAAAAGAAAAAAAAACCTCCTACAAATTTTCACGTTTTATTAAGGACATTTAGAGGTATTGTATACAAAAATTCAGACGAAAAAAATATAGGTATTTGATTTCGTCAGTTTTGAAATTTTCAAAACTTTGCAGATAAGTAATTTTTCCAAAATAAATTTTTGTTTTATGTATTTTTTGTTGCCCCAAATATCCCCTTTAAAATGGCATACAAAACATCCTTGTATATAAAATAGTTTTGGAGATATATAAAAACTAAGCTCAACACATTCTGTAAATTTGGTGAAATAATGACATTTTGAATATGTCATAACTTTTGAAATAAACATTTTTAGTGAATCTAAATTGATTATTAGGCTAAGGTTCGTACGTTATATTCAGAAAGAATTGGGTATGATTAATATTCCAAGGAACAAGAGAAAAATTAACATCAACTTAATTTTTCAACGTACACAGCAGAACAGAGTAGCGCCACTTTCGGAAGCCGCTACACATCCATCGTCAGTGCTCACGTGCATTTGCTATCACCACTTGTCAGGTGGCTCTGTTGAATGTGATTTTAATTTTTATATATACAACTTTTTCGTGAAAATTGAATACGAGAATTAAATCACTGTCAAGCTGATATTAAAGTGCACTTTCCCAGCGTTGCCATCGGTTTATTTTTCTTCATTCCCATTTTTCTGGTTTTTGTTCTACTCAAGACAAACTTTTTTGTTTGATTTTATACTTAAGTATATATGAACATGTAAACATGTGAAAAGCTCGAGCCAGTAGCTAGTTGTTTATTAATATGATTATTTCGAACGTATTTGCTTTGTGAATCTAAATTGATTGTTAGGCTAAGGTTCGTAACGTTATATTCAGAAAGAATTGGGTATGATTAATATTCCAAGGAACAAGGGAATAATTAACATCAACTTTATTTTTCAACGTACACAGCAGAACAGAGTAGCGCCACTTTCGGAAGCCGCTACACTTCCATCGTCAGTGCTCACGTGTTCTGCTGTGTACGTTGAAAAATTAAGATGATGTTAATTTTTACCTTGTTCCTTGGAATATTAATCATACCCAATTCTTTCTGAATATAACGTTACGAACCTTAGCCTAATAATCAATTTAGATTCACAAAGCAAATACGTTCGATATAAACATTTTTAATTTTTTTCTTTAACATAAATTCGTTATAGGATGAATGACAACGTCTGACCAAATTCCATCAAAATTGAAAGGGGTCGTGTCTAACTCTTACTTGATTTGACATGGAATTACCCATATGTATATTAGTCTAAGATGCCATCTAAAACATAACTGTACATATAAGCCAACCGGATAGAACATATTTTTTACCAATCACAACATATCAAAGAACATATCGCACATGGGTTGCATAATGAATTAAGGCTAATTTGTGAATTGTTTTTGAGAAATTTGCACCCATCTGCCAACCGGAAGAAACCAATCCAGGTCGATAGTACAGAGCATAAGAAAAAAGAAAACGTTGGGTTGACCATCATTTCTAATCATGTCTTATGGTTGCCACGTTGTAACTAAAAGCAGAAAAATTTACAAAAACTCCATAACTGCCACAGAGTCCACCCTAAAGAGGTTAAATGCAGGATCGATTTCCATTATCTTTTCCTTTCTAAAATGAATTTCAAACATATGTAACCCTACCTCCATTTCTTAAGGGACTACCATACAAAGTTTAAAGTATTATGAAATTGTAAAAACTTGCCCCTACAGCTCCTGGAATGCCCCTAGACGGTTCAAAGGTATGACTCCAAAATTGGGGACTTATTTCATATTTTTGGAACTTATTTCGTGTTTACTTATTTCATGGCTCCCGAGGAGGTATATTATATGCCACACTTCTAACAATATATCCAACACTATGAACGTCACGTTTATAACAATTATAGTGAGCACCTGCTACATGTAATATCTGCCATCGGACTGGCGACCACTTTTTTGGCCAAAACTCTTTTAGGGTGAAGGTTTTTATCGATTTTTATGAAACTTTGTAGAAATATTTCCTTTCCATGAATGCGCAATATAGTGACGAAAAAGTGGGCAGTCCACGCACATTTAAAGTAAATATTATTTTTTAACTACTTATACTTAACAGAATCTAATGAAACTTAGCACACACTTTAAGCTCCACTATAAATACAACATTGTAATTAGAAAAGTGGGCAGTGCCACGCTCATTTAAAGTAAATATATTTTTAAACTACTTCTGCTTAAGCGAATCTAATAAAACGGCGCACACATTAGTTCCAATATAAATGCAATTTTATGATAAGAAGAACGGGCAGTGCCACTCCGATGCAAATAAATTATTCTTTTTCAGTTAGTTCTACTCAGCCGAATCTTATGACAGTTGACAAAAACATTATGATCCGCTGACAATCCAATAGTGTGACAAGAAAAGTAGGCAGTGCCACGCTCATTAAAAGGAATCTTTCCATTCTTACCATTACTTTGTTCTTCCGTAATAAATTAATGTAATTTTCTTCAACAAGAACAATATACAGTAGACATGCAACTTTTTACAAATTTTTGCAAATATTAAGAATAGCATAGTCAGATGGAACATAAAAAAGTAAAAACAACCATAGTGTTTTTTTATTTCGAGATCATAAAATAAATTCCGCACCAAATGCAATTACTTTTTTTTATCACAATTTTTGAAAAATACCGAATTTTTATGAACGTTCTTCTTTATATAACTACCCAACAAAAATTTGCTTACCAATTCAGCAAAAAAGTCATTAGAGAAAATTTTAACACCAATTACTTTCCTACTAGAAACATTACTTATTTTTGTTCTTGAACTCCCAAAAAGGAATCGATTAGACTTTGGATATTTTGGATGCAAAATATAAGTACTTTTCTGTTTACTTGAAAATTTCCTAAAAATAATTAAAATTTTTAGTGTCCATCTGCAAAATAATAAATTTTACATACATACATACATATCTATATCGCTTAAATACTCGTGGATCCATCTCAAGCTTTATTTACATGTAGTACTTACATACATGCATACACAACACAAATATATTGCTTTTACCAGCGTACGAAAATGTCATCTAAATTTTGAAAGTGGAATTTCCGTTTGCCCTTTTTCGGGATCCACGACACGTAGTAAGACTTCTTAAATGCGTTACAAATTTTTCTAATATATAATTTTTTCTATTTATGTTTGAAGTTTTACATTAAAATTGCTTTTAAAAATTTTAATTTGGAAATAGAACTTAAATGTAAATAGAGCTACATAGTAATGAGTGTAGGGAGTTGTTCAAATACGGATTGTATGCTAACTTTTTGCTGGGTAGTTCATGGTACAAGTGCTAACTGACTTATGTGTTGTTTTTAGAACCCAAGCAATTGACTTGAGTGGAAAATTTATATGCAAACCACTCGAAAACTGAGTGCTTTTCATACAAATTGTTCACTCAATTCGATCGTTTGGGTTCTATAAACAGCACATTAATGTTCAAAGACACTTTGGTGTTTCAGTTGTGTATGACCCCAAACATTTTTCACAAAACGCAACAGAAATATATAAGATATTTATAAACTTTTTGTATGGGTGTGAGGATAATATTTTTCCGCGGCTGGATCCGGGTATGGCTGTTATATATAAGCGAAATTACTCAGGATTCCTGTCTTGATAGATTTTTTCTATATATTACTTGAAAGCTTTTTATTTCGATCTTTTAATTATTTCTTGAAACATGTTTATACATTTTTAACTGAACGATTATTTTTAAAAACGTTTTACTTTCTCAAAAATCGCACAAAACGATAACTGAATTAAAATCCCAATACTCCAATTTAGCAACTGCTGAAAGTCTTATTGTGAAAACTGGTGGCAAATTTTTTAAGAGCTTATGTACATTAAAAAAAACAGCGATGTTATAGGTTATGTGAAACACTAAGAATTTGGAATATTGCAAACATTTTTTGGTTTCTGTTTTCCGCTTAGGCTAATCTAAACACCAATATTTTTTTTTATGATAATATTTTTTCTTAAATTTATCTATTTGTTTAGCTAATAACTACAGCTTAAAAATAGCTTAAAAAATCTTATTTTCCAATTACAATTATAACTTGTAAAAGTAGAAAAAGTCGAACTTTGATGGCTTTTAATTAAACAGTTGATTAAAGTTAACAAAAACAAAACGCATTTTTGGTTGGTCTGAAGTGTGTAGCGTGACCGTTTTGCGACTAAAGTGGCAGTTTGCCACTTTTTCAACTCCCTTGCCACTTTTAGTGACCCGTTTTTAAAACTACCTACATCTGCCACCTTTTATAACATTATGTCCCTTTCTGCCCCTTTTTTATGAAGTGCTACTTTTTGCTTTATAAAAAAAATCTTTATGACAAAAATGTGTTTTTGAGTCCATTATTTATAAAGTCATGAAAAAAAACTATTTTGAAATAGTTCAAGAGTTGAGATCTCTTAATATTCATTATTACACTAAAATTATTAGAAACTAAGACCATGGTTCACTTACACGAACAATACCTAGCAACACGTTCTTGTATGAAAAGCATGCAGTTTTAAATATTTTTAAAGTGATTTTCATACAAATTTTTGAGTAAACGTTAGTTTATTTTTACTAAATGAGCCCCTAAGACAAAAGTAATAATAACGTTTTGAAATTGTATGCAATTCGAAAAATTGGACGAATTTTTATAATGAAACTAATAAGCCGCTTCCCCATATATCTTTGGTTTTCGCAAATAATCATGCATTCTACAAAATACATTCTTTGTAGGATAGTCAAGAAAGATTTTATTTAAAACCATAGTCATTTTTTACATTAACACAAATATTAGTGCTAAAACTTAAAAAAGTACTGAAAAGTGTCTGACTGGGCAACATTTGTTATACATTAGGATGCCGATCCCGAAAATCCCGGGATCTTTCGGGATTGCGAAGTCCTGAAGCCCGGGCTTTTTCGAAAAAATACCGGGGAATCCCGAAATATTTAAATTACGTTTTTTTAATTAAAATTCTTATACAAAAAAGTCAAAATGAAAAGTGACACAAATTTATATACATATTTAGATGCATTATGGTCGTCAAAGGGTATCAAAGGGTATCCCCACTCGAATGGTCGGTGGTGATAAACGAGCTTCTCCACGTTCTTAGTGAAAGTGGGTATGGTAACTGGAAAATTCGGCTGTGATCTCGTAGACGTCATGAATGATACTTTCTGCACTATTTAAATCTTAGGAGAAAAACATTTTTTATAGTATCGTTAAATAGATACAATATCCCTTATTCTATGAATGTCAAGTGTTTATGTGATTTTTTGACAAAAGTCTGACTTGGAATCCCTATGAAGAATTCTTATAACAGGAAGCATATAGAGTTGTGTTGGATGCACCTGGAGTATGAGCCCCAAAATTATCATGTGGAATTATAAAATTATAATGAGACCGAGTATAATGTGCGGGGCGATTGTATGGTTGCCGAGAACTCGGCAGGCTGTAGAGACTACCAAACTGTACAAGGTCCACATGTTCTTGCTACCGGTGTAATGAGGATTTGTCCAGCTTTGGCCATTCAGACTTCAACTAGTCCTCTGAAGCAACGGCTGCTTACAGGATTTGGAAACTCTGTTCATTGTGTTAGCAACGAGTATTCATCGATCCTGAATATCTTGTAGATAACTATAAAGTATGCCGACTGACAGCATAAGCTGTGAACTGAGATTCCGCCTATTGTATTTCCGCGGAAATTGAGATAATTGCAACATGTGCCGTCATTATTTTAAATAAAAGTCCTCAGAGCTCACATAAAGCTAACTTTTCCGATAGCCAAGTATCTCTGCAATCTCTTCTTTCACGGAAATTGTGATCCGAGCATGTGCCAGAGCCTTAAACTAGCCACAGAAGCTATAAATATGTAACAAAATTTGTATTTACTGCTACTCCCATTAACGGGCTGAGAGCATTTTAGTGGCGTCATTTGGTCAACGGATAACCACTAATAAGGGGAAATGGAATTTCTAGCTCAAAGGTTATATCTAATTTATTTTGTTGATTCTAGTTAATTAATTTTTATAGTTATTTTTCATTCTGTAACATCCTTACTCCCCAATTTATATTTTACTGTTCAGTAAAATATTAAAATATGTATTAAAAAACATTGAAATTAACTTTTCTTTATTAATTTCTTATAGCTGCTATTATGAATATACAGATTGAAAATATTCTAAATTGATTGTTTTAATTAAAAAGAAAATCCCGAATCCCGGTATCCCGAAAAATCCCGGGATTGGAAATTCTGAAATCCCGAATCCCGGGATTTGGAAAAACCAGTCCCGTTTGGCATCCCTATTATACATAAATGCAAAAAGTATTTTTTACCGATACCAACATACGGAGGATACTATGAATTTGGTTGTATTTTTTTATGTATGCTCCCTCAGAACTCCGCCATCCATAGACTATTTTGGTCCACTATTTAAAATTTTTATATTGAACTTGTTATCTGGCTGACTTTCTCTTTGCATTGCAGTCAGGTATAACTACGTATGTATGCATGTGTTGTTTAAATAATTTGTTAGAAAGCGGCGTACTTTGTTGGTGCTGAAAACTCTTTCTTTTTAGATAGAAAACACATCAAAATTTATTAATTTTATTTCAAAAGCATTATATGGCCTAGAAATTCATTAAATACTAAAATTTGGTTCAATTATTCCCTTTTTAAAAAGGTTGCCCCTTTTTTCGAAAAATTCCCTTTTTGGTGCTCCCCTTTTTGTGCCACTTTTTAAAAATTTTCAACGGTCATTCATCAACGGTCAAATTCATCAAAAGAGAAAAACAGAAAAAAAAATAGTTTTGGTCAAAAAAAGTAGTCGTCTGAACCATAGCGAATTGGTTGACAATCGACAGCATGACTTAATTTTTCACATTTTTAATATGCTGTGAGCGGCATTGTTAGGTAAACACCAAACATCTTGTTATTATACTTTTTATTGTGCTGTTCATTTGTAAAAGTTTTGTATTTTTTAATAAAACTATTATGCTTGTGTATTGTGATTCTCATTCCTTGTTTGAGAGTCTAATTGTAAGCACACCAGTCTTGAAACCTTTTCAAATGTGGTTCATCGGCTTATCATTTGATAGTTTCTCCATTGGAGTACAATAAATGTGTAATCAATTTTTGTAAAAAGATCTACTGATGAGTTGGCATTAGCACCAACGAAATACCTGCATATAGACTAGCTACACAGAAAAAAATAGACAAGAATTATATTCAATAAAACCATGTTATTAAAAAAATATATGAATTTCAATAACATTTATCTTTAACATAATAAAATATTTCGTTGTAAGTATTTCTTTTCCATGCCGGTTATTTCTTTTCTTTTTATACATAAGTACTTAAAACAAGTTGTATCCCATAAAAAAATTAATGGGATATGGCTCAGCTAGAGAGTGTATGCTTTACGTCCGGAAAGCCCGGGTTCGTATTCCAGCCATGTCAACATTTTTTAATTTATATATTTATTTTTATTTTGAAATAATTTTGTTATCAATATAGGGGAATTCTTTATCACAGGAAATTTGAAAAAAAATTATTGAATACCGGGATTTTTGTTATCAAAAATGAAACTTATTTTTTTCTGTGTAACCACAACAAATCATTTTAACTTTTTTTGCACATAAATTCTTGAGAATATCTCGAATAAATACATTTGAAAAAATTTCTTGCTATTTTATTTCAGATTCGATCTAACATAAACTTTTAAAAAAATTTGCCAAAAATAATGCCAATTAAAAACGATGTAACTTTTTGTTAAAACAAAGCTAAATTTACGCGTCAAAATAAAGTAAACACTCTTCGGTATTCAATATAAAAATAAAATTTTAGTAATTTTTTAGCTTTAACTTTGAATATATTATTACCTCTGTATTAATAATTCCAAGATATTTTGTTTTGGTTTTTCAGTCTGTTTTATAATTTTCCCACAGAAATTCAATGGCGACAGTATCAGAGGATAGAGAAAAATAATTAAGATCAGTAGGAGCCCGATGGAAGTAAGATTCCTTGAGATTTTCGTCCGAATATTTAAAATTAATATCAAGCCGGGGTACTTAGTTATTCGGAGTGCACAGTTTCTTTTAGGTAGGGCCACCATTATCCTCTAAATGGTCGTAAAAGTCCACATTTTTATTATGGACTCGATAGTCGGAAGTTTATCAGATGTTAGTCACGACATAAATACTCAGAAAATAAAGTAGAGAGCTAGTGATGGATGCCTTTAGTTGTTGCGGCACATTTTTGCAGAATTCTTGAATAAATTGAAGCTAAAACTTATAGAGACTAAGCTAAATAGTATAGAAACTAAGCTCCAGGTTATTGACAACATTTTTAATGACTCAAAACCTAAAAAATGTGGTGAAGCTTAAAATGAGATTTCAGTGGGAATTTGAACATATGTGTAACCAAATAATGGAGCATTTTAGTATTGCATCATGAACTATGGTAGAATCAGATCATGCTTATTGGGTATAAAATATATTAAGAAACAACTATTTGAACATTTTGGAGGACCGTGTTACTTCTACCTAAGAGAAGTTTTGTTCTTCACAGAACAATATGCCGTTGATGGACATTGATTTCAGAAATTCTTCCAAAAATCTTAAGGAATCTTACTTCCATTGGGCTCCTACGAAACTTAGCTATTTTTTTCTATACTCTGACACTGTCGCTATTGAATTTCTGTGGAAAAAGTATTGTGGGTAGAACGGACTGAAAAATCAAAACGGTTCAACAAAATAATACTGGAGTCATTATATAAAATGTTCACAGAGGTAATACATTCAGACCCTAAGCTTAAAAATTACTAGTGCTTACTTTATTTTAACGCGTAAATTTTGATTTATTTTAACAAAAACTTACATCGTTTTTAATCGGCATTGTTTTTGGCTAATTTTTTAAAGAATTTAATTTTAAATCGCATTCTAAATAAAACAAGGAAAAATCTTTTATATAGATTTTTTTGTTTAGTCACAATAAAAATGTTAATAAGAAGATGTTTGGTGTTTACTTTATACTAGCGCTCACTGTATACCAAAATTTATCGTAAGTAAAATCCATATTTAAAAATTCCTCAACGACGTTTGTTTTTTAATTTGGCAACCAAAGTGTTCAGTTTACAAGTTGCAGGGACTGTAGAGGTAGTAGAGTCTCCATTAACTTGTTTCGAAGGGATATTGTATAATCTGTATATTTAATTTACATATTCTTCAGGGTATATGGGATGGAAACTTTTCTGTAGCCGCAAGCAAATAAATTGACGCATATATTCCATAATATTATGTATTAAAAATTTTTAATGGTTCAGAGCTGCAAAATGTCATAAAAGTCGTAAAATATTTTCTTAGAACGTAAAAGTGATTAGGCTAGAAAGCTATAAATAAAATACTCTTCCGTACATCGCTTAATATGTTGGTACATATGTTTACGCTTATTACACTTAGGTTGGCCCTAACATATAATTTTTTATAATAAAATAAAGTGTTGAACTTACTTGTTTAAATAATAATTTTTGTATCAAATTACTTTTACTTTTTTATGTTTGTTATATTGAAAAATATTTTATAAGTGAAAATTTTGTTGAATTCTTCAATAAATGTATTCGAATTTGAACTTTTAATTGTAGTTAATAAACCTTGTTTTTTTAAAAGCTTGTTATTTTAAAATGCTTCTTTTTTTGGATTCTCAACATAAAGTTATCGTTGTTACTAAAAAGTTCATGTTAATCTGAATTTATTTTGTCGAACAATACGCGTTTTCCTTTCTGCATCATAACAATATAATATCTTGTTATATAATAAATGACAGTGGTGTTTTGGTTAACCTTAATTTTAAGTTAACAAATTTGAATTTGAATTTTTGTCCGAACATCCTAATACCTATAAGTAACAAAACATACATAAAATACATGTCTGCATGTAAGTATATCGTAACCTAAAATCCTAAGAAAAGTAGCTACATGTTTTTTTATATTATGAATTAAATCAATATTTTATTATGAAACAAAGTCGATATTTTGGGCTATAAGATGTATCTTTATAAATTTAATCAATATTAGCTTCAAAGCCCACTTTGAACTTGAGCATGCTAGGGTCTTTTGTAGTTCATGTGTCTATATATTAATTAAAATGCAAGATTAGAAGGCATATGTTGTACACGATAAGAATTATAGGAAGACTTAGATAAAATGACACAATTGTTTGAACTTTTCTGTAATTGAAGCCTTCTTCAGTATGCATAAGTATTGTTAGCACTTCTGCCTTAGTGACATGTTTAACATTTACATGTATTTTATTTGCCAAAGAATTTGGAACATAAAAAGCTAAAAGCACAATTGTGAATGATTTGCATGTTTTGTTTTTATTTACAAGAAATAGAGTAAGTAGTACGATTTAATTTAGGTGTTTAAAACTCTGTTTCCTATTCTCATATTTTATATATGTTGATGTTTGATAAAACATATAAAGTATAATTTTCAAAATTAACAGGAGAACAAAAATACTCCTAAAGTTCTGAATAAACTTTTTTGTGTACAGAGCAATGCCCGGCGATGAGAAAACTAAGGGCCTAATTTTGTAAAATAAAAGGAGGTGCAATTTTAATTATTTTTTAGCTTGGCACAAGGAATTTTTTTATTAAAAATAAATTTTATTTTTTTCTGTCATTATTACCGTTTTTTGAATAATACTCCTTCAGCTCTTATGTATCTGTAAATATTTATACATACATATATGCATATGTACAAAAGTTACAAGTGTCAAGACGTTTTTCACAAAGGATGTGATAGTCTTTGGTCCACTGTAGCAGTGTCTCTGTTTAAGCTGTACAATCTAGCTCCCTTTTTTACGTTCAAAGCTCAAAAGAAATCCCTCTAGTCATAATAAAAATTCATAGTAATTACGATTTATTACGCATTCGACTGTATATATATTATATATAGACATAAAATATATTCATTAACTCATCTGATGGTAATGCATTAAAACTTCACGTGTTGTGTTTTATTGTCTGGAATAAATAAGAAATGCAATTGCGTGTTTATTAATCTTTAATATAAAAGAATACACCATCACGCTCAATGTATGTACTTTAATAAAAGGTTATAAAATTTACAATTTTTGTTATGGAATATTAGGGAGGGGAATATTAGTATGTTTTTTTTTAATAAAGAGAAGAAATTGTATCATGTTTTTATGTTAACAAACATGTATTTGAATTTGTTTTTAGATTTAATAAAAAGACTTGAGGAGAAACCGCCATCATTTAATTTTAGTTTTTTATTATATAACTTCTGATTATTAGCCACCCGAAGTAAAATTTTTTTACCGATTTCATACTTTTTTATAATTACTCTAGCTTTTTAGGTAGAAAAGATATTGATATAGTGCAGTAATGATTATTTAACATTACCATGCACAACCGAACTGGAATAATTAAGTGCCCGAAAAGTGAACACTTGAAAATAACACATTTTTTTCATTTTATCGATTTTCAATTTGAGCTCTATGTGAACCCTGTTGTACATATAGCAATGATTTGCTTTGGTAGTATAGGAGGAACCCTTGTAATACCATGGCATAAGTTTCGTTGTCCCAAAATAATATCTTCTGCAAAAAGGAGCGAAAATTTATGATATAAAAACAAATTCTCAAATCTGTGCTTCAAAAACCCCAGGACGTGCTGATAAAAATCTGATATTTTCAGAAAATATAGGCTTATTTTCCGTATGGAAGTGAATGGATAGAAGTAGATAGAGTTGTGTAGTTTAAAGAAATTATAAAAAGTTTCTAAAAGTTACTTAAATCCTAGATTTATTTCGAAGTTTTCTAAAAGCAGCACTTAAAAAAAGTTCTCTTCGTGAATAAAAAAAAATAACAGATAGTAATTGGCCCTTATTGCTGTTGTCGTAGTCGTTTTCGAAATTAAACGACTCCAATGTAAAACACATAGCGAGCGTTGCCACATTTGATAGATTTCGTCATGATTATGATAAGTCTGCTTAAAGGGGCCCATACACTACACCAGTATGCACGCGCAATCACGTGTTGGCGCCAGTGGTTGGGTCGTGTGTGGGCATTTGGTGTGAAATAGAGTTTGATATTTTGCTGATGGTACGAGTTTGTGGTATTGTGTATGGTGAATTTAGCTCAGTTGAGAAAAGTTGTCAAAGAGTAAACATCGGGGTAAAACACATTTACTTGAATAAATTACTCATAAATTAAGAAAAAAGGAACAAAATATGTATTGTAAAGTATTTCTGAAATAAAACATATCATTATATTTTCTAGGAATACCAACATTTAAATTTTTCCCCCATATGTATTTTTGGGCCCGTTTTATTTGGGCCATTTTTTTACTTTCATATTTTTGTAAGTATCAGAACGGTACTAATTGAACATAATTACGGAGTATAGGATAGTATATATTCTGAAAATATTAGATATTTATCCCACATAGGTTTTTTGAAGCTCAAAAGTGAGCATTTTTTAAAATGATCAAGTTTGGACAATTTTTTGTTTGCTGAAGATATCATTTCAGCACAATGAAACTTATGGCATGGTATTAAAAGGCTTGGTTCTTCACTACCAAAAAAAAAAAACATAATAATAATGCTATTTGTACAACAGGGTTCGCACGGGGTGCAATTGAAAATCGATAAAATAAGAAAAAACTGTGTAATTTTCAGGTGGTCACTTGTTTAAAGTAAAGAATGATTCAATAATTCATTTTGCTCATATAAAAATCAATGAATTTAGCATTTTTGGTATTACGTTATTCATTTCCAGGGAATTTCCGGGAATTTCTTTTTTATATCCCGCTCTCCCGGGAAACAAGCATGCACGGGAATAAAAAAAATCCTAGTTGCAAACAGCGCTTTGACCATTATCTTTGATATTATTACCTGTTACCAATGTCCATGAGCATTGCGTCACTGGACATTATGACATGCCACCATTTCAACATATTAATATTTTGGACTAGCTAGCAAGGCATTTAAATTCTGTACTTAATGAGAAAAATAAAAGTATCAAACTTCAAAAAAATTTCTTTTGGTCGAATAAGTAAAATATTTTCTATAAAAAAGTCAGCCTGTTACTTAGTCTAAGTTCACAATACTTAACATTTAAAATCCTGTCTCGATAATAGGAAACAGTGTTCACGTCTTTAAAAAGGTTCTTTCAAAATATTATCAAAGATGTCATGTACATATTTTGTAGCCGAAATTGTCCTATCATTATTAAGTTTTGAAGGTTTAACGTGAGCAGCAGATGTTACCATCTCCGAACATTTGACCTTTTAACTTATTCCAAATCGATGTTATGTAAGTTCGTATTAATAAAAGTATAAAATATGAAAATTTGTAAAAAGAACTAAAGGCACAGCTGAAAAACTAAAAAAACACAAAGCTAGTGCTTTTTCTTATTAAAGCATCACAGATAAGAAAATTGACGGTTTGAGATACCAAAAAGCACTAAAAATAGGGCAAAAAGCACTATGTTGGCATCGTTGGTAATGGTCAACAAAAATGTTAGAATTTAAAGCTAGTAGAGAAAGTTCTGCAAAGTAACTTTTCGAATTGTAACAGATGAAAGCACCAACATATACATTAGTTGAGCTCTAACTGGCTAGAAATGTTCATCTATTTGTCAATGAAGGCAAACATTTGAAATGTTAAATTAAATGAAAGTAAACCAATAAATTCAAAGCGCCTGCGTTTGCATGCAATACGTTAAAGTATGTTTTTGTTTCTATCAGCTATTCTAACATAATGCTAAAATCACCCATTCAGTCACACGTGCAGTATCAAAAAGTTTACTACTCGCATGGACACAGTGTTACAACATACGAAAAATTTTTACAAAAAAATATTTAAAACAATGAGTTGAAAATAAAAGAAGTTGTGCTGATAAGAAAAATTTAAAGCAAAGGTGCTAAGCTCACAACACGTGAGAAAAAAAAAATTGGATATGATGCTATATACAAAAAATTTTTACATGTCGAAATAAAAAGTTATTTGAGAACCACATGTAATGATATTTATACATGTAAATGAAAATAAATATCCTTAAAAATACAGTTCTTAATTAATGGCAGTAAATTCAAATTTATTTATTTAGAATCTGAATAATATCCGCCATAAAGTCAAAGTGTATTACTATCTCTCGTTCAAAAATTATTTATGCAGTTTTAAAGTAACAAATATGTAAAAAAATAGCTCCAAATGCCAGTGACATTAAGGTGGAAAAATACAAATGCCGGCAACGTATTGAGGTATTAAACAATAAACATTCAGTAAGCACTAATATGCGTTTTCAATGGTTACCTAAGCAATACAGGACCTTAAGTTTTTTATTTTTTTATTTTAAAGTTATCGCAAAAATTTTGCCATTTAAGGTGTATGTGTGTTTCTATTGAGTAAAGCCGTATGTCTTAAAACAAATTTTTTCAGTAGAGCAAAAAAAAGTCTTGAAATTAAGGCCGTTTGTGTCTATATAAATCACATTTACTAAGTAAAAAAGAATAAAAATTAAAAAAATATTGCAAAATCTGTTCAGATAACAACAACGTATCTGTGCTGGTGTGTTAAAATAATCAGGCACACACGAATACTTAAGCCGTTATTGCTGAAAATTTTTCTAATCAATATAGAAGTTAAATTGTTGAATAATAAGTCGGGAGTGGTCCATGGTATTCTAAAAATGTTAACACTAACGAAAAGAGCGTTTAATATAGAGCTATTTATATAGCATTAATAATGCAAAATTGACGTAAGTCGACTTACCAGTTTATTCCAGAAAACCACAGTATTTTCATTGACTTTACGACATCTTCCAAAAAAAAAGTTTTATCAACTTGCAGAGAACTATTTATTTACAATCATCTTTTTTATGTAGACAAGGAACATATTTAGGTATAACCAGGTGTCCCCAAAACACCACTCGTCTTTGTTTTTAATATTTGTACTTAATTATTATTCGAACTAAATAGCTTTAATTCATGCTCACCATATTATCAAAAGCGTCTCAGATTCTCATATTCTGTCTCGTAATAAAATTTGGTTAAATATTTGATGCTTCCTTAATACTAGTATCCACGCTTAAACGTGGTAAAAGTGAATAAAGAACGCTTATAATGACAGTGTTACGTTCTACTATTCTCATTAGATATTCTAATATTCCATTATTAATAATAATTTAAATTTACGGTATTATTAACGTGACACATAAGGTTTTTCCAAAAAGCGGGACAAGATCGATTGAAAAGCGGGACTCTGAAGAAAATACGATCAAAAAAGCGGGATTTTATAATATATCTTGTGAAAAGAGGGATGATACAAAAACACCCCATTTCTATGAGAATATGATTATACACATGATTTCTTTTATATATATGCAACTATACAGTTCCATATCGTTACTTGATATGCAAAACCACGTAACTAATAAACAATTCAAAATCGCATTGTTATTTAATTATTGCGGATTACATCGAAGCGCAAATTTTCAAACCTTTATCATAAAAATCAACCAAATTAAAAACGAAAAAAGAAACTTAACTACAGGATCTTGAAGTGCATACATAAGGTTTGAGGGAGCGGTTGGCTGAGTAGTTAGCGCGTTTGACTACAAACCCTCAAACCCTGACGTTTTGAGCTCAAGACAAGTTTCAGGCAAGCCAACAACATCATGCATTATTCTCATGTGATTTGGTGTGTTATTGTGTTGGTTTTTGTTGTACTTTTAAAGTGATGAAGGCATAGCACTGACCACCTTGGCAGTACCGGAAGCGAGTAATATAACATATCCTAATGAAGTTCACAGCACCATTCTTCATCGGTATTGTAGCAGAACCGTCGGCGAAGTAAAAGAACTAATAAAATGGCTACACAGCTTAAGCAACTCAATGCCTCTACTTGACGCCAGAGAGGCTTGCAACACTACTCTACAAAAAAATGCTCAATAGCAGAATTGTAAATGAAAAAATTTTGTTTTGTATATCTGTGGCTTGGTGCTAAAAGGGCTAAGGTCAATATTTTACTGTTTTGAGTTAATCATTGCATTTTTTTGCTAGCCAATGTTACTATAGAAAACTTAAACTTAAATTGCATATTTCTCTAAAGTGAATATTTTGACATTGGCCCTTTTAGCACCAAGCCACAGATATGTTCAGCACAAAATTAGTTTTAGCGTTTTGCTTTCAAGACTTTTTCTTAATTTTTTTCATCTTAATAGAGAAATTTTTAAATTGAAGTTATGAATTTATGAATATGAGTTGTACTGGCTGAAAAACGAGAAAGATATTTTTTTATTCAGTTGAAAATGTTCCCAAATTTTTGGCAATAATTAAAAAAGTAGAATTATAAATTTTAAAACTTAAAAAAGGTGGAGAAAGCGCGATTTTCGAAAAATTCACTTTTTAAATTTTAAAGGGGTTAAATTCAATGAGTTGTACTGGCTGAAAAAGGATAGATGTGTTTCTATTCAGTTGAAAAATGTTCCAAATTTTTTGCAATAATTAAAACAGTGGAACTATAAATCCAGAAACTCGAAAAAGTGGGAGAAAGCGGGATACAAATTTTAGGCGGGATTGAACTCCGCCTAAAGCGGGATGTGTAGTCAGGTTAGGTATTATATATCTTAAAAACTTGAGCATTTAAGCAAAAACTAATGATACAATCGTAATCAGCACTCTTAATTACAACCGAATGAACTAGAAAATTCTGTGCAAAAAAAATTTGTGTTCCCTTGTAATATTTAACGTTTCTGTAAAATTTTATGTTTGTTTAAAAATGTTTTAAATTTGTATGCATATTTTTCTAAAAAATTATGCACCAAATAATGAACAATGTACATTACTTTGATTGATAGCATGTTAAAATGCGAGTACTGGTGATTCTTTGCAGAACTGTTAATAATTAAAGCAATAAATAAACACCGCAGTGTCGCATCTTTAAATGTGTTTAAGTTTACATACAAAAAATATCGAATAATGTAAAAGTATGCGTGACTTGTAAAATGTAAACGACATTAAAAATTCAATCCAAAAAATTAATGCTTTAAAGCGCCTGCGTTAACTATAAATATGTTCAATATTGATATTGTTTTATATGCTGCACATTTTGTAATGATTCTGAAATGTTTCATTCAGTCACACGTGTACCTCCAATCAGTTCATAATCCGTATAGGAAGAGCATGGATACAAAAAATACACACATTAAAATAAGAAACCAAGCAAAAAAGTGAATTTTTAAGTAAAAAATCGTGAGAAGCAAAAATAAAAGGTTTGCTGAAAAGTGCTGTGAATGCAAACAGCTATAAAAAATGCAAAAAGTTACAAGCTATGATAACACTGAGTTTTAATAATAACAATTCCTTAATATCATATTAAAAAAAACGTTTTTAAAATAAAACAATAAGTAACTTAAATTAGCATATACGTTAATCAACTTAATAAATAAAAGAAATCAATTAGTAAAAGTAATAACACTGTATGATAAAGGAGAAACATTACAGATATGTATTTTTTAAATGAGCTCGCTCTAGCTAGGTTGTAATTCTAGCTGAGGACTTCACGGCAAAAAAAATTCTACGTAATTACAACGTGCTTAGATAGAAGTGGAGAAAATATATACGAGTACATATGAGTAGGTAAGCTACAAAACTCGGTCGTTACAAACATTAAAAAATCGAGATAATAATTGATTCTGACAGATCTTTTAGCGCTTTATGAGAATAAATATACAGATTGTATCGAATAATGTCCCTTTCCATGTTTTTATGTGACCTAAAATCTAAGCAAAACTCGATGGTTCACTACCATAACCTTTCTGTTCTGGGATGGCTGCCAAGGGCAAAATAAAAATATGACTATCTTATGAATGCTAAAATTTCATCACAATCACGAAGTTGCGAAAAATTACTAAGACTTGTCCTCATTCCTCCCGATAGGGTCTTCCGTAGAACTGAAACTTTTTTTAAGATACGATAATAAAGCCAAGCAAGTACTGGCATTTGTCTACTGAACTCTGTTCTGTACTGAAAGTTCCGAGAGGTTTACCTATATATGACCAGGTCAAATAACCAGGCCAGCTACCACCGTAGTGTAGTCGATAGTATGCTAGACTATTATCCGGGGGTCGCAGGCTCCATTCTCGCCAAGACCCTGGGTATTTCTGCAGAAAAGCCGAAAAAGGCTTAAGCAGTATGTGTGATCGTTAAAAAAATACATTTTAAATTCAAACCTCTAAAGCAAATGATCATAGAAAAACACTCTAACACAGAAAAATCTAAATTTCATTTTCTGTAAAGCAATTCAACGAAATAGTTAATATTTTGTCTAGGAACGGACCTACAAACAAATTTGTAAATATAGACAAAAATATGTCAACAATTTCATTGAAAAAAACGTGTTATTTCAGTGAACAAATTGTTTAAATCTATAAAACAATTTGTCTAAAAATATTTGCAAATTGTAAACAAAACAATTTACAAAAAGATTTACTGGATTTTCTGAAAAATGTCAAACAAAATTTTTGTCTGAATTTAGAAAACAATTAGTCTAAAAATAATGGGTGTTTTTTATTGAGGTATAGAACTTTAAGTTGGCATCACTTTTTTAACTGGCGGCCATTTTGTCAGCTGTCAAGTGATTAATATTTAGTTTGGTTTGCCATTTCATCATGAACAGGTTGACAAAAGAACAACGCTTGCAAATCGTGCAAATTTATTTCGAAAATAATGGTTCAGTTCGCGAAGTTTACCGCAAGCTCCGTCCATTTTATGGTCGACATAATCGTCCATCAGAGCAATTAATTCGGTTAATCATGGATCGTTTTCGCACTACGTTTACTCTATGTGATAATACGCATCCGCAGAGACGTCGAACAGTGCGCACCGAAGAAACAATTGCCGCTGTAGAGCAAAGTGTTGAAGAGGACCCGAATGAATCGTTACCGTTAATGGAGACCGGTATAGAGCCATGATAACCGACTATTTTGTTCCCGAATTGGATGGCATGAATGTGGATGAGTTGTGGTTCCAACAAGACGGCGCTACATGCCACACAGCGCACGTCACAATCGATTTATTGAAGGAAACATTCGATGAGCGCATAATTTCGCGGAATGGACCTGTCAATTGGCCACCAAGATCGTCTGATTTGACACCATTGGATTATTTTCTTTGGGGATATGTGAAGTCGCTCGTCTACGCCAACAAACCAGAAACGTTAGGGGACTTGGAAGCCAACATTCGTGGCGTTATTGCCAACATACGGCCCCATATGCTCGAAAAAGTGGTTGAAAATTGGACCTGTAGAATTGGCTTTATTCGAGCCAGCCGCGGCGGCCACATGCCCGAAATCATATTTAAACATTAATGGCATAAAATTATCCTTCCAATAAAGCCAAATTGATGGACATTAAAACGATTTTCTTGTGTTTTATTTCAATTCGAAGTTCTATACCTCTAAAAAAACACCCGTTACTAACAAATATTAAACAAAATAGTTTATTTAATCAATCAAAAATATTTACTAGACTTTTTGTAATATATCAATGAAAAATTTTGTCTGGATGACCATCATCATCATCATCCATTAAGCATTTATTAAATTTCACTTTCTTAAATGTGTTGAAGTCTGAACGTTTATCTAAAGATTCAAAAAAAAAAATGAATGAGAATTAACGCAACGATATTTACGAATTAATTCACTCAAAAATCTTCAGTAAACAAACTTGGTACAATCGCATTCCTTTTGCTATTATTGTTGTTGTTGTTGTTGTTGTTGTTGTTGTTAGTTGTGTGTATGTGGTCATCGGGGTTGTGTTTTACGATACAGTTTTTCTTGTTGTTTTGGTGTTTGCGTCCTAAATAAGAGTCAAACAAACAATTCAGAGACTATGTACAGAACATTTACTGAAAATTAAATTTACTTTTAGGCGAACTTTTGTTTGAAAATTTTTTGGTGATATTTTTTTTTTGTGAAGGAGAGATTAAGTGCACGATCAATGCTTGAAATGATAAAAACAAATTCATGGCATTAGTCTAGGACTATTTCCCATCAATATGGAGGTTAAACTTGAAAAGCAAAAAGATGTTTAAAGCCTTTAATACAAAAAACAATTGGAGATATAATAAAGACTAGAAATTTTAAATTTCGGTCTTGGACAATAACAATATTGGTCATAGCATGAAAGAAAGCAATGAGCACCACACCACTAAAGATGAAGGTTTCATTCTATCTATTAAAACATTTATATATTTTTCTAAAAGTTTTAAAAAAGGTAGCATTGCAGTTTTTTAGTACTTTTTCCATAAATTTAATATATTAGTATAGTTTATAAATATACAGTAAAGTTGATTAATTAATTATCTGGTGGGCTATAGTGTGTTGCAAAACTAGTTCGACCCCATATGGTTAGTAGAAAACCTCTTGTGCTCTTAACGAAGAACGTGTTGTTCGAAAAAATTAATGAGTTTCGGGAACAAGTTCCCTGATTTCATCAGAACACACTCCATTGTAGTAACGATAAAATAGCGAAACAAACCCCACATTGCGTCGATGCTCCAGCGAGTCAATAGAGTTGGCTACCCTACTATCACTGATGAGCTTCTTCGCCCTCTCCTGTACGCGGTCGAGTGAGTTCAAAATAGACTTTGAAGCTTCGGCCCATACATGAGAGTTGTATTCCATTTTCGGACGGATATAGGCGGTATTGATATTAAGGAGATCAGATGGGGTGAAGTATGTCTTACACCATCTTAAGAAACCGAGGCACTTAAATGCTCCTTTTGAAACTTGAAAAATATGATCCGTCCTTCGAACATCACACTGAATTTTCATGCCAAGAACATCAAGAGCTACTGATTTCTCAAACTGGGTCTTGCGAGCATTAAAATCGACCCTATTCGCACGACCGCATTCAGAGATTGTTAAAAGATCGCGATTAAGTGTATCATTCATGTTTTGCCTCATAGCCCCAATCTCCGACAGGCTTGGTCTATTACTAAATGAATATAAATGGCATATGCTGCTGTCATCTGCAAAAGAGTAAATAGGGTTGGAAGTTTGACAGAGGTCATTAAGAAAAATAAGAAATAGGGTAGGAGAAAGAACGGAGCCTTGTGGTACCCCTGAATTAATCTTGAACTCGTTTGATGAGATCCCGTCTATAACAACTCGTATAGAGCGATCCCTGAGAAAGCTCGATATAAATCGAGAGAAATCATCACCGACACCAAAAGCAGCAAGTTTCGACAAAAGTCCATCATGCTACACTCTATCAAACGCCTTAGAAATATCTAGAGCCACAACCTTACTATCGCCGAAATGGTGTATGGAGTGACACCATTTTTCCGAAAGGAAGGCCAGTAAGTCTCCAGTAGAGCGTCCCCTACGAAAGCCATACTGGCGATCGCTGAGTAAACTGTTGGACTCCAAATACCTCACAAGATGGAAACTAACCATACTTTCCATTAATTTGGAAAGTGCAGAAGATACTGCAATTGGGCGGTAATTTTCAGGGTTAGTAGCCTCTGCCTTTTTAGGGATTGGCGTTATGTTGGCAACCTTCCAACACGACGGAAGTTCACCAGCATGATACAAAGTGCTGAAGAGGGTTGCGAACGGACGGGCCAGCGTCGAAGACCACTGCTTCAAAACCAGTGCTGGAATACCATCCGGTCCAGAAGACTTATTTATGTCGAGATCCGCTAAAACCCTTTTTAATTTCATGCGCTCGAAATAATATTTTTGACATAGTTACAGATACTCCCTCAAGCATGGGCAGTGGTTGATTGCTTTCCGGCAAGTGAGAATTACTGCAAATAATTCAGCCAGAAGGTTAGCTTTATCAACCGGGTCAGTGAATATTAGATCATCTTTTAAAAGAGTCGGAATTGAAGAACTAGCATTATCCTTTACTCGTTTAACAAATGACCAAAAGCTCTTGCTACAACGAGGAGCAGCAAGAACTTTAGCATGAAGATGCTGCTCGTACAAAGCTTTTTCACGCCTTAGTAATCTGGCGCACGAAGATCTCACCTGTTTGCGCAGCGTATCAGTATCTGTGTTTTTGTTACTACGCCAGACACTGAATGCTTCCTCTCTGGATCTGACTGCATTTTTGCAAGCCTGAGTAAACCAAGACTTCGTCGTTCTGGGTTTAGTCGGAATTTGCTTGGTTGGAATGAAAGTTTTCATTCCCAGCAAAATTGTGTTTACCACCATTTCTGCCATTGCATTGACATTATTGTCAAGGAAACATAGTTTCCAGTTAAAGTGCCGAAAAAAAGTCGTTGACCTCAGCCCAACGAGCCTTTTCATAGATATATTTTGAGCGTTTCGGAGCTGTACGTAAAACGTTACGAAGTTCTGAGAACGAAAAGGAGGAGGAAATGGTACAGTGATCCGAGATATTCAACTGTTTTATGTAACAATAGAAGATAATTCGCCTTCGAAAAAAAAACACATGATTGTAATGTGCATTCAAAATTTAATGAAATTAAATTGTATTTAAATATTTATCTTTGAGTTTTATTTTATGGCATTTTTTTGCCATTTTTAACGTTTTTTCACGCAATTTTTGCCATTTTTAACATTTTTTCGTGCCATTTTTAGCGCTTTTTTGTGCCATTTTGCATACCTTTTTAGCAAATGTTCGTGCCATTGTAAGCTTGCCCTGGTCATAAGATAAATAAGTACAATTTATTACTTTGCAACCCATTAATAAAGTACTACCAACCGACTACAAAAATTACAAAAGTTTTTGTTGGGTAGATATAAATTTATGGATGAATGAACTATATAGAATATAATTTTTACTGCACTGTAAGCACAAAACAGTATAAGTAACATTTTAACTGATACAAATATACATTAGTTGAGAATAAACTTATAACAATGCCATTGTATTTTTAATTTGTAAACAATGTAAAATGAAACTGAAACAAATCAATGCATGAAAAGCGCCTGCGTTAAAATGCAATATGTTTTAAAATTTTCCTGTTGGTATCATCTGCTCTACACTGATGCTGGAATATCTCATTTAGTGACACGTGCACTTTCAAACAATGCATTACTCGTAAAAATAGAACCCAACGGATAGGAAACATAGCAAGGAAGAAAGCTAAATTATATATTAAATTTAAACAAAATTTAAATAAAAATATAAATTTTAATTAGCGAATATGCAAGAAAAAGCTGGTGATAAAATAAAAAAATATATTAAACCGGTTTTAAGTTATGAAAAAATATGATTAGTGAATAAATTTGACTAATAAAACAAAATGTTACTTCGAGTGGCTTAAATATTTTGTGTTAATGATTGCATTAAAATTTGTTATCATATTTTATTAATCATACGCACTGTTAAGCAGAATGTAGTTCTTAACAGAACTGTAGCATTTTGATATGTGCTTAGGAATATGTAACAGTAAGCACATATTTTGAGCTTAAAGTAGCAGTAAAATAATAATTTTTTAAATTAAGTGTGCAACTTCTTTCCAAAACACAATGTTATTTCAACTGAAAACAAAATGAAGAATTAAGAGAGACTGCGCTTGCCAGCCATATGTTTCATTGTTATTATTTTTTGTTTGTTTTTATCAACTAATCTAAAACGCTGCTGAAAAATATCCATCAGTTACACGTGAAACTCCAAATAGTTTGTTGGTCGTTTAGAAAACGATTAAAAAATAAAACTGTTTTAATAAAAGTAAATAATTTAAATGAAAGTATATAAGTAAATATTGATATATTAAAAAAAATGGGAAAACAGAAAAAGTGTTAAAGTGATAAAACATAGAGATAATTAATAAAAAAAAATTATAATGGCTATAATAGATGATAAAAGAAATTTTTAAAACTAAAAGATAATAAATTTTTGTTATTTTCGCATACGTTTCAGTGTGGAGCAGTCTCTTGTGTGCAAATCTGTAATGTAAATATTACGAGTAAGCAACGTTTTTAAAGATCTAAAGTGTTTGCAAGAAGTAAGAAATTTTTCTTTTCTAAATAATTTGCCTTTGTTCAAATGTGTTGATGGATTCTGTGCAATAAATTTTATAAAAAAATTTTTTTTGAAATAAGAATAAGTAAGCAAAAATAGTTCTCAAGCTTAAAATATTAACAGATAAAAGAAACAGCAAAGAGAAAGTGATAAATAAATTGGAGTTGCATGCACTGTTAGTAGCGCAACATTTTTTATAATTTCGGTAATATATATGAGAGGCTTAGTACAATAACTCGGTAAGCCACCTTAGCAAAATACCGAACAAATTGCCTTTTAAGTTTAAACAAAATCTAAAATTGCATGGTTTTTAGAATTTTCTACGGTAAATACGCCGCATAATTATTTGCAAAATAGTAGAATTTATTCAAAACTTGCTGTGGGCTGCAAAGCTATGGTACCTAGCAAGGGAATGAGCACATAAATCGAATTTTTTATATCATGTGGCTTACCGAGTTATTGCACTAAGCCCTTCATATATAAGTAATTTATATTTATTTTGCATGATGAAATAATCTATCACTGCAAAAAGTTTGCTTACTGGTAGGCAAATATGTATACTAAAGTATCAATTTATTTGACTTTTGGTTTTGTTCGAGTAAGAAATTAATCGATATTTAATCGAGTAAGGGTTTTAAATTATTCGAATAACTCGAATAATTAAAAAAATCTTAAAATAATTGAGTCCAATAAAAAACCATACATGTGAGTTTTATTTCCCTACGGTAAATAGAACTGACACAAAACAAGTCACGTGACCGGTCCCCAGGTGGTAGGGACCAGTCCGAGTTCTAACACTTCTTATGAAGCGGACCAGCCACTTTTACATGGGGATGGCCTAGGATGGGGTTAATTGATAGTTTGTATGCACCTTGTAACTTGTCTCTGAACTATATTATGTAGTCCTAATCGGTGTTGAATAATATAGATTATATATAAATATTATTCCAAAATTCAGCTGTAATTATCGATTAATTTATTTTTTTATTGCTACAAATCCAACTAGAAATTGTATTTTATTTTTAAGCGGTGCCTTTGATGGGATTCGAACCAACAACCTTCGGCATGACAGGCTAGTACACTACCCACTCGACCACAGGGGAGCTTATATTTCAATGTTATAAATACCAGTTAAGCTGGAGTTAATATTTGAATATAGTTACGAAACAGGTTCCTCATTGAAGTGAAGTCTCATTGAAGTGAGACAAGTAATATTTTATAGATACTATGTGATAGGCCTTAGATCCAGGTACATCGAATTTGTTCAGTGCCGTTTACTACAATACTAGCCGGAATATGGGGAATATGTGACCATTTACACAATATGTCTTTTTTAGGGTTCCGTTACACCAAAAGTGTAAAGGACCCTATTCTTTTCGCTACGCTGTCCGTCTGTCTGTCCGTCTGTCTGCCACAGGCTGTTTTCTCGGTAACCGTAAGAGTTACGGACCTGAAATTTTCACAGGATATGTAGAGCTTTTGCCGCTACAACAACAAATATATGACAGTTAAAAATTAAAGGGTGTTCCAAAGCGAGCAACGCAACATGTTGAAATACTAATGTAATATACAGACACTTATATATAGACACTTTAAATTTTCAAAGTAAGTGCTAATTGGTGTAGTCTCTAGAATAGACTACACCAATTAACACCGATATTTGAAACAATAAAAATTAAAGGGTATTCTATCAGTTATTGTAATTTTGACTATGTAATTTAGACAATATGCTGTATCTTGGAAACCGTAAGATGTAAAATCTTGAAATTTTAAAACACGCTAAAACTAAAAATAATCCAAAATTAAAAAAAATTCAAAACGAAAAAAACGCTAAAATGAAAAAGGGTTGAAAGGAAAAAAGCGCCAAAAAATCGCTAAGACGCAATATATCACCAAAATTAAAAAGATCGCCAAAAAAACTAAAAAAACGTCAAAAATCGAAAAAGTCTTCAAAACGAAAAATCGCTAAAATTAAATAAATCATCAAAAAATGAAAAAAATCACAAAAACGAACAAAAAACGCAAAAACCAAAACAAAGCGCCAAAACTAAAAAAAAAACTTCAAAAACCAAAACAATAGCCAAAACGAAAAAAGTGTCAAAACAAAAAAAAAAAATCGCTAAAACTAAAAAAACCGAAAAAATCCCCAAAACGAAAAAAGCGCCAAAACTGAAAATATCGCCATATTTAAAATAAATCGCTAAAACTAAAAATATCGTCAGAAAGTGAAAACGTTAAATGAATGCCATAACCAAAAAATCGCCAAAACTAAATGAATGGGCAAAAAACAAAAAAAAAATGCAAAAAACGAAAAATCGCCAGAAAAAAATTTAAAAAAAAATCACGAAAAGCGCCAAAACAAAAAAAACAACGAAAAATACTTAAAAAAATAAAAAAATTAAATTAAACAAGAAAGCACAACGAAAAAACTGTCAAAATAACAAACGGGACAAAAACAAAAAGGGATATACATATGTGTATTCGTACGGAACCCTTCGTGTGCGAGCCAAAGTCGCACTTTACTTAATTTATTCATCATTCACTACTCCTTATTTTTGGTACCAGTCTCATTTTCTCAAGTCATAGGACGAGTACTTTTGGATCAATTGATACTTTATTATATTAAAAACAGAAAAATGAAATAAAACAAACATGTAGCTAAAAATAAATTATAAAATAACAATTCATTTGTACTACGTATACAGTTCTAAAACTTTTAAAAATAATAGTATATCAAAAATTATGTATAATGAAAAATTGCAATATTGACGAGATTTTAATAATATCTTTTAAAATAGTCTCTTCAAAATAGTATATAGTTTAGACCTTTGATTCTTAAACAGTTTTTTTTTTGTTTTAATAAAACTTGCCATTAAAAACACCCTTTCACTTAAAGTAGATGTTTGTGATAGCGATAGGATTGTATTAAAAAGATCCTCTGTTTTCCTGATCTTTTCTTTATCTTATCTAAATGCATGAAATCATCTATTATACTAATACAGTTTGTGCGAGATTCTTTAAAATTTGCAATATGTACTTTGTATAGGTAGTTTTGTTAAGTTCACACAAGAGATTGTATTCATTTTCTACATTTTCTTCTTCCAAAATATCACCGTCTGATACATTTTGATCAGATTCAATGTAAGACAAACGATTACACAGGTATACGATGAAAATGTTTTTTCTATCATTACATATAAAACATGTAGATGTTGGTCATTTAAATGTACCATGTCACATTTACCATATAACGGTACATTTGCATTTTTCGACATATACTACCCTTTCAAGCGCCATCCAGATTCAAAGGCTGGTTTGCCAATATCTTGTTTGAAAGGCTACAAAATTAAGCGTCGAATGATGGTTAATTTACTTTCATCGGATAAAAAATGCCTGAGTTATAGTGCATAGAAGCTAAGATTTTATAAAATTTTTCACGTTTCTCACCAATTGCTGTACTTTCGGAAGCAGCTTTGCATCGCAAATAATAAAAAAATCCTCAGTTTTATAATTTTGTTGAATAGTCCATTCGATGACAAAAATTTTTAACTATAATGGACCGAAATCGGATGAATACTAAAAATGCTATAATGAAAACATTAAAACACTAGCATTTAAATTTACTACGAAATGCACTAAATAAAGAAAAATAAAAAAAATATTACATAGAAGATTTGCCATAAAATTTAAATGCGAATGTTTTGGGGTTTTCATATAGCATTTTTAGTTTTCATCCGATTTCGGTCCATTGTGGCTTAAAATTTTCGTAATCGAACTAGTTAGAAATCGAAAACAAAATATTTTTCTTCATTCATTTTACTCGATTAATTGACATAAATTGTTCGAGTTATTCGTTAATGGAAATTAGCTATTTTCATTATTCGATCAAACAATTGAAAAAAAATTACTCGATTAATCGAACAAATATTATTCGAGTGGATATCCTAATGTATACACGGAAAAAACTTAATTTAATTTTCCGTGGAGGAATTCAATGAAATAGTAAATATTTTGTCTAGAAACGGACCTACAAACAAATTTGTAAATATAGACAAAAATATCTCAAAAATTTCATTAAAAAAATCATGTTTTTTCCAGTAAACAAATTGTTTAAATCTCTAAAACAATTTCGCTAAAAATATTTACAAATTGTAAACAAAACAAATACCTAAATGAAACAAAAAGATTTACTGGATTTTCTGATAAATTTCAAAAAAAAATTTTTTGTCTGAATTTATAAACCAAATAGTCTAAAAATACTAACAAATACTAAACAAAATAGTTTACTTAATCAAAAAAAAATATTTACTGAGCTGTTTTGTAATATATCAAACAGAATGTTTGTCTGGGTCATCATCGCATCATCCATTAAGCACTTATGAAATTTCACTTGGTTAAATATGTTCAAGTCTGAATGTTTATCTAAAGACTCTAAAAAAATGAATGAGAAATAACGCAACGACATTAACGAATTGATTCACTCAAAAATCTTCAGTAAACAAACTTGGTACAATCGCATTCCTTTTGCTGTCATTGTTGTTATTGTTATTTGTGTGTATGTCGTCATCGGAGTTGTTTTTTTACAACACAGTTTTTCTTATTGTTTTTGGTGTTTGCGTCCTAAATAAAAGTCAAACTAATAATTCATTGATTATGTAAAGAAAATTTACTGAAAATGAAATTCATTTTTAGACAAACTTTTGTTTGAAAATTTTTTGGTGATAGTTTTTCCTGTGTATGAGGATCTAAATCGTATTTACTTGCAGGCGCTTCACACGTTGATTTTTAATCATAACTAAAAATCATGAGAGCTTTGTGGTGGTCGAGTGGGGAATAGAAGAAAGAGGGGTAGAAAAAACATCACGATTTCTTTTTTTTCATGTTTTGAGAGTAATTTATAAAAAACATAATTCTATAAATCATCGGAAGAATGCAAGAGGTTTTTAGAACACACTTTCAAAGATAAATAAAAAAAATTCACCGTTTTTTGTTTATCGTTGTTTATTCACCGTGTGAATTGGGTGTTACAATTTGATGCAATAACTCCTTATTTTTGTTTGAGAAGTTCAAAAAATAAGGGATACTCCTTACAAATGTATTTACATTGTCACAGCATTTAACTAGTTATTATATGACTTTCTTGAAGCTAAAAAATACGTAATCAAGAAACAAATTTAGATAAAAAAAATTTTGATACACATTATATTTTATTTATATTTTGTCACACTCTTTTTTTACCCAGCCAGAATACGAACCAGTGCTCGACAAAAATTAATTTTCATAAACAAACATATGTTGACTTAAAAAAGTGCTTGTCACTTATTTTATTAATGCATTACAACCAATTATAACTACTTTCAGATAATGAGTAAAATATGTACTAATTTTATTAAAAACTAAGTAGCAGCTCTAACCTGAAGCATAGTTATAAGATAAATAAGGGCCACTCATTACTTTCTAACCCATTAAAAACGTACTACCGACGACAAAAATTAAAAATTTTTTTGTTAGGATATTTAAAAATACTACTTTTCCTTTATATTTATATATTGCAGTAGTCCGTGGATTAATATAATAAATTTAATATACGAATTTATAGATGATTGCACAGATTTTTTTTTTGAGACAATTTCAAAAGATTGGCTTTATAAAACGATTTCAAACTCGTAAAAATGTTTAACAACTAGTCATTTAAATTAAGATATTTACAGTCAAAAGAAAGAAAGAAATGATGAATTTGATAAGTTTTAAATTTTGTAAATACCATTTCTAAGTACATTTGTAACTACTCAGAAAAGAAACTTCATAGATTTAACCGACAAAGTAAAAACAAAGTAGTCGGGCATGTTCTGGGACTTGCAACTCGCATTACATTTGGGATTGTGTCTTGAATTCGCCAGAGAGATGTTCTGTAAATCGCAATTGCCAGGATCGTGGCGAGTTCATATACCAACCCAAACATTAACTTTAATAAATTTTTATGAATATGGGATCAAGAGTACAATGAACTGAACTGATGAACTTGAACTAAACTGAACTTTTGAGAAACAATAAAAGGATGAATAAAATAAACTAAATAAATTTTCTCTTTATTTACATCAAAACTTATCACATTCTTACAATTTTTATTAAAATATTAAATTTAAAAAAATGTTATTTAGTATTGCTTGTCTATTGCTATCTTCTGCACAGGCAATTTCAATAAACAGCTAATCTATTTAATATGGCGAAACACAAGCAAAATGCGTGGGTTTCTGAAAACAAAGAAACAAGTATGGCGATTTGTAATTCAAATGTGATTTGACAACCATGCGAGTATCAGTTTTTAAAACACCTACAAAGCAGGCTAACAAAATGAGAATCTTTTTGTCTAGCGTGGGGTTTTCCAATCAATTAGGGTACACATAGTATTGAGCTTCAATGCATATAAAATACTTTTTTTTTAATTGATTCAAGATCTCGAGATTTACCTTTATATAGAATATTAAGCAGGCTGCACCACATAATTTGCTAAGCCTCGAGAATTAGCCTATCGATTTAATTAAATAAAATATTGAAATATTGGAACTAAAAAGACAGTGGTCATAAAAAATACAATTTTTGCGTGTGCCAAAAAAACTAATACCTAATTATATTTGGATGAAGGGTAAGGTCACCTCCCATTCTTTCGCGATAGAACTTTATTGCAGTAGGGCATGTCAATTGAATTCTTTCGCATGTTTTCAATGTTTTTGACACATCCGTAATATTAGCCTTATGACAGTTAGTAATTACCAAAACCTCCTTAGTGTCTTGTCATCTAATGCTTAAGAGGCCTGAAGTAGTGCTTTTGAATTCAGATTCACCTCTTTTCATTTTGCATTTAATAAATTCAGGAACATTTTTTCTGTTGCCCATGATTGTGCCATAGCAGTTGGCATATACAGCTTTATTGTGCTACAACCTGAGAATTTTGTCATGGATTCGTCTATACTTTGGTAACAGCTATCTTGTCTGCACTTTAGAAAATATTTTTTCAAACATTGTACCAAGTCATCTATATAGTAAGTTTTGTTACAATTTGGAGGTTTTTCAGGGCTTGTGAAATACATCTTAGATGATATAAAGAGGAAACGATCACGTGAAATTGCTTTAGAAATTGATCGATTGCTGAGAGATTTGTGAAGTGGCCAATAAATAGTCTTTTATACAGGGAAGAGGATTGTAGGACATAATAAATATCAGTTCTATTTCACCACTATTAGTTGCACTTATTTTTACTTTTTCTCTTTAGGTTCTGCATTTTGATATATTTGAATACGCTCGTTTATGCACTGAGCTATATATATGTAAACTGATTTCGGCAAAAGCTTATAAACAATTTCAATAATACTTGATATGCGCGGAATGTGTTCGGATATTTTGCAGCTGCGAGTCGTAGGCAAAGATATCTTTGAAATAAAATTTTGTTCAGGATTCAAAACTAGTATTATCTACTCGATTGTTGGCAGATATATCTTTAATAATCTCTTCGATAATATCATCTTCTGCACCGTCATCCGATGAACTTTCGTCACTAGCACAGTCATCACTCGGGTTGTAGTTATCACTACATGAAGCCAAAAAGTCTTCCAAACTATCAGTTTCATTATCATCCTCCAGGAACTTTTGAATATCTTCAGGATTTATAATTTCTAGTTATAAGCGCTTTGAGAATCCAGAAAACAATATTTAGTACCCAGAGGACTGCTAGTAGACCAGCTGTCGGACGGATGGTACATAGATGTACCACCACTACAATTGTTCAGATAAATGGGAATAATATGTAAAAAGTTCTTACCTGTTCCAAATTATAAGTGGAACTCGCTTTCTTTTGTTAAAATTTATTGTTTTAATTTAAGATTTACGTCTAATTATTGCAAAATCTTGAGAAAAAAAAACGAAGAATAATTGCAACATGCGTCTGACTTCCTCAAAGAAATCTATAAACTGAGCACGTGTTTGCAATGATATTTAAAAAATAACGTTTTAAGAAAATGACCATATTTTAGAAAACGGAATTGTACACTTTGAAAACAAAGAATGTGAATACTACAACTTTTAGAGATGCTTGAAGTTTAGTGGTACATATACGTACCACTCGTACCGAAAGGGATAAAAAAATAAGACATGTCGAAGTTAGAAATATTTATAATTTTAATTGGTTATTTCCGATTTTGCACATGAAAAAATTTATTTTTCTAATATAATTTCTTTTTTGAAAATATTAGACGATTTCCTATAAGAATCGCTTATTTTAATCTTTTCGTTTTATTTTTTCTATTTCGAAAATATAATTTAAAAAAACAACATTTTAAAAACGGCAACAATTTATCCCCCATAACTCGACGAATAAACATCATAGGAAAAAATCTACTAGAAGAGTTATGCCAAATATCAAGGAATTTCGGCAAATAAATTTTTTGGTTATCCACTTCACGAATAATGCGTCATATACGAAATTTTATTGACTTTTCTGCAGCCTTGTCTACAAGTCACAGACAACACACCAAGTGAGTGATCATGACATTAGTTTCGCAATGATTTGAGGTACTTGCACTTTATTTTATATAAAAGCATGTACGTTTTCTGTCGAGTAATCGATTGCATAGAATGGTATTTATTTATGTGAAAATCAACATATTTTCTTTCGCTTAGAATGCAAATGAACACTTTATTTCGACATTGATGAACAGGCTATTAGTTTTGCTTAAATGTCAAAGCCAAGTCAAATTAAGGTTAATTTTAATTGAATTTGCTTAAAAACAATCCCAATACTCGTCAATAATTTATACCCATATCAGGAGTGATTTTTGAAAAGGGGCTATTTCCAAAATTTTATTCATAAGAAAACAATAACAATAAGCTATTTTCTTTTAATGTCTCCAGTGTTGTAGTGTGTTAATCTAATATTCTGACCCGCTAAAAGCTGTTATTCTAAATTATTTGCAATTAGCGAAAAAAGTACAAAGCGTTTGGAAAAGTTCCATTATGGTGTAGGCCATTGGGAAATGTCCCCTTTCTTTGTAATGTGCTTGGCTAATAAGGTTGGCCGAGGCGTGGGACGCATGCGCAATGGCCGTAAGCGATGTATGTAAGTAAGCAATTTTAGCGACTATAGAAAAATTATCTTTTTGTATCAAAATCTAACAATTAGCTGGAGATGAGTCATTTTATAAGAAACTGTGCTTTTTAATCACGGAAATATGTATAATTTGCTATGGATTTTGAGCTAGAGGATATAGGATAGCATGGAAAAGGCGATGGCATTCTTAGGTGTGTTCAAGGTCGTGAGTGGAAATAAGCCCTTTTGAAAAAACAATCCTCATATCTTGAAATTTACTTTTATGAAGGGTGCAATTTCTTTTGTTTATGCTGAATTTAGAATGCTTCGCTTTCGCTAAGAAGTTCTTTTTTTTTTATTTACATTATCAGTATGCATCCCACTACTAAACAAGTTATTGTTATTCTTATTTCTTCACTACTGGTATTGTTCAAAAAACACACACGTACACAGATGTTTACATTAGTGAAGGTTATGTTTTTGCTTGTAACATGAATATCCTTTTTACAGCTTATCGTAAGTTCTCTTTTTAATGTTTGTATGTGTATCAAAATCTTTATCTGTTTATGTGTAGATTCTGCAATGCACAGTGGGGACTTTTGAAAAATAAATGGTAATAAATATGGAACTTCTAAGCTGCTGATTGGATTTATCTGAAATTTCGAACATATTTAGAGCAGAAGTCAGGCTTTAAAACGCGTGTCTTGGTGGCCTTCTGGTTAAGGCACGCGAGGAGTTACAGTGGGCTAAAGTTGACAAGTTTGAAGGCAAAAAAAACTTCTGAGGCTTGTAACTTTTTTAAATGTTATTCGATTCTCCAAAATTAAAGCGTTCTAAGTTGAGCTAAAAATTAAAAAATTAAATAATGTCTTCACATCAGTTTCCGTATTTCTCATAGCTTAGAAGATATTTGACTTTATGACATTATTTCTTTGTATTAGCCTAAAGCAAGGCCTTAAAATTTAAAAAATTCTAATAACATACATAATGCGTTACAAAGCCTGACTCCTGCTCCAAAGATGTTCGAGGTTCCAGATAAATCCGATCAGCATGCGAGAAGTTCCAGATTTATTACCATTTATTTTGCAACAGTCCCCACTGTGCACTGTAGAATGATTGTACTTAAGTAGATTGGATAGTATATGCTTGTTGTTCTTTAAATACTCGTACTTATGCTACAGCAACTAAATTTAATGAAATTATTTGCTTTTCAGAACCCTAAGAAATTTAGTGCCTTGTAGTAATAAAACTAAGTGCTAGTGTTCTTAATAGAAATATTTTATTGAAACAAATTAGTTTGAGTTATAGTTAAGCCTTACAATGTGGTATAAACATATATGCTAAAAGCAATTGATATGCAAAAAATACGAAAAACTTAAATCCACACTTAGTCGTATATACTATTTAAGTTACTTTTCTCTTTAGTTAACCTAGTGAAAACGACTTAATATTAATGGTTTTTATTATACTTCATTAAATCTTTCTGTAGGTAAAATAATAACACACAAGTACATCTTAATATGATCTAGATATTTTATTGAAAAATCAATAGCGGAAAATTTTAACTGTTTAGTTTAAGCAAAACAATAATAAATATATCCGTTTTTAGTTAATATGATTTTTATTTTTATTTCACAATAAAAATGCAGTCCAGGAATTTAAAAGAAGTCTTGTATTCTATTTGCTGGCAAAAATTAGTTAAATAGCTGATGTTTCCTTGTAAAAAGCATCCACCTTCATAAATGGTAAAAGTGAACAAGACCGCTGATGAGACGGTGTAGCGGCCTGTCGAAATCAGTAATACTGATCCGTTCTGCTAATCTGATTTGAATATTCCAACACTCCACTCTTAATAAATATAATTTTAATTTACATTAATTCAAAATATTGAACTAGAAAGCCGAAATAATAAAAAAAAATCTGATTTTTATTTTTTTCAGCCCAAAATAATTTATTTTTTACTTTAGGCGAAATTTCGCAACTTTAGTGAGAAAGAATTGGACATAAGGTATTATCTAAGCAATGAAAAATATTTAGTTAATTTCAACATACATACATGTGATCGAACCTTTTTAGTTTCTATACTAAATAGACATGAATTGATTTGAGTTATATCTCAAATAGACGCCTATATAAAATTAGAAAATCTATATTAAAAAGGGACATTTTATAATAACTTTTGTTCTTATAAAACCAAATTGATTATTAGCCTAAGGTTCGTAACGGTATATTCAGAAAGAGTCAGTCTTGGTTAATATTCCAAGGACCCAGGGAAAAATTAACATAAATTTAATTTTCAACATACACATCAGAACATAGCAACGTCACTATCGGAATCCCTAACACATTCATGAAGTAAATAACAAGAAGGTACGCGTCGATTCCTCTAATTGGTATCTACTGAAAAAATATTTTATTTTGTTCTTAAATCTTATAGTAAATATTAGAAAAAAGTTTTTGCAAAGCTTTTTCATTTTCATTGCATATCAATCGCTATAGGTACTGAATTTAATATTCTAAAGCTGTTGGTTGTATCAAAAACTGTTCTAGACAACCCTTTAAGAGCATATCATTTAGATAATTGGACCACTTCCGTCGTATGACATTCATGTGAAATTCATTTATAGTAAATAGAAGTTGAGCAGAGTTCATCAATGCTGTAAACATAAGGTATACAGAAGCCAACCTGGAACTTCAAAAACCTAAGTCTGCTGTCAAAAATCTAAGTCTAAGAATATAAAAGTAGAAAATTTTTTGTTAGTATTTATCAGGCTTGGGGGGTAATGATTACACATTACATATAATTTGTAATTAGTACACTGCAATTACAATTACTTGTAATGTGTAATTGTCTGAAGAGCAATTACAATTATATCTAATTGTAATTGAGGCATGATCAATTACAATTACATGTAATGGGTATTTAACATATAGCAATTAAAAATTATTTTAATTGTAATTGAAGATTTTCAACTACAATTATATGTATTTGGGCAAAAGTAATAGTAATTGCTCATAAAGGGGTAATAACTACTTTAACAATATAAATTACTATAAATGTATTTTATTACAAATAAAATCTATTATTTATTAAATTCAAAAATCATTCCAGAAAATGTAACATTTTTAAAGCTTATCTTATCTCTAAAATTAACTAGTAATATCTAGAGCATCGATAAACATAGATAGCAAGCTCTCGCACTGTCAATAAAATAATGACAACTCTCTTTACACATATAGATATTGTGAATTCAACAAAAATGAGAGGACACCATTTTTGCATTTCAACACACTTGAGAGACTTTAATTTTTCCACTTGAAAATGCACTAAATCGTAACTTTTTTTCCACGCACAAACACTTTTTAGTTTTATTTAATTTTTTTATTTGTTTTGATATAAATTTTATATTTCTTCTTGCTGTAATTTTAAAATATTTTTTTAATTTTGTTGACATTTGTGTGTTGAAATTTATCAAAGTTTTCAACCCGTTTTTCATTGAACAGTATTGTATTTTTGTTCCTATTTGGGATAAAAATTTTTGGTACCAAAAAGAAAAATTGCAAAAAAATGTTTAGCAAATCAATATTTTTGAGCATTCTAAATTCATATTTTCATTAACTAACACAACAATAAATGCATAACTTCTAAAAATTCATGTACAAAAAATATAAATAGTTTAGAATACTTTTTGTTACAACCAAGTGCGGTTTTAATGGTGTGGGGAAATTTTTATTTTAAACCAGTACTAAAACAAAATGTTCTACTAATACATCCTTAGACTTAGGTTTTTGACAGCACACTTAGGTTTTTGAAGTTTCTGTTTGGCCTCTATGTACCCTATGATATAGAGCTCTAAAAGAGGATAAAAAGTAGAAAAATTACTTACATCGCGAAAATGAAAAAAATTTTGCGAAAATTTTTAAACAGCCCCTTAAATTCATTAAACATCGCCCAAAATACATTTGTCGCGAAAATCGCGAAAATTTGCGAAAAATTTAAAAATGGTAAATGGCCCCCTAAAATTGCTTTAAAATAGCTAGTATTATACGGAATGCAAAAAACTCGGCAAAAATCACGCAAATGACGAAAATTCGCATGAACTTGCTAACATCGAAGAAGCAATAAAGTTTCATATAAACTAAAAATCTTTAAAACTGTAAAAATCCAAGAACTGGTAACAAATCACTATTATCGGGAAAATAGCGAAAATTCGCGAAAAATTAAAAAATTACAAACAAGCTCTAAATTGTTTAAAAATAGCTAGGATTGTATAGAATGCAAAAAACTATGAAAAAATCGCGAAAATTACGATAATTCTCAAAAACTTGCTAACATTAACAACATAGAAAAGTCTTATAGTGATTAAAAATCGATAAAACTGTAATAAAGCCAAGAACCTGCTTATCCTGAAAATAGCGGATATGTGAGAAAAGTTGCAAAACTGCAAGCAAGCCTTAAAATTGCTTAAAAATAGGTAATATTGTAAGGAATGCAAGAAATTAGGAACAAATCGCGAAAATGACGCAAATTCGCAATATTCGCGATAATCATACCAAGTTTTTGCGAATTTTCTTCATTTCCGCGATTTTTCCCGCGCTTTTTGCATTTCTTACATACAATAGAATACAGCACTAAAACCGCAGTTGGTTGCAATAAGAAATATTCTAAATCATTCATATATTTTAAACATGAATTTTCAGAAGTTTGTAAAATTTTTTTGTATTAATTAATAAAAAGTATGAATATAGAATGCTTTTTGATACATTCCAGCTCAAAAAATATTGATTTGCTAAAAATTTTTTGACAATTTTTCTATTTGGTACTAAAAATTTTTTTCCCAAATAGGCACAAAAATGCCATACTGCTGAATAAAAAAAATTATTCAAAACATCGATAAATTTCAACATATAAAAGTCAATAAAATTAAATAAATATTTTAAAAATACAATTAAAGAACAACAAAATTTGTTTAAAACAGTGTAAAAAAGTTTAGCAAAACTAAAAAGTGATTGTGCGTGTGAAAAAAGTGAAAAATAAAGGATATGCAAGTGCAAAGTTCATGCTCTTTTAAGTGTATTGAAATGAGGTTACACGTTCAAGTTTTGCTTCAAGTTTTGATTCAAGTTTCACTTTTTTACTAACACACTCAAACATTTTGAAATTGACTACCAACATGCTTTCAATTTTTCTTTCAAGTTTTCTTTCAATTTTTCGTTCAATTTAAACAGCTGATCTCAATTATTGTAAATAAATTACAGTAAGACTCGGTTATAACGAACTTTGTGCAAACATCAAAAAAACTGCTCTATGACAAGTTCATAATAAGCATAGTTCGATACAAACGAGTACTCGTTAACTACGAATCCGCTATTACGAATTATTTTTGTATGAAAATAGCAACCAAAACGTCGGGACTTTAGACTTAAATCGTTACAGCCGAGAATTCGTTATGACCGAGTTTTACTGTTTCGTTGTTAATTCCTTGACGACGGCATCTTGAAAACAAAATTGAATATCAAATTGCTTGCAGCCTACGTCACAGCGTCAATTTAAAGTAGTTTTAACAAGCAATACGTGTGATCAACATGAAAGCAATTTCTTGAACGTGTAACTGCAGAGTAAGTTAAATTCAAAGTACTCTTATGTGTTAAGCAACTTGTCAGTATTTGATTGACCGTACGAGACCTTGCTATCTATGTTATCAATGCTGTAACCATAGGTACGTAGATAGTCAACTAAAACTTCAAAACCCTAAGTCTGCTGTCAAAAACCTAAGTCTAAGAATGTGTTAGTCGAATATTTTGTATTAGTACTGGCTTAAAATAAAAAATTTCCCACAGCCCCAAAACCATACTCAGTTGTACAAAAAGTATTTTACGAAATTTATATTTTTTAAGCATGAATTTTTAGGTATTATATAGAACTAATTTTGCATTAATTAATGAAAATATGAATTTAAAATCCTTTTTAATACATTTAAACTGAAAAATATTGATTTGCTTAAAAGTTTGTTGCAATTTTTATATTTGGTACTAACAAATTTTATCACAAATATTAACAAAAATGCAATACTACGGAATGAAAAAAATGGTTCAAAACATCGACAAGATTAAAAAAATATTTTAAAATTACGAATAGAAGAAACAAAAAATGTATTACAAAACAAATAATAAAATTAAATTAAATAAAATAGTATTTGTTTGTGCATAAAAAAATAATTTTACTGCATTTTCAAGTGCAAAAATTACGCTCTCTGATGAGTGATGAATTGCCTCTCTCAGTGGGTTGAATAACAAAATACCCATACGTGTGAAGAGAGTTGTAAATTTTTTTTTGACAGAAGGCAGTTGAATATCTACGTATTATCTATGGCTTTAACTACGCTACAGTTAATGAAACTGGCACAAAACGAGTCACGTGACTGATACCACCTGGGGGTAGGGACCAGTCCAAGTTCTAACACTTCCTATGAAGCGGACCAGCCACTTTTACATGGGATGGCCTAGGATGGGGTTAATTGAGACTTTGTATGGACCTTGTAACTTGTCTCTGAACTATCTTATGGGGTCATAATCGGTGTCACGTGACTGATACCACCTGGGGGTAGGGACCAGTCCAAGTTCTAACACTTCCTATAAAGCGGACCAGACACTTTTACATGGGGATGGCCTAGGATGGGGTTAATTGAGACTTTGTATGGACCTTGTAACTTGTCTCTGAACTATCTTATGGGGTCATAATCGGTGTAGAATAATATAGATTATATATAAATATTATTCCAAAATTCAATTGTAATTATCGATTAATCTATTTTTTTATTGTTACAAATCCAAGTAGGAATTGCATTTTATTTTTAAGCGGTGTCTTTGATAGGATTCGAACCGAAAACCTCGGGCATAACAGGCTAGTACACTACCCACTCGACCATAGGGGAACATATATTTCAATGTTATAAATACCAGTTAAGCTGGAGTTAATATCTAAATATAGTTACAGAGCAGGTTTCTGAGTGGCATGGCAGTCTCATTGAAGGGAGACAATTAATATTATATAGATACTATGTGATAGGCCTTAGATCCAAGTGCATCGAATTTTTTCAGTGCCGTTTACTACAATACTAGCCGGAGTACCAACTAAATTGACTGAAAATTTGTATATGTGACCATTTGCACAATATGTATTTTTGCACCATTTACCACTCCTTATATTTGGTACCAGTCTCATTTTCTCTCAAGTCATAGGACGAGTACTTTTGAATCATTTGTCACCAAGTTTTACGCAGGGTATGTTCATTTCATATATGTTCATTTTTGTTGGACTATTTTTTTAATTTGACCCCGTTTAGAGGCATTCTTCGTAAATGCCATTCGTCTCTGGAATGAACTCCCACCAAATATACAAATTTTAAGCAATGCTAAGCACTTCAATTTTGCAATTTTTTCTTATTTCGCTTAAACAAAATTTTAACTTATTTGTTTTACTAGTTTTAAATTAATACTTATTTTATATATATATATATATATATATATATATATATATATATATATATATATATATATATATATATATATATATATATATATATATATATATATATATATATATATATATATATATATATATATATATATATATATATATATATATATATATATATATATATATATATATATATATATATATATTGTAATATTATATATGTTAATTTTTATAACTTTGAGCAAATGCCTAAAAAACCTGTCATTGTATAAGCAGTACTGTTAAATATGATTAAGTCTTGTTGTACTGTAATTGTAATAAATAAATAAATCTAAATCTATAGTGGCGTTTCTGCAAGAAAAATAACATCAGCCGCCCAGAGGCTAAAACTTCGATTACAGAAGCGATGATTTGATGTACACATGTAAGACAGTAATGCACACCATCTCATATACGAACCCAGTAAGCATTTTCAAATACATTGCCGCATTTGTGGAGTGAGCGTCTACCACCTCTACACAAAGTAAGCGAGATGCTAAAGGCCATCTCAGATAAAACTTTTGCTTCGCGTTGCGTTACAGATTCGCTTTGACATCTAAGATGAAATGTACATACTTATACGAAACATGCTACATAAAGCACTTTTAACGCAGCGTGAAGCGAAAAGTTCGGCAACTCTCATCTTTTTGCTTGCTTTGAAAATCAGCTGGAATAATTTCTTTTATTATATTGCCAAACGAAACATATCGTGCGTTTGAATCTGTTTTAATAAGAGTTAAATATGTATGTGCCATTTATTTATTTATAATAAATCGTAAAATAACATAATTGACTTTTATTTTTATAACAAAAATAAATAAATAAATAGCAAAATTATCAACAACTTTTTTTGGTAAACAAGCAATGCGCGAGTGTTGTCAAAGTTTTCGTTGTGTCATACACCTTTTTACACTTTTCTATCAAAGTTAGAAACGTCACGCAAAGCGACAAAGTTGTATCTGACGCGGCCTTAAGTGTTCATCCGAGAAGACATTTTGAGCACTTCTTCGAACACATTGTAAGCTAGCAGTAGAAGACGTCCTGAACACTTCTTCAAACGCATTGTAAGTTAGCAGAAGCCAGCTTAAATACAATCTCGCTTGCTTTCTGAGCAGGTACACCTTGATACAAAAGATGAACGAAACTCATTCTTGTGAATTCCATACACTACCGTCGTACACTTTGTAAGCTAGCATTCATTGAACACAAAGTGTGAGTAACATCATTAAAGAGATGTAATGTGGTATTCAGTATTCGCCGCTGGGCGGTGTTATTTATTCAAACATTCCAAGCTCTTTTATCTGCTACCTGTACATACAAGATATTTTTGTTGCTACATATGGCTACATGAAACTACGGATGTCATATGTAGCAAAACTTAACTTTTCAGAAGACGGGTTTTGATGTTTAACATCAAATATATTGAAAATGGATCAACGGCTGGTACTGAATATAATCTGAATCTATTATTTTCATTAGCATGAGTGAAATTTACTGTAATTATAATTAAAAAAGCGCTATTTGCATTTTGCTTCAGAGTACATTTGTCGTATGTTAATTTTTTTTAGCAAATACTTATTTTCCTAGTTGTTTTCTTTGAACGTATGACAAAGCGCATACTGGATATATTTAATTTGCTAAGAAAAATTGCAAAGTATTGTTATAAAATCTTAATAATTTAATCTCTTGTCGACTGGAACATCGATAATTTGTAACATTTCTAGCGTGTTTCTCTTTCTATAATTGTCCTCTTTGTCTAGTATTTTTACGTTCTCAAAATTTGGTTTACTACCGACTACAGCGCACTGGGTCGCAAGTACTGTTTTTTGTGAAATGGGGTAGTCACAAAAATTACTGAAAAATCAATTCGAACGCTGTCTAAAAGTTTAATATATAAATCTGCAGTCATAAAGCATATCGGGTGATAAAGGATATCGGAGTAGGTCCATTATTGGTGAACGCAGCCCCTACTTTTGTACTCCATCAGGGCCATCTAGATTGAATTTGTTTTCATCGCTAAACACCACAGATTTTCACTCATCCTCCCGAAACTTATGAATTTTATCAAACTCCCAACGAGCATTTTTATGCCGCTGTTGTAACCTTGGTTTGGCGACACGTTTAACATATATAAGGTTTTCATCACTCTTTAAAATCTGTTGAATTCTTCGTGTGGGCACTTGGAGGCTTAATTGCCGTTTGATATTTGATGGTGACAAATGTTTATCTATAGCTAAACGTCTTGTTTGCCTCTTAGTCCTTTCGCACACGAGAGGCTTTCGTCCTGATCTTTTCGAAGAACCATAATTGTCCGGGTTTGTTAAAAAATTAATGACTGTTTTTTTGTCTTCTTGCATTTTTCTTGAAATTCCCCTTATGGTTGTTCCATATTCTCGTAAAATTTTTATTAAAACTTGAATATTTAAATTGATTTTTCATAAAATAAAAATTAATTCAAAATATTACCAATGACTTATTAAATTTAAACTTATGTTTAGCTTGAATGACTTGAATCATATTACTGTCAATATAAAAAAACTGTACTAGTACGATTTACTTATTTCGTTCTATTTGCGTGGATTTCTTTCATTATTAAAACGTAACAGTACATGTTGAAGGAGAAATTTGAAATGATCGACTGTATTATGTAGTAAGCATTTATTTAATAAACAAAATAACAAAAAAAAGCGGGAATAATTACATCACTGTGCAAAATAATAGTAAATTTGTTTTGTATGATGTATTTATTTCGCAGAATGTATTTATGCTCAAACTTTTTTCTTTATACACAGAAAAAAAAATTACTTATATCCAAGGAATTTTTTCATAAATGCTATGAATATAACATTAAATTTTTTTTCAAAACTTTTTTCATTCCGGTTACGAATTTTTACCTAAATTAATTCATATTTCTTAATAAAAATATTAAAAAACAATTCAAGTCTTGAACTTGTATAGCCTGTTGTATTAGGCACAACTCTTTCCTTTCTGCCAAACAGACTATTTGAAGCAAACTGTATTTGTACACTATATTAATAAAAAACACATTTCAAAATTTTTTGACAAAATATTGAAAAATTTTTTTGAAAGCAACTTTGATTTCATAAATTTATTTATTGAAAACTATATTCATACTGGGAATGAAAAAATTACTGTATTTTATTTATAAATTACTAAAATATATGAACAATATATTATGAACTTTTTTCATACTATTTATGTTCAAACTTTTTTCTTTATACATGAATTTATGAAATCTAAGTTGCCTTGAAACAGTTTTTTAACTTTTTTTTTTTGTAAACAAGTTCTAAAAAGTGTTTTATTTATGTAACGTAAAAATACAGTTCATTTACAATAGTCTGTTTGGCAGAAAGTTAAGAATTGTGCCTAATATAGCAGGCTATACAAGTTCAATACTGAATTTTTTAAAATATATTTATTAAGAAATATGAATTAATTTAGGTAAAAATTCCCCACTTGAATGAAAAATTTTGGAAAAAAATTATCATGTTCGATTCGTAGCATTCATGAAAAAAATTCTTTGGATATAAGTAAATTTGTTTTCTGTTTATAAACTTCATAAAATTTTAATACTGCAAAAAATTTTATTTTTAAATATTGAACTTAAGGATAGACGCCTTTCGAATAAAATAAGCCATTGGATAGAAAACTTCTAAAAATGTTCAAGGTAAACAAAATCTGTATTTTTAAATTTAATGGGGCCAATGTGTTTTTAAAGCAGAACAAACAACTAAATCTATAAAAAAAATATACTATATTGAAATGCGAAATGCTTTACCACAAAAGTTATGTTTCTTTGAACAAATTTGTTGTAGCCACAAATATTATGTTAAGTATTACACAAACCATTCAATTTATAAATGGTTTAGGTAATATATCCTTAATTATTTAACATGTTTTAATGTATTGTTTGTTCTTGTATACATGAATTAGGACATGATTATTTATATAAAAGCTTAAATAATTTATTTCTTTTACGATATAAATATTTAACTAAATGTTTTTAAAATACAACTTCTAACAATATTGTCAGTTTTTACCGACAATATTTGCTTTGACACATTTGTTCAACGGTTTATATCCGTTATTTAATCTACATCTTTGCTTGTGTATTCCCAGCAAACCATAAGGTAAAATGTTCAATTTTAAACTTATATATTAAGCTCTTTTAAATCCAATCAATACAGTTAATACAAGGCGAATTCATATCAGGTGGCAGCACTATAGCAACAATTACAGCAATACAACAACAACGTGCATTTTTGTTTGTGTAAATCGCCATGAAATGTCAAAAAACACAGAAGAAAAACAAAAACATAAGGAATAAAAGCAAGAAAACACACACATAAAGTAAGAAAAACACTAACACAAAATAAGAAGAGCATACCGACAATTTTTTTTTGACATTTCTTGACTAAAATATGAGTAGAGCAAAAAATAATCAGCTGCCGTTGTTAATATTACATGGGTATGAGGTAAGTATGAAAAACTCTCCACACTTGTAAAACACATTAACTCTTTTTACCACTCTGGCATGGTGGAAAGTTATAACGAGAGCTCTGATAATGGTTTATCTCAAAAATATCATAGTGCTCAGTTTGATCCTTATACAGTCAACAATTTGCCTTTATCATGTTTAAAATTTAATAATTTAATAGAAAGTTTGTTTGTAAATGATATTAAATTTGAAATCAAACACAACTGTGTGCTTGGTAAGTGAACAATTTAATAGTGTTAGCACTATAAATATTCAACTATATGTTGACAAAATTGACAAACTGTGTAACGTTTTGTTCAAGTAGTTTTTGTATTTCCATTCTTTTGTTATCTGTATTGTTTATGTCCTATCCTTTGGTTTTTAATATATTAATTTGGACGACTACATGAAATATCATTCATGTGAAATGGCATTTTGTGTTTAATTTAGAAGTAACGTGCTTGTAAGGCATAAATGAAAAGAATTTAATATTAACCGATTCTGTTGGAGGTGCTAGTAATACTAAATCAATTAAAACAACAATCATTTTATTTGCTTGGGTTAAATATGTATGTATAGGATAGTGATTTCCATAACAAACTACACACATGAAATTAATAGTGTGTTCTTTTCTACAAAAAAAATGCTACATTTCATGTACAAACTGCAATTTGGTGTTCGTTTCTTCAAAATGTTTTGCTCTCTAAAAGGGTGGTATGTTTTATTCTAAAAAAATCACCCTCACTAACTGGGGGTCTACATTAGCCATGAACTTGGTATGAACATCATGTCGGACATCGCATATGGCTAATGTAGACCGCTCATGTCCATGTTTCGTCCATTCTCTGACATCGATGCCCGAACATATGGCTGAACATCAACGTTCGCCCTGAGATTCGCCGTCAACAACCATTTTCAATAGAAAGAAAAGAGACAGAACAAAATTGGTAAATATTCTATTTCTATTGCACTGCCACAAAACACATTGATAAGGCAGAACATGGACATCGCACATATTCACCACAAGGAAGTTGATGAATTTTTTACAGTTGCGCTGCCGGCGTCATGTTAATGTCATGTGCAAGTCGATGGCTCGTGAAGACGTAGGGTAATGGTGGAAAGCATTGCACTTTATGCCGCGTATAAATCTACAGTGCTGTTAGTGCCCTGTGAAATGGTGGCTTTTGTTTATAAATCGTGCTGCCAGACGAAATTTGGAAAAAATTACCTCGAACTAGAAAGTAAAAAAATAAGCTTTTAAAGATAATTTTTCTACTGTTTTATAGAACAGTTATGAGAAAACAATATATTGTTAATGCTGGATTTTCAGTCAAATAAAATCCTGCTAAATTCGGTGTTATAAAATATTTCTCAAAAAAAGTCTTCATATAAAACGGGTGCCCCTGTGGCTGAGTGGTAGCGATGCTAGTCTGTCAGTCCAGAGGTCGTGGGTTCGATTCCCGCCCTAGACCCTGGGTATTTTCCGCAGACAAGCTTAATCGCTTCGCAGTTTGCGTTTGTTATAGAAAAAAATCGTTAAAGCTTCGGGTCAATTCGGCAATCTGGCAGCTGTATTTTTATGTTTACATATTTCATGAGAATAAACTAAAGAAATTTTTTAACTTTTTCTAAAGGAAAATGTCCAAAGTATTGATAATGCATTACATGTGCAGAAATTACAATAAATCAATTATTATATTCATCCTTGCTATTTCATGAGAAAGAAATTTTAAACTTATATGTCTGAATGACAAACTTAACTGTCTGCTGTAGGGTTTGGGATTTCCCGGACTTCAGCACTTCCTGGAAAACGGATATAAAAAAATCGCGTTCCTGGGAATTCCAGGGAAAAGTTAATTTTCTAAATTAAGCAGATTAATTATATAAAAATTAGCGAAATTACGAATGTTTTATTAATGTAAGCATTTTTTTTTAATAAAAGTTATTATAAAAGCAATTCTAAAACAAATGTTTTAAAAATTTTTAAGTGAATTCAGAGTTTATAGTTATCACATAGTAAAAGATCTTATAAAAACTAATTAACGACTATATCTACAATTAGATAAAAATTTTGTTTTAAGGCCTCCAAATTATTTTATAAAGAATTTTTTTACTTGAAAAATTTCCATGAATAATATACTCAGCTAAACCGAATTTTACATACTCTGAGCCACAGTCTGTCTAAATGCCTTTGATTTTTCATTTAATTTTTCTTAAAACATCTCCTTCAGGGTTCAATAATAGCGTCTACTTATAATGAATTTAAGTAGTGTCAACTCAAAGCTTTTACAGCTTCTATGAGCCTAAAATTTCCACTACACATTCCAAAATATTTTCGAATGAATTCTTTCTTTCTAACAGTGACATTTGAATGAAGATTATGATTGTAGCCGGCCCTCGGCCGCAATTAAAGGTTTTCTCCTTTATGTATGTTAAATAAATGCTTCGCAGATTACATATTTTCTGCTTAGACGGCGTTCGGCCGGTCTTACAGACTTTCTCTTCTCCGTGTATCGAGTCTTCGCTGAGTAAATATTTTTTACCTAGCCAGAGTTTGCCTTAAGACGACTAGCTATGCCTTACGAAAAGTTTGTTGAATAATTGTGCTATTTATTGTATTAAATATCTGTAAAAGAAACAACTGTTGAAGATTAATAAGTTGCTGTTAGCGTATTCTCTCTTCAAATTAATAAAGTTTCTTAGTTTTTAAGGCTATAAATGTGCAAAGATTTTTAAATAACTTAATTTTTTTCTTACCGCGATGTCATATAATACGTACACAGAAAAAATTATTCCTAAAAAATATTCAATTAATACACTTGATCAGAAATTAAAACTATTTTCAATTAATTTCGTAATTGAATGTGATCAAAAACAACATTTTCTAACAAATTACAAATTTTGAGTAATTAAAAATTTAAATTTCAATGATTGAATATACAATTTTTGTCGTTGGTTGAACTCCAACAACACAATTAATTGAATCTGCAGTTTTCGTAATTGAAATCGTATCTGCACAGAAAAAACTAAAATACGATTTCAATTACTAAAACTACAGATTCAATTATTTTTTTCATTAAGTTTCAACCTATTACGAATATTGTGGATTCAATTACTAAATTTGTAGGTAGTTGTAGAGAAATTTTCAATTGTAAACATAATCAAACATACTACTCTGATAATTGATTTTGTTTAAAAAACACAATTACTATAGTAATCAAAAAACGTAAAAGTGTGATTGATCTTTGAACAAAAAATCAATTATTTTTTTTGGCATTATGATTGCTAGAGTAATTGGTGTTTCAATTGTTTTGCAATTAAATATTTAATTCGATCAATTAAGAGTTTAATGGAAACGCCGAAGGTCCAATTTAATGTAAGCCAAATTTTAAATGTTTTATATAAAACTTTATTTTCAATAAAAATCAACATTTTTATAAAACAATAAAAGTAACAATAATAGAAAGAAAGAAATTCAAGCATATTTTATAGATAATAGCAAATTATTGCATAAAAAGACACTCAGGCTTAGACCACACTGGCATTTTTAAAATGCACGTTTCTGCTTTTTTCTATTGAATTTGAAAGTTTTAAAATATAACGGCTGTATGTAAAAAACATTTTACTTTAGCTTTAAAGTTCATAGTAGTAACCAAGCACTTTAAGGCTAACATAACATGCAAATGCATGTTTTTTGTGGTGACAGATTGAGGTATAGACCAAAGACCAAGTTAGTCTGAAATAGAAAAAATATGTAAATTTTTGAAATTTTAATTTTAAATACATACATATTAAAAGTACCAAGCGAGTAGCAAACGCTTTTGTATTTCCGGCCACAGCTCTAAAAAATGGTTTGTTGACTCAGACTCGTTAATTTCCTTAAAGCGTTATTGACAACATTGTCTCCAATAAAAGTCAAACTCCTCATCCGTTGTTGTTGCACTACGTAAATATCTTAAAGTCATAGTGTAGTTCATGTAGTACATGGCTATGCTGGATGTCGTTATTTGGTTCTGCTTCACAAGCTTCGTACTCCGAGAATCGCCAGTACAAACGCTACCAAAATTTTCAATAGAGCACATAGCATTTCTTTGTAGAGAATCTGGTTACCTTTTTTTCAAATGATTAGTGCCGCTTGGAACCATCCAGTAACAAATTTGAATTTCTTTTGAGGCTCTAAGACAATAATTCGCATAATAGTACGCTTTAAAATAATAAAGAGCTTATCTCAGAGCAGTGAAAAAACTAAATGAACGCTTTAAAAATTTTGTTTCTTCGAATACATTCTGTGTCATCATAATTCGTAAATAAAGCTATAGTTTTTTGAACTCATTAAAAACGCATGCGATATTATTAAGTAATATATATATATCCACTGCATAAAATACCCACTGAAAAATGCCTGCAAAATCGGAATTAAAGCATCACATTGATGCATTTTCATAAAACAAGTTTTAGCTCCAACAATAAGTAAGACGACAATAGCTTGGTTAAAGAGAGCATGTCATAACAGCCAGAAGAGCACGGATCGTATCCCAGCTGTGTTAATATGTTTTTATTTTTTGTTTGTTTAATGTTTACACGAAATAATGCCTTCGAATCAGGGAATTTGCATGGGTTCAATTCATTCTTTTTAATGAAGATCAATTTATTTAAATCTTCTCACAAACACATGATCTCCAATAATACGCTAATGGAAAAATCAAACATGTTTCACCTAAATCGAACCAGTTCATCATCACTTAAACCCATGATTATACACATGATTTGTCATGTTATTTTTTGCTAGGTATATGAAAGAAACTATACAAAAAATTTATTTTTCACTGCTGACACAATGCAGGTTTTAAGCCAGAAAGTTTAATATACGAGTACTTACAGTTTTAGTGCTGAAAATGGTGATGATTTTTAGAGATTGAAAAATAGCCTTTTGCATAAAAATGTAGTACTCCAAACCGGGATAACGCTATACAAAAACCAGCAGCGATATCGGCAGGCTTGTAAGCAACACTTTTATTCCCTCATAGCAAAAACCAGCTTTTTTGGAGCAATTTTTTTATTAAGATGTGTAATGTTAAATTTTCGAAAGCAATTTTTATTTGTTAACTTTAAAACTTTATTTCCAATATAACAATGCAATTAATTTATTTGCGCGAAGTACTTATGTCCACAATCAAACTTTTCTTCGCACGAAATGTAATTTATTTTTACTATTTTCTTCTACTTTATAACATTTACCTTTTATGAAAACAAACGCAATTAATTTAATATTTCTATAAAACTTTTGAATATTTTAAGGAAGAAAAATATTATGAAATGACATAAATAACATTGAAAAATATTTAAAAAAGATAATAGTTTTTTTTTTATCAAAAAAGTATTTCAAAAATTTGGTCAATGGAAATAATTAAAAATTATTTAGGTTTATTTTTTCTGTGTGTGTATGTATGAATTTAAAACAGCACTAAAAAATGCAAGCCTACAAAAAGATTTGACACAGTTAATTTAATTCCTTTAAAAAAGTGAAGTGTACTATTTTTACATCCATAAAACTTTTTTCCATCCATAAAACTTTGAAACGTGCATGCGAGTATTATGATTATGTATGTGCGACTCAAACGAAATTTGATAAGAGTATATAAACATTAGCATACAAATACAGACTCAAGCATAAAACCAACAATAAATGTTAATTTTCTTTAACATAGAACAACAACACATATGTAACATAAAATTATGTATATTAGAGGGTTGCATGGAGTATCAAATGTATTCGTAGAATGTACTAGTATGAATTTCATGTGTGCATATATGTAAGTTATTATGCATGTACGTATGTAAACATGAGTATAAATACATAGTAGGGTATTCATTTAATCAGATTTCTGCTTTAATCGGTTAATCGCTCGATTAATTACTCGAAGTTTTGGCTTTATCGATTAATAATCGGTTAATTGCGGTACTAACATGTTAACCGATTAATGAAGTTTTTTTCATAAATCAAGTGACTTCAACAAATAAAATTGCATAAATTATCTGTTATTTTGAATTTATTAGTAAAAAAAAAAAACAATAGCATAACAGACATAACAATTCTTGAACTTAATCAAGCAAAAAAATCATAAATATGTATTCTTTAAAAAACTAACAAGTTTGTGAGATCATTATATCAGTTATTCAATAGTTTAAGGAGATCTTCTAAAACAATCTTTTAGAAAAATAATTTTTTTAGTTTTGATAAAACTTGGCTTGGAAAAATCCTTTCATTTATCGTAGATGTTGAAGAAATCGAAAGCAATCCATAATACAGAACATGTAGTTTCTCAGTCCTTTTCCTGGACTTTTCTAAACTTATAAAATTTTCCATTATGTCATTAGAGTCCTGTTTTAATTTTTTTTAAACTCTTAACACTTCTAATGTTTCGGTTATCTCTATTATGATGGCAGAGCTCAGCGAAAAAAGTTTATTTCCGAGTTCCTTAGTTTCCGTTTTTGTACTGTGCTAGAAGGAAATATTTCTAAGTGGAGCTATAAAATAATTGAATTCGTCTCTCATTAAATATAGTTCTTAGACTTTGCATTTAATCTTTGGCAGCAGTATTATTGGATTTTATAAAACTATTAAACAAAAGCTTAACACATAATTCCCTAAAGTTCAATTAGAGTCTTTACTAAACTCTTTTATAGCCACGTCCAAAAATTTTAATGTTTCTCTTAAGTTAAAATCACTGAACAACCTTATTTGTTTGTATGAAAAAACATGTCTAAACACATACATTTTGTATATGATACGAAACAAATAATTAACCACACAAAAAATACTTTATAATACTACAAAATACGAAAAAATTTGTTACGTCGGTTAATCGGTTAATCGACTGAAATTAACCGGTTTAACCGTTAGTCGAAAATATCCAATTTTATATTAACCGGTCAGTTAATCGGGTAGTAAATAACTGGTTAACCGATTAACGGTTAACCGAATGAATACCCTAATACATAGCCACGACCATATATACATATGTACATTTATACACACATACATACAAAAAAGCATAAATGCCTACACCCACAATCATACAAATGAGTACTTTCGAGTATACTTGTGCAGTCCTCTAATGCATATGTACATTGAAGGTCAAAAAAGTTAGCCAAGTAGGTCAGGTTGAGTAAAGGACAGCCGCAACTTAAGAACTGACTCGCTTGGGTCCGCCGATTCGGCACCTTTCTGTTACCACGGAGCAGATAAGATGTGATTATTATTGCTTTAATGACTTGTCAAATCCTCTTTACTGTTTTAAGTAACGGGATATCTTGACTTGCCCTACATTTGCAAGATTTTCTTAGTCCAGCAGCATTCTAGTTAGAGCGTCCCCTGTATCCTATCGTACCTTAGCCATATTGCCTCCTAGTGATAGTAGATATTTCCGCTATAACACCCTATAGCCATCCTGAAGTCTAATTGGAATTCCATATAGAAAACCCTAAAACCGTATCTCTTTTTTGAAGCCCTCTATGAACATCTGGACCATTGCATTAGAGCTTAGAAGTGCATTATATTGTTCTCTGTCGGGAATGATTGGAATAAATTCAGTAAAGTGCGACGTTGACCCGCACACGAAAGATTCCGTAAAAATACCACCATATACACACACATATGTTTCAATTGCCTTTTTGGCGGTTTTTTTTTTGATTTGACGCTATTTTCGTATAGTGAATTTTTCGGCTTTTGCCGATTTTTTTCATTTTTAGCGATTTTTTTGTATTTTTTTACGATTTTTTTAGTTTCGACGATTTTTTAGTTTTGGTGATATTTTTAGTTTCTACGATTTTTTATTTTTGGAAATTTTTTTATTTTTTTAGCAATTTTTGTTTGTTTTTTGATGACTTTTTAGTTTTAGAGATTTTTATTACTTATGGCGATTTATTGCGTTTTAGCGATTTTTCAGTTTTGACGATATTTTTAGATTTTAAAATATTTTTGTTTTGGCGCTTTTTCCCGTTTTGGTAACTTTTTTTTAGTTTTTGCGTTTTTTTCGATTTGGCGAGTTTTTTTCGTTTTGGCGATTTTTTAGTTTTGGTAATTTTTTTTTTCGTTTTTTGGCGATATTTTTAGTTTTGTTTAAGAAGATACGACTAAATTTCAAAATTACACAACCTGATAGAATACCCTTTAATTTTTAGTTTGTATTTGTAGCACTCTTTAAAATGCTGCACTAGCTCTGAAAATTTCAAGAGTTTGGCTCTTACAGTTTCCAAGATACAGCTAATTAAATCAAAATTACATTAACTGATGGAATCTCCTTTAATTTTTATTTTGTTTAGATTTTAGTATAAATTGGTGTAGCTTGTATAATAATACACTAACTTTGGAAATTTCAAGTGTCTATATAAATTTGTCTGTATATTACATTATGGCTCAGTAGATATAGCTAAATTTCAAAATTACATAACCTGATAGAGTATCCTTTAATTTTTATATGGCATTTTTTTTAAATTCGTTACTGATTCAGTATAAGTCAACATTTCAAGAGTTTTCCTCTTACGGTCTCTAAGATACAGCTAATTGTCAAAATTACTTTGAAATTACTTTGTTGGTTGGGGTATTCTTTACATTAATAGATTAACTTTGAAAATTTCAAGTGTCTATATATGTATAAGTGTCTGTATATTATATTAGGATTTCAACATTTTTCATTGCTCGCTTTGAAACACCCTTTAACTTTAACTGTCATATATTTGTTGTTGTAGTGGCCATAGCTGTACATTCTCTGTGAAAATTTGAGGTCCTTACTTTTCATGGTTCTCGAGAAAACAGCCTGTGACAGACAGACAGTTAGACAGTTAGACAGACAGCTAGACAGACAGTTAGACAGATAGTTAGACAGAGAGACAGACGTACGGACAGCGTAGCGAAAACAATAGGGTTCTTTAACACTTTTGGTGTACGGAACCCTAAAGAGTATCTCACCAAATTGAATGTTCGGTATACAATAGTCTATATTATCATGGAGTCCTTGATGTTTTCACAAAATACTGGACTGTCCATAGTCAGCCGAAAGATTTCACAAATGCTTTGCGATAAGGGTCTTTCTCTACCGCAACCCACTACACCATAAAAATATGGGGTTTTTTACTGCTCCAGCTCTATGACGCAGCTATGACTGACTGCCATTTTGCATCTATCCACTCTCCAGTATTAATAGATGTTCAGGTTCCATTATAGTTTGCTATTTATGATTTACTGTGAAACCCTTAATATTGATTGTTGCGTTATAATAAGCTAATTGTTCGCTTAAAATTTAGCGGGTAGTATTGGACAGTCTTAGAACTAGCAGCTAGAAATTTATTTGTTTAAATTGTAGTCCTTGAAAGTGGGTAAATTATGCTGCATGAAAAAGTTTTGCAAACGAAAATATTGCTTCGTTTCATTACACACAGCTGGTACCATTAAACTTAAAATATAAATACGTATTCATAATTCAATGCAGGCTTAAATTCTTTATAAACCTTTTGTTATTTGAGAGTTTAACTTTGGAAAACTTTGCAACTTTATATAAAATCTGTTTGACATTTTCAAATCGATTTTTTTTACAATATAGCTTTTTGTATTCTTTTTTTAAAAGCTGCTTTAGTTTCCCTTTTCTACAGCTGTTGGCAACACTGTTAATATGATAACAAAAAAGTTTTAAAGTTTATATTGCCAAGGTAATTTCATAATGTTGTACCTTTCACTAAAATGATTACAATTTTTCTCTGAATATTAATTGAACTATTTGTATTTACAAACATGTTTTTGTAAGGATATATAAAATACTTTATTCCATCATTGGCGTATAATATATTCGAACCAGCACCTTGTATAAAACAGCGTCAAATATTTGGTATTTTTAAAAGCGAACACGAATAATATTCTGTCATAAAAAAGTTTGTGCAAGCATAAAATGTCTGCAAAGTTGAAGTTGATTTATGGCCTTTGTCGTAATTTTTGATAAATCTTACACAAAACATGTGAATGTTTTTACTGTTTAAAAGACTCTATAAAATTAATGTCAAATGCTGGTACAAAGCACACATTAAAAAGCAAATATTTAAACACACTTTAGTTAGATTTATTATAAAGGTTAATATATAATTTAGAAAAATAATTATTGTCCACCAATATTGATGAAACATAAATGGTTTAAAAGGTATTGTGCTCTAGATGTGCACAATTTTTTAGCATTAATTTAAAAAAGTTCATGTCAGTTGCTGAAGAGTAAGGTTTTTTCCGGGACTTCCCTTTCCGGGAATTCCCAGGAAAATCGCTTATTTTAGATTCCCGCGTTCACGGGAACTTTATCCGGGTTCCCAGGACTAAAAATCTATTTATATACATAAAAAGTGCCGATTTTGTCAGCCAAAAATTTTTGTTTAAATTTTTATCGTTTATCATGAAATAATATCTATGCAAAGGAAAAGAACCAACGAAGGCTCAAAATGTATTAAATTGTTTTGGATTGAAAAACGAAAAAAAGAATGTTTTCTTTAATTATTTATTTAAAAGAACCAATTTTTTTTTGTAAAACAAACTGCAATGTTTTTCAATATGCACCAAAATACGCAGTAATTAAATATGCAGAAAATCTTGAAGCTCGTCTTTTTGATGCATTTGACGCCGAAAAAAATGGGGAAATAGATATTACTTCAGACGAAAGTGTTGTTTTGAAAGAGAAGACTTTCGATGAAACTTTAAACGCTTATATCAGCAAATCAGCTGATATTATTCGAAGACAGCGAAAAATGGACCAAAAATATTGATAATTTATACAACACCCTCTTAACTATCCGGACAACTTCTATGAAGGCCGAAAAGCTTTTCTCAAGAACTGAAAACTGTGTTAATAAGAAACCGATTGTGAGATGAAATAATTGAGGAACTGGCGAACAAAATTAGACTAGTCCCGTTAACTGCTTTTTACCTGACGGGCTAATAACTGAACTACCTAGATAGAGATTGCTTGAAAAGTCAGTTTTCACTATTTTTTAAGCTAGGATCGAACTGGTTTTGAATGAAAATATTTCGCGACTTCATAGAGGTGTACTTGAAGAGCCCGAAAAAAAAATGAAAAAAAAATATCATAGCTTCTCTATTAACACATTTATTTAGTGGAGTTCAGTAATTGATGCAAATTTCATAAAAATGCTACGATATTTTGCATTTGCCTTTTCGCAAGACAATTTGCATCAAACACTGAACTCCGGTATTGACTGTTTTTAAAAGCCACTTGCAACATAGAATAGTATAACAGTAAACATTTTCTGAGGGCAGATAATTGTCATTGCATACCAAGAAGTGAAGGGCTGAATTTAATATTGTAAGACTGCAACATTTATCCTAAACAACTTTTTGGAATCATTGATGAATGATAAGAATTAAAACTGCTTTGATTTTAGTTCATCAGGGATTCTACTAATGATTTGTATGCTCTCTTTTTGCTCGGTATAAAAATAGTTTTTAAATACGAAATTTGCTTAAAATTTCGATAAAATATTGTCCTTTTTTACGTAATTTTCTTTGAATGTTCTTTAGAAACCGTATTTGTTTTGTGAAATACTTTTAAAATAAAGCTAAGTTTAAAATAAAGACTGGTTGAATGATTCATTTTGCTCATATAAAAATCACTGGATTCCGGAAAACCAAATTTTTGGTAAATATCTTATTACGTTCTTCAATTCCCGCGAAACAATAAAGTCCGGGAATAAAAATTCCTAATGAAGACAAAAAAGGTGCACCACACCAAAATTATAAATGGTAAGAGCAGAAAACAAATGCAAATAAGATTGGCGTTAAGAAATTTAAAGAATCTAAAAATCCTTACAACTCTATAATTTTAACATAGAAAAAGTTGCTTAATATAAAAATATATAAAAAAATCTTAAATAGAAATTTAAAAAACACCTTGATTTTTAGCTGTGATGAATTTACTAAAATATTTTTTATATTTCCTTATTCCGTATTAAAGGAAAATCTTGATTTAAATTTAATTCTTTAGGTAGAGTAGTATTACGAGTCCTTTGTTGATCACCAGTTAGACATGTTTTATATCACAACAGTTTTCAATAGACTCTATTTTGTTTTTTTCTGTTTTTTTTTATTAAATAAATTTAACAAAATGTTCGTCAAACAAAAAGGAAATTATTTTCTTATTACCTTAAAGTCTTTATTTTCGTGAGTACCATTCATTTCATTTATTAAACTTCTTTTAAGTTAAGCCCCACAAGCAGATATGAGTAGTTAAGGTGCTCTGCACATAGCGTGATATTTTCGAGTCACGCGTGATTGTGATTACAGCTAACTCAAAATACTATTGAAAAATTTTACAGTTACTTGCAATTCTAACTATGTACGTATTTCTGTGAAGGGTATCAGTCAAGTTTTAAACAAATGTGAGTAGAATAGAGGCTTTACAACATAGAAAAAGCTGACTAGAAAATTAAAATGTCTGACTGAAATTTCTGCACAAAGATAACAATGTGGAATTTTTTTAATATTTCACCAGTCTCCATTATTAAAATAATGCTTATATAAACCTTTTAAAGTGATTGGCAGTTTTTTCTCAAGATATTTAATCCGACGTCATGGGGTTAAAAAAATATTATAAATACCTGCAGTTTAATAAAAGGGTAATAATGACCTAACCAACACGTGGATGTAACTAATTTCCACCCACATGATGCCAGGTTAATCCATTAGTTATATAAGCTATATAAAATAATATTTTATGAACAAAAAGCCTCTTTATTCATGGGCCAGCTTGATTGAAAGCTAACAACATTCACGGTAACATCTCAACTAAAAAGAAAAATCTTATTTCTGGCCAACAAACATAGCAATCTAATATTGTATAATCTGTAGAACTTATGACACCTTTGGGCTCTGCTATTACACAAGATTTGAGTATTTTTTTACTGCCTTCCTCTTTTGAGCAATTTCCTTATTTTTATTAATTTAATGGCAAAATGGTTGTAAAAGTATAAAAACGGAGCTTATCCATTCACTGAACTTTGCTTTTATTAGGTATTTGTGTTAGTATATTATTTTTATATTAAATTTTATTTTAAAATCAAAATTGAATTGACTTTAAGAAACACAGGTCAACGAAAAAAAAAATTTGGGACAAAACTGCAGCAATTCTTAGCAGTTTTATATGATTTAAAATACTGTGTCTTCATTTCTTTCCTATCAGCCACAAATTTTTTTTAATTGGCCTGCCCAATATTTTTTCTAGGTATACGTGTCAGTATATTTCACCCTAACTCGAGCACGGTATACCAGATTTCGTAAAAAAAATATCAAAGGATGCAGGACAAAATTACTTCCAACTGTGTTAACGTATTTTTTTTGTTTGTTTAATCAACGCTTTCGGAGTTATTAACAAATTAGGATGTTTTTTCATGCGAAACTAACAAATTGTTTTCTTCTAAGAACTTGTGCAAATTTTAAACATTAAAAAAACCAAAAACCTTAATTTTTAGCTAATGTTCTTAAGGAAACGTGGCTTATGAACAAAATAGGCCATATATGGATAAATATTGATATTGTTAACCATTTAATGAATATTCTGAAGAAGTCTTTGGAATTTTAATTTTTTGTAAACAAAACAAATTCTTACTGAAATTAATTAATTGTAATTAATTGGGTAATCATTGTAAAAGGTATACAAAAAGGCCAACAAAATTGTTCATGGCCGAGATAGTCAACTTTGACAACCTGTATCTCACCGTGTGTTTCAACGTTGCGATCCAATTGGATCGCAAGTTTCAAAGATAAAGATTTATTACCCTTTTTCCAAGAGGAATCATCGTGCCCTGGAAGGTATATAGACGTATGTGGGATATTTCAAGAAATCATAATGTTCATACGCCACATTTACACCACGCAGTGGGAGGACTATTAAATAATTGGAAATTCATCTTAAGTTTCCAAACGAGCATTTTAAATTTAATTAAATATCACATGAATATAAAGAACGTGTATGCCAGCTCAAGTTCTCCATATAAATAAATAAAAATAAAATTTAAAAGACCTACTTGAAAAACCGTGATTTTTTAAAAAGAAACAAACAAATTAATAAAGAAATAGAATATGTAAAGGCAACTTCATTGTTATTTTTATAGCTTTCGCTGTATCAGAGAACAATGTTCTTATAACAGGCTTTTCATGATGCTGCAAACACGATTACAACCTTACCGTTTACAACGCTAATATCTCAAACTGTCTGAAATACCTACAAACGATCTTCCTAAAAAGTGCACCAGTGCAGAATAAGTGGCATGTATAGGTTTCAATGAACTGACGTAGAAAAGTCAGCGAGATAATACCGCCACAGTCATTCGCGACAGTTCATCAAATTGTGCTCGATTATTAGAACAAAAATGTATATGTAGATTTTCATAAAATAATTTAAGCGTAAAAAATTATCCTGAGTCCTCATAAAGGACTCATTCCTAACTTTAATAAAGAAAAAGAAACTATTAATTTTCTTCATACTTTTGAGTTTGTTTTGAACTACATAATTATTTTTCAAATCCATGTTATTTATTACGTATACCAAAATCTAGAAGCATTGTACATGTGCTTGACAGTGAAAGAAAAATTTATATATTATCTCTTATGTCTAACATTCAGCAAAAGCTAACCCATTTCAATGGCCGTCGTCAACAGCACTAAAATATTTGTTTTTGATAAATTTTTGTCTTAACTGACTTGTTAGTTTTTTTTTTTTTTGCTAAATATGTCAAAATGAAATTATAGCAAGTGCCAGTTGCAAACGTTGCACTTGTTGAGATTCAAGAATTGTTAAGTTTCATTTGAAAAACCACTCATATGAGTACAAGGAGAACAACAAGAACATACTTCACAAATCTTAAAGTGTATTTTGTGTGTGCACTTTGCAAACTATAACACACAAGTGCTGTTGACAAGAAAAAATATACTTCTTTCACTTTTAAATTGACTAACACTCTTTAATACTTGCTTATACTACTATATTTTACCGTTCGGCGTAGCAATATAAATGCCGGTACTGATTTGCTGTGTTCCAGTGTACTAAGTCGCACAAAAGTTTTGTACGTGCAGCATCTTCGTGCTAAAATTATTGCTGCCCCTCACGGTAGCAATAATTTTTCCTCACTCACATTTCCTAAATCAAATTTTTCTGTCTTATTTGTACAGGAATATTTAGAGAAGATACTAAAATTTAGTAACTAAAACAATTGTTCAATTCACAAGCTCAGTCGTATGTCTTATCGTTCAAAAAAAGACGTCACTTGTTTATAAGCTTGTGAACAGACATATTTGTTGTATCGTTATTTTGTCCTATCTTAAATGTCAATTTAATTAATACCAAGGCAAGGCGAATTAATACCAGGTGACCTCGAGAGATCAGGTGACTAAGAAAATGTTTCTATATTTGAACTATCAACAGTATTAATATATCTGCTTTTTGACATTCCAAATATAAATTCGCCGTGCAGAATTTATATTTAGACTATCAAAAAAGCCGATAAATTGCAGTTGGCAGTTCATATGTGGTAAATAGGTCGTTGTGACCTGATCCCTCGAGGGAGTTTTAATTTGACGCCAAATAGAATAACTTTTTTCGCGACAAGCAATTTTGATCAAAATAGTTTGAAAATTAAACTGAAATGAATCAATTATATATTTATCATTAAGAAGAATGTATTTTCTGGTGTTACTTATCACACATATAAAAGATTTTTACAAATCAATCTAACAAATAGAATATTCCCAGACCTGGCCTCAATACAACTATTTGAAGAACATGTAAAATTCAATCGTATAATATTGTGGAACAAACACAAGTTAGCAAAAGTTAGATCGATTCTGAGAGTGAGGGGTGAAAATAGAGACTAAATTAGAAGACGCGTATAGCGGCGTTTGTTTATGTTAGTTCGAATTTTTTTTTTATTCGACTATCGAACTTTGCAGTCAAATGCCGATTTTCAGCATATTGTTTTTATGGTTTTTTGGCTATAACTCGTCGACTAATTTATATTTTTTAAATCTCTAAAAGTCAAATTATTGCTAGAGAACTGTACAACAACTAAAATTTTTTAAAAATTGATTTAGAAAATTTTTGTGGTGCTTATGAAGCCAAATGTTGGAAGAATTATTTTTTTCATGCTTTTTTAAAATATTTTCCACAAATTCCCCTAATTTTATCCTCTTGCAACAAGTCCTTATGTCTATTGGCGAGAAATAGGTTTTGATTTCAGACCCATGGTCTCTGATTTTGTTATTAAATTTTTGACAAATAAAAGTGACCCACTCCAATGCAAATATTTATATAATATCTGTGTTCACAATCCTTAATCGCCTAAGTCGAGTTAGGACAAAATTTAATTTTTAGTGTGATGAACTCCATTCGTGTCTAAATCAAATCACTAACAATTTTTTAAATATGTAACTTTTCAAGACGACAATTATCTATAAATAAGTTAAAGAAAAGCAAACTGACGACTGATTGGAAGCGAGTTTTTGATACTTTAAACAAGTCTCCCGAAAATTTTTGAAAACGACTTAGGCCGTTAAGGCTTGTGACTACAGATATATTGTTGCTGTTCTATAGGGAAAGGGTCTAACTCATTTCATCTGGCGAAATTTGCAAAAAAACTCGATGTGAAACAAAATTTATAATAAACTTTCTGTATTAATGTAGACATTTTTTATGTCTTTTAATTTCATTTAATCAAATCCATTAACTTCTGTTTAATTTCAGCTAAGCGGCTCAACTTAGACTGAATACTAACATCATATCTTTTTAAATAAAAATGTTGACAACACATCATTTACATCTGCATCATCGTGGAAGTACGGCTGTAGAATTGGATAAAATAACAAATTTGAACACGGTAAGCTAATAAATTCTTGTTTTTTTTTAATTAGTAAAAATTCATGTCAGCGTTTCCATTTTAAACCTATCGAGACTAAATTTAGCTCTTCTTTGTAAATTTTATTTAACTGATTTTGGTATTATATTATTTTTATTTTTTTTATATTATCAGTTTCTTTCAAATATCCAAATGGTAGAATTTTTAAGCCCAAATATTAAATTCGAGCTCCTAAATTATAATGACTAATTCATCAGTAACATTTTTAGGTTAAAGCAGCATAAAATCCAAAGCCTACATTAGTGCTTTACAAGAGTTAACGAAAGAAGGTTTATAATTGTAATATTTTTTCTAAAATTTGGTATAAAAATTCTTTTGTACCAATTTCCTTATTCTGAACTTTGTGACAATTGACAAAATTATAACAAATAACAATCTTTATATATAAAAATTGTCATTTATTATTATTTTTATTTTGTCACAGAGCTTAGAATAAAGGGGCTAGTTTAATTTTCTCTCAGTTCCTGCGAATAGTGATAAATATTATAAACATTGGCTACTACTACTACCTTGACCTAGATAAATTTTTATATGACTAGCTTCCGTTGGGAGTCTAGGTACCCGGGTACCTATGTGAAAGTTACGTGGAAAAAAAGCATTTCCCACTTAATATGTAGTTGTGAAATATTTTTGGGATTGGAGATATATTTCTGTTGCCAATTTCATCTATATTTTAGAACGTTTTAACTTGATTTTTAGTGCAAGTATGATTGATTTATTCGTAACTTCCAAATAGGTACCAGGGTACCTTGCAACACAATAGAACGTATTTTGCGTGCACATAAATGTTTTCTAATTTTATAAGAAATTTCTCCGTATTTCTCCTTGGTGCTCATTTAAGGGTGTTAAGAGTAAATTGTTCTCTCACATGAAATACAAAAAAAATTTTTTTCCTGTACACAGAAAAAATTATGACAGCTTTCTTTTAAACAAACATGATTTTGAAACTGATTTTAAATCTTTATTATTGTCTCTATTTTGTTTGATAAATAATTTTGTTTGACATATTTTTTCATTTCATTTATCTACCGCCAATATTGACAACCTGATAATATTATGAAATTCCCTGATTTATTTTTCAAATTTCTGTAAAACAGTTTTTGATCGAAACAATTTATTTATTGAAAAAATCAGAATTTTTCAAACAAATTATTACAAATTTTTGCATTTGAATTTAAAAATTGAAAAATTAATAAATTGAAAAAATTTGCATTTGATTCAGGGAATTTGGTGTTTGAAGTGAAAAATTAATTTTTTTCTGTGTAAGGCTCCAAAAATACTAAATATTTTGAAAGTTAGTAGTTCTCAAGAAGTTTCAGATATGCAGATTATCAATTTTAATAAATAAATTTTGTTTGAAAACGCCAAAGGTACCCGGGTAACTAGGTACGCACATAAGGGTTAAATAAAAAATTCCACATAAGGGTAAAATAAACGTATTCTAAAGAGCTTATATTTTTTATCCATGAACTTTAAGAAGTTTATACAATTACACCGCGTGACAGCATTTTTTCTGGCAGAAACGACACTATATATCCATTAATCTAGATACTTGGTTTTTTCATTTCCTCATCTTTTGTCCTTTTTAAAGGATTTAAAATTTTTCACGAATGCTTATTTTAAATAATTTTTTTAAAATTATTATCTAATATTGCTTAGCAAACTTGGTACCAACTAAAAGAGAAGGCTCTGTAGAATTTTATAAAAATATTTACTTCATATAATAAAATGTCCTTTTAAAAAGATATCCTTCCATATCCAGAAAAGTTTCCACTAAATTTAAATTATATGTTATAACCTTGAATGTGCTCTATAAGAGTTTGAAATTTTATGATTTTAAATGTCTTAGTTCAAAACCTGTGGCTGTTTCTTTGCGGCACAAAATTAATTTCTATAAAAATTGTATGTAGAAAATTAATTTATTAAAAACAACCATGAGTTTTGAACCGAGAGCAATAAAATCGTAAAATGTGTGTGCATTTTAGAGTTAATTTTAAGTTAATATATATTTTTATATAAATTTTGCAAAACAATCAAATAAAGATTTTGGAGGAAATATTAGAAAAATTGCTTCCAAGGACATATTTAAAGTTTTTGTTCAGTTGATCTACAACTATTCTTTCACATCCTTGGCATAAAAACCACTATATATCAATTAATCTAAATACTAAACATAGTTAAACTGCGTGCTGGGTTTTTTATTTCCTTATGTCTTGTCCTTCTTAAGGGACCTTATTTTTTTGGGAATACTTATTTTAATTTTTGTTTTCATATTAATATGTAAAATTTTTTATCAATAGTAGTACTAAAAAAAAGGGAATGCTCTGTAGAATTTTATAAAAATATTTCCTTCATTTACCTTGAATAAAAAACAAGTGCCTTCAACAAATCCTTCTATATCCTTGAAAAATTTCATCAAAATACCTTTTATAAATTACATTTTGTAGCCTTAAGGTAATTTTATGAGACCTAAAAATGTTGTCTCTCTTAGGGATCTGAGCGTCGCATTAGTGGCTATTCACATATTACGTAACGCTCCAAGGGGGTTTCAATAGCTGTTACAAACTAGTTAATTTATACCAACAAATTCGGTAAAAAGCGTTTCGAAGGAGCAGAGGGGAAGTATAAAAAACTCCGCAAATAGCCTTACGTAATATGTGAATACCCCCTTAGCAGCAGGGTACGAGTTTAATATACATTCTAACAGATTATTTTACCACTACGTTTTGCTAAAAAAAATTTACATATTAATTTGAAAAAAGTATTAAAATAAGCATTCACAAAAAAATGTCAATGCCTTAAAATGGACAAAAGATGAGGAAATAAAAGCCCAAGTCCGTAGTTTACCAATGTATATTCTCTAGATGAATTCATATATAGTGGCCTTTATGCCAAGGGTGTGGAAGAAAAGTTGAAGAACAACTGATTAAAAACTTAAAAGATGACCTTGGAAACAATTTTTCTAATATTTTCTTTCCAATCTTTAATTGACTGTTTTGCAATATATATAAAAATATATATTAACATTAAATAAACTCTTAAATGCATACACATTTTACGTATTTATCGCTCGTGGTTCAAAATGAATTGTTTTTTTTTTTATAAATTAATTTTCTACATACAATTTTCATAAAAATTAATTTTGTGCCTAGAAAAAAACAATCACAGCCTTTGTACTAAGAGATATAAAGTAATAAAATTTCGAAGTCTTATAGAGTTAATTTAAGGCTACAATATATATTTTTAAAAAAAAATTTTTTTAGTGAACGCTTTTCAGGATATCGAAGGATATATTTTTATATGTTTGTTCAGGGGAACTGAAGTAAATATTTTTATAATATTCTACAGAGCCTTCCCTTTTATTTGGTAACAAGTTTGCTTAAAATATTAAATACTAAAATAAAAAAAAATTTATTTAAAATATGCATTCATGAAAAATGTTAAGTCCTTCAAAAACCAAGTACGAAGTTTGACTATATTTTGTCTCTAGATTAATGAATATATATAGTAGTGTTTCTGCCAAATAGAAAAAACTAAAATTTGTCACGTGGTGTTATTGTTGCATTAATTAAGGAAAATATGAATTTAGAATGCTTTTTGGTACATTTGTATGTCAAATACAACAACACTTCGCTAACTCTACGTTAAGTTAGCTTCCACTATAAAGTATGCCATTTGTCGTAATAAAAACTTATCATGTATAGACATAGGGTTAATTTCAAGAAGCAAATGTCAATTAAATTAAAAAATTATTTGAAAAATATAATAAAAACAAATATAAAAATTGAACCAAAAAGTAAAAAAGGGCATATTTCTACTAATTGTGACGTGATTCAAAAATTCTAATGATACAATTTTTTTTGCTTAGTGTAGCCAATCATATGGGCATGATAAAAAGTTAGTTTGTTTTTCAGTGTTGAGCGGTGTTATTTTAACTTTTACTAAAACAGGCTCTAAAAATAGAAAAATATTTGTATATATAAAATTTAAAAATATATTTAAATCTATTAAAAAGTAAAAATAATAAGGTTTCCTCATGCAAACAGAAAAGTTCATGAGGGGTCCGCGAGCCAACAAGCGGTGAGAGCCGCAGCTTTAGTTCATGTTATAATACAACTGGATAAAAGCTGGTTTTATTTATATACTCAAAATATTCTGTACTTAAAATTAACAGACTTAAAACCATAAAGAAATATTGATTCCTTATTTGTTTGGATCAATTTCACTGTCAAAAGAACTAATAGCAGCTTCCGTAAAAATAAAAGAGGTTTCCTTGTTTCTGCTATTTTTACTGTTAAATAACCAAACCCAAGTTCCGTAAAAATAATTAATTTTTGCTTTATTTTTAAATGTTAAGAGACTTATATTATATTTCGTATCTTTAATTATTAATTTTATTAAATTTATATTTTTAGTCACTGTTTGTTATGTTAACTTCTATTGGGATCGAACAAAGCTCGTTTGGATTTGAAATCCAACGTATCAACCATCTGGCCAAAGCATAGTATGTAAATTAGCTGCACGAAGACAACATAAACTTACTCAATTTTATGCATTTAACATTATAAATTAAAAAAAAACACACGTATGATCTTGCCTGAAGTTGAACATGTGACCTCTTGTTTAATAGTCTAACGCATTAACCACTACACTACTGATTTTAAATGTGTATATAATTTCAATTGCATTTTTCGTTAATTTTACGTACAGAATATTTTGAGTACTTGTGTGTGTGTGTTATTTCTATGCATGTACTTTTTTGGTACTTATAACATAAACAACGGACTATATTGAAAGCAACAGAAAAACCGTATAATGTGTATTTAGTTTTTTTATTGAATGTTAGAATCAGTTAAAAATAAGATTGCTTACAATTTTAAATGTTTACTCTTTTAAAAATGATTCCACGGAATACTTCTTGAACAAAATACATTCCGTTACTCTCATAATATTGTGCGTCTATTTTTGTTTATGTTGGGAGTATGGCTGCTTCCGAAAACAATGTTATTCTGTTCTTCTGTGTACGTTGAAAAATTAAATTGATGCTGATTTTTCTCCAGATCCTTGGAATATTGTTCATGTCTACTTCTATCTGAATATAATGTTACAAACCTTAGCCCAGTCACTTTGGTTTAAACACAAATTAATTCAAAATATTCACATTATAACGAAAAAGTTAACTTTTAGTAATAAATTAAGTGGTTTTCCTTATTCTTGGCTAATATGTTTTATTTATATATTATTTTATGGGTTTTTTATATAGTATTATTTTTTTTTTGGGACTTATTATTTTTTCATTTACATTATTACATGGTTTGTTGTGGTGAAGGATTAATGGTCGATGTCAATGCAACTCCAGAAAGCACTTTTTGCTTAAACTTCCTACACTCACGTCAAAATATGAAATACGTATACTCGCTACCGGTCTGTCAGACCGATGTTTGTAGAGCTTACAAAACTTATATTAGTTTAAAACAGTTTTATTAAAACTCCATTTAGCTTTAGATATGTATGTTTGTACTAATATAAACACGAGTTTTAAAGAAAAATCTTTTTTGTACGTGACTAATAGTCTTTCATGGCAGTCATTGTAAGATATGGGTAAATTCTTAAGATATAAAAAAACATAAAAAAATATATTTCTATTAAAACCAAACAAACCAAAATGCAATAATTCCAAGAAAATAACACAGGGAACTAAAAAAATATAAACTAAGTCTAAAAATAACACAAAATTAAATTATATGTTCAAAATATAACCTATGAAAAACTGTTACGCCAATACTCACGTCGGTCTCGCAGCCCAATTATTGCTACTTACTCACACGCCTTATTTGCACAAACTTTGATATGGCACTTAATTGAAGTGCATTAAGAATGACGAAACTAACAGAAATTACAATACGCTCATGCTCTTCTTTCATAAGAGAAAAATTAAAATACTATAAGTCGGTCTCACAGACCGTATGCGTGAGTATAGGAAGGTTAAAGGGTATGACCGGTTTTTAAATTTTCTTTCTTTTATAAAAGTTTACAAGGTTACTGACAATCTTTAAGTTCTTGGAGTCTTTAAGAAAATTAAAGAAACCCAACTCTTGATTTGCAATTTGCAGTGAGGAATTAAAACTTTTGACTGATCTCCTGAAAAACTTGGAAAAAAAACTTAAGCGCTTATGACTTATGACCAATTTAGGAAAAAGCATATAACAAAGTAAACACGAACGGGAACGGCTTTGATTTGCTGACTAAAAGAAATAGAAAAATTTTTAGGTTTCATCTATTTTGTTTTTCCTTATACATATGTATTAAATCTAAACAAGATTATTATGTTGGTAGATAATTAACTGCAAAATTATTCATGACAACAACAACAAAAACGTATAGAACATATTAATTTTCTGTTAAGCTTTAGTAAAGAACCACAACAAAAACATATACCGGACATAGCGAATTTCTGCACAAAAGGGGACACGTAATTAGAAAATATTTAACACGACACAAATGTTTTTTTTTTTATTGATTCGCACAATATATAGCCAAATGTGAAGAAATCACACAAAAAAACACAATTGAGGGAACAAAAAAAGCATGAAAATATCACAAGCCAAAGAAAAATTTTGGAAGTGATTTTGAAGGAATGAGCAAAAGAAAAACAAAATTGGAAGTAATTTTGAGAATTGAGTTTTTCATTACTTTCATGGCATCAGTTACTGCATATTTTTCGCTTTTTTTGAAAGTTTGTACTAAACACATCCCGATACATATATTACAAGGTATCCTTGGTGGCAAGCACTTTGCCTTTCAAGTGTATCATGACTTCAAAACCAATGAGAAGGCGCCAAAAAAGGGAACGTCTTATAATTAAAATGGCATTTTAAAGCATTAGAAATTATCAAAATTTGCATCATTTCTATTCAGGAATTTATTTGCTATTTTACAACCTCTCGTATAACCGTTAATCTTCGATTGAACAAAATTTTATGTCTCCGACATTAAATAAAAATCAATAATTTCTTATATTAACGATGTTTTAACAAACAATAAAAATCTTAGTGCCAAAACTGTTCCTTTTTGTTCCTTGAATTTTGCCAGCATGTATGAATGAAGTATATAAATCATGTTTAGCAAGCAATAGTTTAAGAGGCTGTAAGGGAAGTAGCCACAGGCATAAAAAAATGTTGACTAAAGAAAGAAATTGTTAAGACAAAAGCCGTATTCATTATTTATGGTCAATTAAGTCGGCCTTTTCTTAATACCCCAGTTGGCCACGTCTTTAAGACGTCATCAATGACGAATGTGCGACAATGATAAATACTGGACGACAAATGTCGGACAGCCGGAATAAATCATCAATGAAGTTTTCGAACATGTGTCGCAAAAATCATGTACGATTCAATGAGCGACAATGTCGCTGAGATTTTTGTCAATGATCAAATAAGGGAAAATGTTGCCAGTCTTGTCTTCAATGATTAAAAAAGCGACAATGTCGCCTATTATGTCGTCAATGACTATGTAGGCTACAATGTCGTCTATTTTGTTGCCAATGACAATATCAAGACAATACCAAAAAATTGGCACTTTTCTATTCGCTGTCGACAAAAATTTACTATTATTAACAGCTTCTTCCTATTTTCTATGTCTTAGAGAAATTTAGCTTTTTGCTTACCTGATTGTTTCCGTCTCGATTACCACCCTGCTGCTGCATCAGCTAAAACATCGCCCACACGACGCCTACATATTCATTTGCTTGATTAAAGACAGAATGTAAGACATTGTCGCTCATATTGTCCTCAACAAAGTTGGATTGAGTACAACAATTAAGACATTGTCGCTTATCTTGTCCTCCAAAATGTTCTGAAGGCAAACTGTAAGACATTGTTGCTCATATTTTCTTCAATAAAATTGGATTGAGGACAAAACGAATGACATTGTCGATCATATTGTTGTCAAAAGTGTTTAATAGAGGACAGACAACATTCCGGAATTTGTCGCTAAAATTGCCGTGTGGATTAGAATACATAGTCGACAGAGAACAATTCGTACAAGAATCGTAGATGGTAATGCCGTGCAATCCAGTCTGGCCAGCTGGGACTACACATAAAAATACGAATTGAATATTTTTATATGTGGGTACTAAACGTGTGCGCTATACGTTTAAAAGTGTACTTACTATTGACTTTGTCAATTTCAATGTAAAATCGTCGAAAACCAGGTTAATTTAACATTTTTTGGTAGTGATTTTACTTCATAGGTGTTTTATGTTAATTCAACATGATTTACAATCTTGAAAGAACATTTTTCCTTTTGAAATAACTATATTTCATGTTGATTTAATATTTCAATACAGTTAAAGAAAAACGAATTCGATACTGAAATAATACGAACGATCACGTTGAGTCACAGTTATTTTGAGTTGAAACAACGTGAATTTCTTATTGGAACAATACGAAGAATCATATTGAATGAAAGTTATTTCAAGTTGAAACAACGTGAAATTGATATTGAAATAACACGAAGAACCATGTTGTAGGGTTTCCCTTCTTTTTATGGGGCACCTTCAGTATGCATAGCTAGGTAGCTGAAATTTTGTACACAGGTAGGTCCTGATGAGCAATTAACAAAAAGAGTTGAAAACGGGCACTTTTCATCTGGGAGGACTTAGGTACCCCCTCTTTGTAAGGGGACTTCCAGTATGGCTAGAAAGCTGAAATTTGGTACACAGATATTTCTCGATGAGAAAATAGTCAGATAATCTGAAAACGGACACTTTTCATCTGGGGGGACTATGGTGCCTCATCTTTGTATGGGGCACTTCCAGTACAACTAGGAAGCTAAAATTTTGTACACAGGTAGGTATCATTGAGCAAACTACCAGAAAAATCTGATAACAGACACTTTTTATGTGGATGGACTAATGCGCCCCTTATTTGTATGGGATACTTCCACTGTAGCTAGAAAACTGAAGTTTGGTACACAGGTAAAGTATTGATGGGAAAGTACTAAGAAAAATGGGAAAACGTAAATTGTTCATCTAGGGCGCGGGGCTAGGGTGTTCCTTATTTTTACGGGGCACTTATTGTACCAAATACAAACTTAGAAAAAATAAATGAGATGTGAACAAAAACATAAATGTTAAAATAAGGCCAAGTTCCTATCCAAAAACTTCAGCCGTAAAAAGTACTGAGATCGAAATTAGGTCCAAGTTCTTGACAGGTACAATGCCACATTATTTCTAGGCATCCAGTTAGCTTGGCAATACTGTTTTTTGCCTTTATAATATAGGAAAGAATTGTGGAAAAATGGCCGAGCTTAAAGGTTGCCTAGAAATGAGATCGTATTGTACCTATCAAGACCTTGATCCTTATTTTGATCTCAGTACTTTTTACGTCCGATATTTTCGAATAAGAACTTGTCCTTATTTTCACTTTTATGTTGTTGTGCGGATTATATATACATATTTCATATTTTTTAGAATGGGCAGAAAAACATAATAAAGGATGAATGTACTAATGAAAAAACAACAAAAATAAAATAAGTACATGCCGTTATATGTTTTTTCTTTCACACATACACATATTGTGTCACTATCTGAAGGAAATGTCGATAGTAAAACTGTACTGATTCACTATTGACTTTGTCCCCATTACTACTGACTAATTGTAACCCAGGCAATGTTCTGTGCTATAGACATTTAGCATGTGCTTGTCATTGAGATTCTACTAGTGACCTCGGAACTATCGACTTACCATAGACTAGGTGGTTCTTATGGGACCACATTGAGACATTGGCAACAGAGATTCACTTGTGCATTTTTAAAATTCTAGTCACAACATATAAAACTTTTTACTAGGTAAGACAATTGAATTAGATTTTTTATGAAAATTTCTAGTTTTTTTGCGTGCAGCCTCATTTATTTTCAACACAACAAAACATGTGTTTCCTTACTCTACTTTAGGATACCGCGGGATTCCAATTTGCACAAAAAGCATTCCCATACTTGAAATTTGTGTAAATAAGAGCGATTCTAAGATAGTAATATTATTCTTCTTGCACGAAACAGTCCAAACTTTTTCTTCGTGTAAATTGTGTTCATTGTCAAACAGCTGACTATTTCAAAGATAAAAAAGTTGAATTCATAAACAAACATTTTTATAAAGTTGTGAGTAAGACATTGATATTTCTTTAAAAAAAATGTACAAAAATATTTAAAAAAATAATGATAAGTGATTGTACATTAAACACTTTAATTTTTAGTTTTAAAAGTAGCGAGTGCTTTCAATGTTTAATTTGAAGTGCCATGAGCAGAGTACGAAAAACTGCCGCACATGCTCAAAAGAGCATGAAATGCTGATGGTGCATTTACAGTAGTAAAAAATTTTAAAAAAGCGATGGTCTATATTTCCATGGATGTTATTACATGCTATCGTAGCTTTTTTTCCAATCAGCGTATGGCACTACCGGTTTAGGGGCTGGACCAGAAATTGGGTCGGTAGTGCAGTTCATATATCCGGTTCCTGCTTGTACAGGAAGCTGTGTTAGTAGTGCACTTCACACTTCCGGTCTAGGTACTGAGCCGGAAATGGGGTCGGTAGTGCAGTTCATATTTCCGGTTCCGGTCTGGACAGGAAGTTGGGTTGGTAGTGCAGTTCACACTTCCGGGGATATACCGGAAATAGAGTCAGTAGTGCAGTTCATATTTTCGGTTCTTGTCTGGACCGGAAGTTTGGTTGGTAGTGTGGTTCATATTTCCGGTTCCGGTCCAGAAGTTTGACCCGTTTAGGGGCATCGTATTTGTATGGGATCAAGAATAAAAAGTAAATAAGATCGAAATAATGCTACATATCCAAATGTCTTAAAATTACGTCACTACGAAAGATGTATGTATTTTTCAGCACTGAATAAACTCAAATTAACCACTGTTGGCATAAAAAAGAGCATGCAGCGCAGCGCAAAGCGCCTGACAAAAAATAAATAAATGCGCATTGCGCAAAGAGCGGTGCTAATAAATCGAATGCGCTTGCGCTGCGCTAACCAATTGCTCCTTTTTTCGCTCCGCCCCTTCGCTTGTGCGCATTTTTAATACGCTTGTAAGAAATGCGCAATGCGTTTGAGCAAAAAGAGTGCGCAAATCCGAACTCTGGTCATGAAACTTTGGCATTTTATTTTGTGGTAGAAGTTTGGCTTTTGCCGTTCCCGTAGTTTTGTGAATTTTTTAAATTTTATGAGAGTAATTTGTCTTTACTCTCATTAGCACGAACTTTCCCCGAAAAGTAAAGAAACAGAGCAAAAATGAGGCAATAAAAATCGTTTTGTAGCTGTCAAAAACTTCTCTTCCCATTAAAGTAAAAATGAAAAAGGTAGACCATAGATAAATACGTAGATTTTCAACTCTCGGCCTGTCAATAAAAATTTGACAACTCTCTTCACGTATAGATATTGTGTATTCAATAAACTTGAGAGGGATAATTCAACACACAACAGAGAGAGAGAGAGAGAGAGAGTGATTTGTGCACATGAAAATGCACTAAAATGCAGTGATGCCAACTTTTGGGACCAAAAACGCGCACAAAATTTTTGAAAAAGGGGCTAAAAAGGGCTAAGTTGAAAAAATTTACGTATAAAGCAATATTCAGTAAAATTTTTCGAAAAACCGCAAAAAAGGGCTAACTTATAAATGTTTCTCCTGAAAATCATAACATGTTTATATATTGGGGACAACTTAAAATCAGAACCAGTTTTTAAAGAAATAGAATATTATTCTATACTATTGTTTTTATATTACTTGTAAAGCAAACAAACAAAGGAAAATGAGTAAAAACGATATTGGCACGTTAGTTTCCAAGTCGCTATTGCTAGAATAGAGGAAGAAATAGTTCGAAAAATGAAAAATGTATCCATATTGATCAAAAAGTAAAAAGGATTAAAAGGGATAAAAGATAATTGTAAAAAGTGCTAGATTTACGCGCTGGTTTGTGTGGGGCTAAATTATTTTTCGCGTTTTGATGAACTTAAAACGGACTAAATCTAGCCCGAAAAGGGCTAAGCTGGCATCCCTGCTAAAATGTATATTTTTTGCACACAAAAACACTTTTTTTTGCTTTATATAATTTCTTTATTTGTTTTTTAATAAATTTTTTGTTTCTTCTTTCTGTAATTTTAAAATATTGGTTTAATTTTGTTGACACTTGTATATTGAAATTTATCGATGTTTTGGACCATTTTTTTCATTCAGCAGTATTTCACTTTTGTTAATATTTGGGATAAAATTTTTTAGTACCAAATAGAAAAATTGGAAAAAAATTTTTACCAAATCAATATATTTTGAGCTCAAATACATTAAAAAGGATTCTAAATTCATATTTTCATTATTTAATGCAAAATTAATAGCATTAATACCTTAAGATTCAGGTTTAAAAAATATGAATTTTTTAAAATACTTTTTGTACAACTATGTATGGTGTTGGTGCTGTGGTAAAATTTTTATTTAAACCAATACTAATACAAGACGTTCTACTAATACATTCTTAGACTTAGGTTTGTTTTGCCAACCGACTTAGGTTTTTGACAACTATTTGCAAACAGTCAGGTTTCTATGTTTTCTATGGTATAGACGGTTCGTTGACAATGTCACCAAACTTGCGACAAAAGCTGTGACTTGGTGACTATAAACCCTATTTCATCTCACTTGGCACTATTCTCAATTGAAATGCAATAGCGGAATTTGCATCGACACTATAATAAATAATGCCGTTGCTCGGTAGTTAAATAAATGTTGTTGTATGCTTTTGATAAAAGCGAATAGCAATTTTAGAGTTTTCATAAACTCAAGAGCAATACAAAAGGAGCACACTTCAATGCCATACACTTTAAAATATTACCAATCAAAAGTTTTATGCTCACGTTATTACAATAATATAAAAAATATTCTGCAAAAATAACTCATAACTACATACCACTTCACCATCCATTTAACATGAATATGTGTTAAGGTCACTAGGACACTAAAAGTAGGTGTGCAGAAAAAAGCTTATGTCGACAACAGTGGTTTACATTAAACTAATTCAATCACACAAGATTCTTTTACCTGATAAATGCTTGCGCACAAGCCACTATAAGTTTTTATTAACTGAACAATAACCCAAAAAAAATTTTCAGAAATGTATTAAAAAGTAACAACGCATGTGGCTGTGTTTTTTTTTCAACGGCAATAAATTGCCAGCATGCAATTGTAAGTCGATTTATTTCATTAAAGCTGAAAAATATTTGAATGGATCAAGAAGTTACGTTGTTTTAGAAAAAAATGTTCGGACTGGGTCCACGTTATTAGCGAAATTTTTGGTCCATGTAAAAGAGCATATAAAATAATGTAATTTGGCATTAATAACTCAAAATCTACAAAAATGGACATCCGCGCTTATTCAAGAAAACCACAGAAATATGAAAAAAACGCATATTGAAAACAAAATAATGTGTTGGAGTATTTCTTTATTCAGATAACGATACACAAATTTATATACATGTCAGTAAAAAAAATTTGAAGTAATTTTAAAGGAAGCATATTTTAAGAATCTATATTGAAAATATCATTTTACTTATAGTTTTAGAAAATACTCAGATGATGTTTAAAAAATAAATTTTTTTAAAGAAATTTTGAGCTAATTTTGATTTTAAAATTAATAGCTTTTTGCTGAACTTAACATGACAACCATGTTTTGCGTTTCAATTCGCATAAAAATAATCAAGTTGCGAAAATGGGCAATTTTTTGCCCCCTTCGCCAGAGGAAAATATCATTACAGAACGTCAAATACGACATTTTCTTTACATCGATTCCAATTCGGTAATTAGGAATCGAAGAAGAGAATTTCTTTCAATGACAAGCATCTGTAAAAATCATTAGAAATTATCCAAATTTGCACTACTTCCTGATCGCAAACTGTATATTTTCATGACTTCTTTTGACTTTCTTTTTTTCACTGGGATGTATACTATATACATTCGATGATTAATAAGGCATAAGGCTCTTAACTTCTAATTCAGCCTTTCCGAAACAAATAAAGGTTTTTAAGAGGTTATTTTATAAAGCAAAAGTTTATGAAACGTTCATTAAAATTTGCACTTCTGTTTTTTTTTTAGTTTTCAGCAATTATTAAAATAGTACAAAAATGGTACAAATATTTCATGGTACAAAAATAGTACAACAATTTTTAAATAGTACAGTTTTGCATTATAGTACATAAAGTGGTATCGCTGATTCGACAGTTTCACTGTATAAAGATGTTCTGAAAACTATTTTACCCTTAACTAATATATTGGACACAATATATTATTTAATATATTGATATCATTTTCCACAAATCAACCTAGATGTCATACTAGAAATAGATACGCAAGGACAACTGATTCTATATTATTTTCTCAAATGAACTCGATTAAATTTTTAATGAACAAATAATGAAGTCATGTTTAAAACCGTTAACGATATGTTTGTTGGGAACATGCGTAGAATAAATTCCATACCAATAAACACATCCATCCAATCATTTGCAAACTTTTGTATGAAAAGAATTTTATGAAGAAATAACTTTTATTAAACTTTACAGATAAAGAAGAGATTAACAAAGTAATGACTACGACAATAGTGGACAGAATACGTGTGAAGCCATAATAGTAATTTTTTTTTATTATACATATGTGTAGTAACTAACACCTTATATATGTACATTAGAACGATGGAATTTTTTGTGAAGTTTGTTCAATAAATTTTTATTTATTTTCTGATGAAAGGCGTAGAAAAGCGGGCAAAAATAATAGCATTACTTAACTAAGTTTTTTAGTACAGCATACTTTGTTCTATGAAAAGAATGAATAAATAAATACAATCTATATTATAAAGGTTGCTTTTTGTTGCGAGCAGCAGAAAACACTTTGATTATAATTCTTTATTTGATCGGTCACATTAAGCATTGCGAACTGCAAGACATACATATTTTTAATATTAATTGGGAGCATTGAAGAGTTGTAAGCTACCTCCTAAGCCCATTTATCAGGTAATATATTAAAACTTTTATCCAACCTTCTTTAATGTAGTGGTGAAATTTAGAGATATTTTTACATTAAACTTTTATTTATTTATATTAAATGATGATACCCAGTAAAAAAGAAGCATCAGAAAAAGCAATAAGATCCTAAACTTATAATCTGAAAGCGGTTTCAATCCGGATTACTTCTAATAATTTTTAAATGGGCTTAGCATTGCATGAAGTTCTCTTTTTTACTCCTACTTAATGGATTTGAAGTCATGGTGTACCAATGCACTATGGCCGAATTTCAAAATTTTTCGGAAGGCAAAAAGTCAATTTTTCAACTTTAGATTTTTTAATTTTTTATAGGGTTTAGTGCCCAATATATTGGAAAGAAAAAAATTTTAAAAATATATGACAGTTGGTCTTTTTGTATACAAAGCACTAAAGGAAATTTTTCCCTTTTTTGGCCAAAACTAAAAAAAATTATTATTGAAAATTTGAATTATTTAGGCATTTATATGTTTAAAACATTCTTATTTGAAATGTGTCTGCTTAAATTGTTTGCCTACGTTGCTTTACCGTTACGTTATAATATGTCTTGAGTGCGGTTACTAAATGAGTAAATAAGTAGCGACTGTACTGAATTTAAATGTTTCAGCAATAAAAATTTATAAATCCTAAGCCTTAATAACACTGTACAACAATTTTCAAAAAATTAAAAATCTCGTAGGGCTTAATGACAGTTTTTTTATGTTTTCGAGGTCACTGAATCCGAATCTGAACTTATTGTTTTCGGGTGACGTCAGGTTTTTGTGCTACAGAGAGGGCAAGTCCTAACCCACCACTGTCGGAGTGAGTTAATATATATGACCAACCCCCATTATTTTTTCGAGAGAATAATTTTTTTCCTTTTGAACCTATCTATCCGCCAGACTCTCCTAAATATAAATTTTGTTATTTTTGTGTAACTTTATAAAAAGAAAAAAAAATTAGATTAGTTAAATAGAATATTTTTTATATTTCTATTATATTTTTCTTTAGAAAACTTACACAAAAATCATAAATTTTGTATGAGATTACCCCTAAGGATAGGTCCCAAAGAAAAAAATTTTCCTCTTGAATAAGTAATGGGGTTAGTCATGTATATTAACCCTATCCGACAGTGGTGGGCTAGGACTTGCCATCTCTGTAGCACAAAAACCTTACGGGACCCGAAAAAAATAACATCATATTCGGATTCAGCGACCTCGAAAACATAAAAAAATGTCATGAAACCCCGCGGAATCTTCGGACTGTTGTACAGTGTAATTGGAACATAATGTGGAAAGTGAGTACTTGATTCATAATAGAATTTTGGTGAGTTCGTGTATTAGATCTATTAACTCGAAATATTTAAAGTAACTTAACAATAATATAACTATAAAGTCTTTTTTCATTTGAACTTCAGAAAAAATGATTGCAAATGATTACTATAACACCATCGCAGTTCTCTAGGAAAACCAATTATTTAACGAATTTGAAATATTTATTTTTTGCGTACTGGGGACTTAACATTTTTCAATAATGCTTTTTTATAATTTTTCTCAATATTAGAATCTAATATTTTTTAGCGAAGGAAGGCTCTGTAGAATTTTATAAACATATTTATTTCAGTTGCCCTGAAAAAAATATAAAAAAATTTCATTTTAAAAACATATCCTTCCATATCCTGAAAAATGTTTACTAAAAAAATTTTTTAAAAATTATATGCTGTAGAATTAAATTAACTCTATAAGACTTCAAAGTTTTATGACTTAATATCTCTTAGTACAAAAGCTGTGATTGTTTTTTCCCGGCACAAAATTAATTTTAATGAAAATTGTCTGTAGAAAATTATTTTTGAGCCGAGAGCGATAAAAACGTAAAATGTGTGTTATTATAAATTTGTATATATATTGCAAAACAATCAATTAAAGTTTTTAAAGAAAATATTAGAAAAATTTTTTCCAAGGACATCTTTTAAATTTTTGTTCAGTTGCTCTTCAACTTTTCTTCCATATCCTTGGCATAAAAGCCACTATATATCAATTCATCTAGAGACTAAACATAGGTAAACTGCGTACTTAGGCTCTAATTTACTCATCTTTTGTCCCTTTTTAAGGATTTTACATTTTTCGAGAATGCTTTTTAGTAAAATATAGTGGTAAAACACTCTGTTAGAATGTATAGTAAACTCGTACCCTTCTGCTAAGGGGCTATTCACAGATTACCTAACGCTATTTTTGGAGTATTTATGCTCCCCTCCTCCCCTTCGTAAAGCTTTTTAAAAAATGTTCAGTATAAATTACCTAGTTCGTAACAAATATTGAACACCCTAGGAGCGTTACATAATATGTAAACACCCCATAACGCGACGCTCAACGCTCTGATTTAGGTAAAGCCCTAAGAGAGACAAAATCTTATAGAGTTAACTTAAGGCTACAAAAAAATTTGTAAAAGGCTTTTTGATGAAAATTTTCAAGGATATAGAAGGATTTTTTGAAGACACTTTTTTTTGTTCAAGGCACATGAAGGAAATATTTTTATAAAATTCTAAAGAGCTTCCCTTTTATTTGGTACTACTAATGGTAAACAATTTTACATATTAATATTAAAACAAAAATTAAAATAAGTATTCTCAAGAAATGTAAAGTGCCTTAAAAAGGACAAGAGATGAGGAAGTGGAAAGCAGTTTAGCAATGTTTGGTATCAAGATTAATGGGCTTTTTTGCCAAGGATATGGAAAAATAGTTGTAGATCAACTGAACAAAAATTTTATATATGTCCTTGCCAAGAATTTTTTTAATTTAAAATCTTTGTTTGATTGTCTGCAAAATATATAAAAATATATATTAACTTAAAATAAACTCTAAAATGCACAACAATTTTACGATTTTATGGATCTCGGCTCAAAATTAATAGTTGTTCGTTATAAACTAGTTTTCTACATGCAATTTTTATAAAAGTTAATTTTGTGCCGCAAGGAAACAGCCACAACTTTCGAACTATGAGAGATAAAATCATAAAATTGTAAAATCTTATAGAGCTAATTTAAGGCTACAACATATAATTTAAAAAAAAATTAATGAAAACTTTTAAGGATATGGAAGGATATATTTTTAAAACGACAGTTTTTTCATATTTTTGCTCAGGAGAACTTAAGTAAATATTTTTACAAAATTATACAGGCACTTGCCTTTTATTTGGTACCAAGTTTGCTAAAAAAAGTATTACATACTAATATTAAAAAAAAAATATTAAAAATAAACAGTCATTAAAAATGTTAAGTCGTTTAGAAAGGCTAAAAGATGAGGAAATGAAAAACCAAGTACGCAGTTTGACTATGTTTTGTCTTTAGATTAATGGATATATATATAGTGGCATTGCTGCCACGCGGTGTTATGAAAGCAGTATTTTTTGGACAAATCTACGATTTTTTAGTTAAATTTCAATGTTTTGAATTTTGATTTTTTGCGCCTTAACGGCCTAAGATATTTTAAAGCGTTGTTCCGTGCATTTATGTAGAATTTATTCAGAAATTTAATGATATATTTAAAGTTAAAATTAGATGCTTAGTAAAAAAGTTACAACACAAAAAAAAAACAAAACAAAAATCCAGGCAAAAAATTTTAAATTTAAAATTTAAACTATAAAAGATTACAAACAGATGTTTGCTTTATATTGGCTAACAAAACTCCAATTCGTTAAACATTTTACAAATTAGTCAGTATTTACAAATTTACAAGCTGCACAATATTTTTCAGACCCGATGTAGCCAAATTTCACCCTTTGCTGCCGCGCCCCTGATGCAGCTAAAAACTTCAAAGGACACGAAAGCTTGCCTCCTTCTCTATAACCATTTTAATTTTTAGCCATATCTATTTAGTATCTTAGAAGTGCCATACTTCATACCACTTTTTTTTTATTTACACTTCTGTGTTCCTTAAAGAACTGAGTAAATTACATTAAAAACAGATTCATGGACATTTAAAAAATTATTTTTCTATGTAAATGCTTTAATTTTTACTAATTTTTTTTCTTCTCCAAAACTCGCGATGCGCCTGTTTCTAGCCGACTTTAAAAAAGGAGGAGGTTATCAATTCGTGCGTATTTTTTTTAATGTTTGCCCAGCCATAGCTTTGTCATTTGTCAACCGATTTTCAAAATTCTTCTTTTATTTGAAAGGTTTTACCTGCAGTTTGGTCCTATAATTTTCGAAAATTGGAGGGGTGAAATTCGCTCCTACCACGCATAACTAACCTGACCAGACATCCCGCTTTAGACGGGACTATCCCGCTTTTAAGAGTTCGATCCCGCCTAAAATTTGTATCCCGCTTTCTCCCGCTTTTTCGGGTTTTAAGATTTATATTTCTACTGTTTTAATTATTGCCAAAAATTTTGAAGATTTTTCTTCTCGTTTTTCAGCCAGTACAACTCATTGAGTTAAGCCCCTTTAAAACTGAAAAAGTGCATTTTTAGACGTTGCTTCAAAACTCATTACTTGAACATTAGCATGAGTGAGGATCTAGTTCATTTAATTCAATTTTCCAATTAAATTATTTTTATTGAGAAAGGAATTTTCAAAGCATGTAAGAACTGAGAAGACAAACTCTTTTCTGCATAAGCGTCGAACTGATGTTTTCGAGATCAATCACTATCTCATCATCAGAGCTCTTGTCGTACCTGTTCCCAGTGTGAGGGTTGTGAAGTCAAGTACGCAACTAACATTAAAAATGTTTGATAGCTCCAAAAGTGAAATTCAATGATCTTAACCCAGAATAATCAAAAATCTTTTGATTAAAAACCATACAATACGACTAAAATTCATAACTTCAATTTAAAAATGTCTACATTAAGATGAAAAAAAGATTAAGAAAAAGTCTTGAAAGCAAAACGCTAAAAGGTGCTAAAAGGGTGCTAAAAAGGCCAATGTTAAAATACTCACTTTTGAGAAAAAGGCAATTTAAGTTTAAGTTTTCTATATGAGTTCATAGTAACATAGGCAAGCAAAATGAAGCTGTTTTGGGTTACATTAGACATTGGCTGTGTCAGTACAGTAAAAGAGAGTAATAACAGAAACCTAATGCAATGAGTAACTCAAAACAGCAAAATATTGACATTGGCAACAACCCACAGATATAAAACACAAGATGCTTAGATCCGACAAAAAAATACCAAAGTTACAAAACAGAATTTTTTCCATACAAAATTGCTTTTGATCGAAAATATTATTTTAAATATAAACTGAATTTAAGCAATTTCGTAAGAAAGATAACTTCGGACTTTTTCACTTACTGGTTTACAATTTTCTTATTTTTGTCGGGTCTAAACGACTTTCTGTTTCATGTGTTCGACACAAAATTATGTTTAACCTGTAGGCTTAAGGCAATTTATAAAATTTTTGTTTCATATTTCAAAAATACATAAATTTAGTAGTTGTGGGTTAGCTCATCTATATGCCTGCATATCGTTTGTTGCTAAAGCCAACTCATCAATCGATTTTTGTTTCATCGTAACGGAGAAATTAAAAAATTAAGAAATTAAAGGAAACATCTAAAACTGCACATTTTCAAATTTTAATGAACTTCCTAAGTTCATATCGTTAGCTTAAATGCAAAATCACAAATCTAATTTTTTAAGTATTATAGGAGGAAAAATTAAATAAAATATGTATGCACTTAAAGATCCTGAAGCTAAATTTCTTTTTTCGGTTTTAATATAATTGATTTTTATGCTAAAAGTTTGAATATTTCCGCTTCGATGTAATACGCAATAATTAGATAACAATGAGATTTTGAATTATTTATTAGTTACGTGGTTTTTCCTTTCAAGTAACGATATGGAACTGTATAGTTGCATATATATATAAAAGAAATCATGTGTAGACTCGTATTATGATAGAAATGGAGTGTTTTCACATAATCCCTCTTTCCAGAAGATATTCTATAAAATCCAGCTTTTTTGGTCGTATTTTCTTCAGAATCCCGCTTTTCAATCGTTCTTGTCCCGGTTTTTGGAAAAACCTTCTGGTCACGTTATGCAGCATAACTCTGTCATTGGCCAACGGATTTAAGAGTTTTTAAAGAATTTGCCTGCAGTTTGGTCACGCAATTTTTTTCGAAAATCGGAGGGGGAAGTTCCTAACACCACCACCCAGCCCATACATAACTCTGTCATTTATCAACCGATTTTAAAACTTTTTTTCTTGTTCAAAGGAGTTTGCCTGCAGTTTGGTCCCATAATTTTTTTTCGAAAATCCCCATGCATAACTCTGTCATATGTCAACCGATTTTCAATTTTTTTTTCTTGAAAGGGTTTGCTTGAAGTTTGGTTTCACAATTTTGTTCGAAAATCTGTCCGGAAATTTGTGAACCGATTTTCAAAATTGTTCTTTTGCTTTAAGGTGTTTGCCTGACGTATGGTTCCATAAATTTTGTTAGAAAATCTTTGGGGAATATTAATTAGAATAACTCCTCCATTTATGAACCGATTTTCAAAATTATTTTTTTGCTTGAAAGGGTTTGCTTGAACTTTGGTTTCATAGAAGTACACATCGGGTGGGGTAAGTGGTAGCCCGATATATTAATATTAGCAATTTTTTTACCTATTTTCAAAATACGTGAAAGGTTTGCTACTATTTGCAGACAAGCACACCATATGAACTAACGCATAGTTGCATCCGTTTTTTCATCTGTTCAATAAGATCTTTGGATTGAAGTGGGTTTTTTGGTAGAATTATATATTAATCCATCGATATATGCATATAATAACGTTGAGAGTAGCTTAGCATGTAAATATCTACGGCAGAGGAGATTGGGGAAGTAGAATACCATTTTTATTATTTATTTTTGTGTTATTAATAATTACGTCCTGAGACGACCAGAATATATAAATACTTATTGAATATTTGGATGCAGTTAAAAAGTAGTACCTCATAAATAACTTCCAATATATGTATGTATTTCACTGGTTAGCAAAGCCTAAAATAGCACCATATAATTAACCAAATCTTTTTATTCCTTACTTTGACAAACTGTATATTTTTAGTTAACAATTACATTCGGTTATGTTCTGTATTTCATGTGGAATTAAAATATGCGGAATTATCAAAGCATTGTTGATATAAATATTAATTTGCAACAGCAATACTTTGATAATTTCGCACATTTTAATTCCACATGAAATACGGAACATACCCGATTATTTGCTTTTCCAGCTTCCCCTTTGCACAATTTATTATACTGATCATTTTATATTTTTCATAATTTATACATATTTTTATTGCCTATGAAATGTACAACAAATAAGTAGTCCTCTTTCTTTCAAGGATATATATAATTGTTCTTAAGAATAATGCTTATTTAAATATACTTGAATGTGTGTAATGGTGAGCAGTATCTTTCTTATACAAGTACATAAGCTTGTGTCAGTAATTGATGTGGTTTTTGTTGTTTTCAAACTTATTGGTTGTTATTATTGAAGTATATACGAGTAGTTAATTGCACGTACGAGTGCATTAAGTGCTCTAGAGCAATTGTTGTGTAATGGATAAAGTTAATTCTTCGTTCTTTCTCTTATTTATAGAGTGCTATGATTATTGAGCTACATATTACGCAGAATAACAATTTTTTAATTTTTGAACTTTTGTGAAATCGAACTAAATGCTTTTCATATATTTTCATTTGCTATTTAGGAATAAACATTATGGCTTAGCAACTCTAGCTTTAAAAATATCTGTGTCGTTTTATCATAACATCTTAACCCTTTGACTGTCCAATGTATCACATATGATGCACAGGCCTCACGACTGATACCCTTGCGCATCATATGTGATACACAATTTGTCTTATTTCCTTTAACAACGTTTTGTATGAACTGATGAGAAGTAAAGCGATTTAACGCTCTGGACAATGTTTTTTGTTCATATATATGGGAGAAAACTGCAAATTTCCAGGATATATAGCGACAAAAATATATATATTTTTTTTTCCAAAGAAAATAAACTTTATTCTTGTTGGAAAACAATAAAAATACAACAAAAAAATAATAATAAAAATAAAACTTAAGATAATTTCATTATGCCTTATATAATATAGTTATAAAAGAACTTAGGAAGGATAATTTTTATGCATTTTATTAAAGCAAGGTAAGCATTTATCAGGTGGTTCACTGACGGCTGCATAACGCCGGCAGGCTCTGGTATGGGAGTCGTAGGACCAAGGACTAACTACTACGAGTCCTTGGGAATAGCTCCTACCATTTTTCAATCGGAAGTTTATGCCATTCAGAGATGCGCACAATTTAATCTTGACAGGGGCTACCGAGGGACAGAAATAGCCATCTGCTCGGATAATCAAGCAGCCAGCAAAGCACTCAGCTCATATGAGTTTACCTCTAAGTTATATTGGAAATGCCGCATTAAGCTTAATCATCTAAGCAGCACGAATAAGGTTACACTCTGCTGGGTTCCTGGAGACGTCGTGGTGGTAGAAAACGAAAATGCATACAAAATGTCCAGAAGGGGGGCTAGTACATCCATGGGCGGACCAGAACCATTTTGCGGACTTGGATGAAATAAAATCCGGGAAGATGTACCAGCGGAGATCAAGAGTACCAGGAACACCTTTGGTTCAATCTTCTTGGATTGAGATGTGCAAAGCCAATGATTGGAATGTATAACCAAAATTGTTTCATTGCTCACAGGTTTCCGCACAGGCCATTGCAGAATTAGAACACAACTCAACAGACTTGGCATTGAGAGTAACAGTCTGTGCAGATTCTGTGGTTATGAGGATGGAACTACAGAGCATATTCTAAAGGACTGTGAAACATTATGCCACAGAAGATATAAGCAATTGGGCTAGCACATATTGGAGGATTGGGAACTGCCAACACTAGAATCACCGGCAATCTTCAGATCCCGCAGGAGAATATATCATCTTCGGTCACAGTGTCCTGTGTTTCCCGTTTAGTATTTATTTCAGTGCTAACACTATACTTCACTAACAGATTGATACTGACAAAGTGCAAGCCAACGACAATTGAAAAAATGGGTTTCCCGTTATTTTACTCTATACGCCTAATTACTTCAGTGCTAACACAATAGCTAATAAAGAAACATAAATAGCTAGTAAAGAATTTATTTGTTCTTAAAACTTTGAAAACTCGCAAAAATTTTGTCATTTCAGTTTTATGGACAAACAAAACATTCAAATGGAATTTAGTTTGTATAAAATTGAAAGTCCCTAAAAATTGTGCAGAATTAATTAATTATTAGATACATTTTTCTTTTGTAATGTCATTCAATAATGTTTTGATTTTGTTACTATATCTTTAGAACTAGAGACTCCAGGAAGAAAACTAGTAATGTTTTTTTGTATTCAGCACTCTTAATTTAAAAGTATGTATTAAGGCAAGTCTGACAAGTTGTATATTGCTGAGCTGTGTTATCAAAACAATAATTAGAGTTGAGTAGAAAAATTCTAATAACATGAGTCGATTCGAAACATTTAAATTAACCATATAATTCGACTGACTCGAATGAGTAGAGTAATTCGAAGATCCTAACTTTGCATTTTCCTGCTTTGCATGCATATAAGAGTTACAGCATGAAAAATTGCGAAAAAAAAACATTTATTTTGGTAGCATATATATTGAAAAATATCTTTAACCCATTTGACTGAGTTAAACTCAACAGGATTGGTCCAGAACTATACCACCACGTTATAAATTTAATGTTTTTTGTTTGTATTAATTTAATAAATGTAAGTGCAAAAGGATTTTATTATATACTAAAAAGAAAATTATTATAGACTACCCTCATCAAAAGTTAGTCACTTAAGCTGTAGTAAAACTTTTTGAAAATTACGTCAAATTTGCCAAAGCAAACTTTTACTGAACAGTTATTTTATTCATGCTGTTAATATTAATAAGTAAAAAAAAAGATTAAGATAAAAACAATATGAAGAATACATTAAAGTTGTTGTAATATAATCCTTTATTTTGTATTATGAAAAGCTAAGAATAAATTTATTATAGTTTACTCCTTCAGAAATGACAATCATATCCCAGCCCATAATGCAGATAAGATTTGTAGTAAAATTATTAATAAATTTTGTTTCATATGATAACAAAATCAAGTTTCACGGAAAGTGTCAACAATTTTGTTTCATGAGATATATTTACTTTTAAAATTACTTACAGCCATTTTAAAGCATATTTTAGGGTTGAGCAACATGTACACCTTAAGCCGGAAAAGGTGTCGATAATGCAGTTTTTCCTTTATATATGTATTGTACTCAGCGATGCCATTTGTGAAGATTTTTTACAATATTACAAAAAAGGATATGACATTCTGTGTTGTTATATTGTAAGTTTCTTACGATATGACAACACTGCGATATGATACACGGTGTCATATCATTTTTTGTCATATCGTAAAAAATCTTCATAAATGGCATCGCTGATTGAACTGAAATCGATGTCAGTAAGACATCACCTGTGGTTGGGTAAATCGAATCCAGGTCGGTACTACAGTATTTCCTGTTCAGCTACGCGGTAGTTCCGCTAGTGGATAGTAGGGCATTCATATAATTAATGAAGGTTTTAGCTTAATCCATCAATAAAAAAATCGGTTTATTAATAATAACGAAATTAACCGACTAATTGTATAAAGGTGTAAAAAATAAACAAAACAATTAGCTTTCCACTCATTTGCATGATTTAATATCGAATTTCTAACATACAATTGCAAACAAAACAAAAGCAGAAACGTATTTTTTTAATGATTCATTTTCTTTAGCTGAAATACACTACCACATTGTCTACTATGATAAGCAAATTAATCGGCAGACGTTTGCAAACGTATTTAGTGCTCACAAGCAAAAACAATACAAAACTAAATGGAAAACAAAACAAAACAAACAAAAAATGAGAGGAAAGCAAACTTTTCGTTTTGTTTATTTTTCGAATCTGATTCCAAAGCACTGTCAGTTAAAGTGCTTTGGAATCACAGCTGCGTATGATTTCTAGTTGGTTATTTATTAATCATACGACCCAGTAGCAATCATAACTCTACGTCTCCACCTAACTTGAAATGCTGTTGTAACTTGAAGTTATGACTGCGTTGCTAAAACAAAAGGTGGAGTTTTAGTTGTTGTATTGAGTTGGATCCTTTACGCAATATTGAATTTATTAGTGTAAAGATAAATCTTAATCATAAGCAAATTTTCATCACATGTTCATACATTCCACCGAACTCTGACCAAGCGAGTTTTTGGGGACTTTAACTTGCCGTTTCTTATTTAGAAATTCTTACCGGTGTCTTGCTGTTACTTTCCGATGAACACAATAACTTTATTGAAGAATTTGTAAACAACTTATCTGATGCGTGTCTTTTTCAAGTAAATGGTATCTGCAATCACTTTAGCAGATTGCTTGACCTGTATAAAAATTTCAGGCAAAAATTTCCTAAGGGTAAGATCCCAGAAATTAATTAAAAAACAATTTGCCAAGGACCCCAAATAAATTGCCAGCACGCAATTTGAAGTCGATTTACTTCCTTAGAGCTGAAAAATATTTGAATGAATTAAGAAGTTACGTTGTTTTTTAAAAAAAAAAGTTTCGGGATGGGTCCATGTTATTGGCAAAAATTTTGGTCCATGTAAAAGAGCATATAAAATAATGTAATTTGGTTTCAATAACTCAAAATCGAAAAAATGGACATCTGCTCTTATTCAAGAAAACCACAGATTTGTCATCATATTTCGTTAAATATTAGTTTATCGAAAAAATTACATATAGTAAATGTTGATTATATTGATTGCTGCTTTCGACTAGTATAACAAAAAAAATCCTAAGTTATTTGTTGAAAAATATCGGTGCGGCCGTTTTAAAGTTATCATTCATTTTCTTCAGAATCTTTTAAAATTTGTAATATAGTGTTATTATTATTTTTCTTATGCAGAAATACGAAAGTTTATATTATAATGGAGCTATTGAAATGGGCAGACAAATATATTGCCCGAAGAGCCCAAACTATTCTATAGCCATAAACATCTTTTTTTGTCGTATAATCTATACAAATGTTAGACAAATTTTTATTCTATTTCGTAAAACAAATTGTTTAAATTGATGATGTTTTTCTTAATACTACTCATAGTACACACGATCATAATGAACATTTTCGCTTATACGCCACCAAGATTTGGTTTGAATTATCTTTAATATATGCAAGTTATGGAAGATATAATCCAAAATACAAAAATCAAAAATAACATATTTTTTAATCATAATTTTATGAAAATATTACTCATATTGAAGTAGAAATTGTTTTTATTTTAGCAATCTTAATTGCAATATTTATGAATTGAGTAAATAAGGAAGAAATTTATTAACGTTAGTTTTATTTTTCTTTGTTAAGAGAAATAATTATATGGGGATTCGCAGATAAGCCGCAAACTGGCTCATATAAAAATCAAGATATAGTTCAATTCGCCGTATAGTCCAAAAAAATGGTGCAAATGAGCTAGTGGAGTATTAGCGAATTTTACTACAGTGCACCTTCCGTTACTGCAACCCTCGATGAGCGCAACTCCTCGATTATTGCAACAACTCAAATCTTTACCTTGTAGACTCAATATGTATGCAATTTGCCAAAAATTTGGGTGGGACTAATTAAACCAAACTTTTAAATTTTGTAATCGGTTGTTTGGTTTTTTCTTTTTATTGACTTAAAAGAAGCCTTCTTCAAAATCTTCGTGAAACTGCAGCGCAGAAACAAATTTCTAGTACCAAAAGTATAAAATTTCTGACTTCTTTCTACACGATTTTCTAAAACTATACGCCGATTCAACTGATTGTTTTATAGTTTATTTTGTAAAATTATACACATTTGCCATATATTTCAATATCAAAACTTTAAGTTTTAAAATTTTAAACACCAAAATGTTTGAAATTTTTTTATGATTTTACAAAATAAACAATACAATATTCAGTTTGAATTAGCTTTATAAAAAAATACCGCATTACTCACAGTTTTGTGCATAAGAATGCGTATTTTTATTTAATTTACTTATTCGGATTGTATTTGCTAATCTTGAGTATATAAAATACCCTCCAATGTGGTCTTGTCTAATTTCTTTCTGTATTTCGTTTTATTTAAATTTACTTTTGAATATATCCGTTCAACGTTTTCGGATGAATTAAGGAGACATATTAAGTTTAATGAAAATTTCTACAGCTTTAGAAACACTACTCCACAATTTGCTCCAGTAATTTTGAGATTGTGTGCCAAAAGCCTTCCGCAGTAGCCTTTTCTAAATTTGGAATATGTATATATTAATATGTGGTGGAGCTCTCTGAATTCGTTATCTAAATTTTGAACCTCAGTGTCATCAATTAAATTTGGAAAACGTTTTATTAGACTTTTTATGTATCTTTTTTGTACTAAGAACGCCACGATAACAAGTATACTTTATAAACTAGCAAATGGCAATTCTATAAAGTACTTTTATTATTTTATTGAGCTAATGCTTATCTGACATAGGTACTTTTATATAATAAATTTAAAGAAGCCGTTGAGCAACTAAATTTCAAAAATCTTCATTTTGGAAAAAAAAATCTTCAAATCTTATATTGATTAAAAAATCTTAAAAATTAAGGTAAAATCTTCATTCTGGCATCGCTGGCTGAGGGGATCTGTAGCGTCGCCATTCTCTACGAACTCTTCTTTTTTCAGATAAAAGTAGTTCTACATCTGCTGAATAAATTTTATTATATCTCACCTGAAGATTTGTAGTAGTAGCATTTAGAGCAGGTTGCTTATGATTTTCCTCAAACATTCTAATAGAGTCATCTCTGTCAGCAGGCGAACTAAGTAGGTAAACTCAACTTTTTTATATATATTTTTTTAAATATTGATGGCGTTATATCTCCTTAACTAGGCGTCCCATGAACTTAAGATTTTATTTCACCCTTTTTCTTAGTTGACTTGAAGTGGAATAACTCATTTATTTTGTGAACAGCTCCATAATGCAGTAGCAATGTTCGTCATGTACTATTTTGTGTTGAAAAATTTTATAAAAACTTTTTATCTTTGCCAATCCCCGATTTTTTATAATGTTGGTTTTATTTTGTATAAGATACACTTCTTAAGAAAATAAAAAAATTGTGTAGCGTTACAAATAAATTGTTAAAGAAAAGAAAATTAATTTACTTTTGATAGTACTTCCACGAAATATAAGTCAAAATAAATTGTTTCAAATACACAAGGAAAGCTTAAATACTCCTCCATTCGACATTGTTTAAATTTTAAAGTCGGTGCAGAAATAGCGCAGTGAAAAGTTGTATTGTCCGTAAAGTCCAAAAAAATGGTATTTTGTAGATGACGTTCGATTTTTTGGGTATAATAGAATTTCTAAATATAACAAAACTATCTACCCAAGTCGGGGAATAATCTACACTAGGTCATTTCCGAAGTATATTTTCACTGTCACATAGTGTAATTATTGTTTGTATTTGATGTTCAAATAACATCCAATTCATACGCTGATATAAAAATCATGTTTTATTTTTAATTCTCTTTAAAAGTTGATTCTAAAAACCTTTTGCGATGATCAGCGTTGTCAACTTTTAAATTTCAAAAAGCACTGAAACCAGGAAAAAACGCGTAATTTAAAAAAAAAACTAAATTGAATATTTTTCATTTTACATAAAAATAATATAATAAAAATAATATAATATAATAGTATGTATGTATTTGATCATTTCATAAATTAAAAGGCATAATTTTTGATGTATTAAAGGACATATCACATATGCACTTTAAAAGTGACACTACTCACAAATACTGCTTTTTCAGAAAACAAGCTAAAGTTTTTAATTTATACACACCTTTAGGAGAAAATATAAATGTGTTCCATCCTCAAGAGCTTAGTACACAATATATTTGTGCAACGTTTCTATGCGATACGAAAAACAATAAGAAGAATAATTTTGTACTATTAACTCCGAAAATGCATTCCTTGAGCTGTGTCACTTTTGTAGTGCATGCGCGATATAATGTAGTAATAACAGAAGTGAAAAAGAACAAAACTGCTGTAATTTAGGAAAAAATAAAAGTCACTATATCTTTAAAACTAGAGCTAATCGAAAAACTTTATGGTAATTTCTGAATTCTGAAGATAAAAATATATAAGGGTCTGCTGTTCTGATTACAAAGTATTTTCGTTATTGCGTAGTGTAATTACATCGAGATACATCAGCTAGTATTTCATAGGTTTCACAAGATGAATTTTTTCGCTTCAGGGCGATTTTTATGTGAAACAAAGCTTCAAATATATGGAAAATGCAAGGACATTCTGTTACATAGTTTAGACTTGCCCTCCAGCCACACGTACACTGTGTGTGAGACTCACATCATATCTATTTAGCCGCGAATCACACACTCAAACAAAGAATAACATAGGGTATGTTTGGCAACCACTGCTGTAAATTGAAACACTTAACTTGAAAGAGAAATTGAAAACAATTTCGCATCAATTTCAAAAAGTATGAAAGTATTAGTAAACAAGTGTGAGTGGATTAAAACTTGAAAGGCAAAACCTGATCGTCTAAGCCCAAAGATAAATAGATTCATCAAGCTAAGAACGCGTGCAACTTTTGCGTTTGAATACTGATGTGACAAAAGTTTGATGGCATTATTGACTTAAACGGGCTTATATCATCTGAATGTTTATATATTACTTGGACAAAAAGGTAAAAAAAGTAAGTTTAGCAAAGAATTTTACACTTGAAAACAAATATTTTTTTTAAATAAATAAAGTTATTTTTGCATTTTGTGTTCACAAATAAAAAGCACAAATAAAAAGCAATAAAAATTAAACTAAAAAAGCATCGAGTACCAGATGATTTTAAAAAAAATTGGCATATTTCCCAAATAAAATCGGCATTATCGGCACTTCAATTTAAAAAAATCAGCCAAAAATCTGCAAATTCAAAATACACATTTTAAATACAATAAACCATATTTTTATTAACAAAAAATAACAGTACAGAACAATTCAGCATTAACTAAGGCTTGTAACATATTAAATAACATAAAAATCAATGAAAATAAAATAGAAAAAAAATTTCAATTGAATTGTTGACAAGAAAGCGGAACTCTGTCTGAGAAACTTCTAAAAACTTTGCCGAAATGTCTCAAAGAATTCTGTAGAAACTCTGAAGAATTTTCTGGGGAAATTCAAAAGGAATTTTCTATATGTCTGAACAATGTCGGAAAAGTGTCTGACAAAGCATCGGAAAATATCTGACAAAATTCGGAGCTAAAATTTCAAATTTATTAGAAATGTCGTATAAGGATCCCAAATAGAATCAGAATGTTGTAAGACCTCTTTGACTCTTCTTCTGCTGTCATTCAGAAAAAATTTATCTGTATTTTATAAGTTTAAAAATTCAAACATTTATGCGCAAACTCTGATGAGATAAAAAGAGAATTACATAAACTAAAATCAGACAATGTGCAGAAGTGGCTGCTAAAACTCGTAAGCCGTAGATCAGAAAATGTGCAGAATGTTCTGTTAAATGTCTTAAACGAAATTAATCGGATAATATATCAGAAAATTTGCAGAAACATCGTGCCAGAAAACCGCCGACTAATCTGCCAAATGTCTGAGGGAATTGTATACAACTTGGTTGATTAAATTCTCAGATTTTAACTGACGTTAGACAAGGCAGAAAAAATGAGTACTGGCTAATTGTAAATAAACCTAAACGTTTTTCATTTTAGTAAAAGGACTGACTAATTAACAGCTGTCTCTTTTTAATGTAACAGTGTATTTATTCTATTCCAGTGCTGCCCAAAATTAATAAATTATAATAAAACAAACAAAGTTTCCCTGTATTAAGTGTTTATCAAAAAATCGGCATTTTTGGATCAAAAATCGGCAAATCGGCACTTTGATAATCTTGAGGCAAAAAATCGGTAAAATTCCGATAAATCGGCATATATGGCAAGCCTGGTTGCATCTCTTTTTCATATATTACTCTCAAAATTTGCTTTATTTGCTCTTTTACAACAACAAACACCTAACATAATCACATAAGAGAGAGAGAGAGAGACACACAATGAGAGAAAATGCAAATCGAAGCAAAGAAAAATATGAAAAAAATCATAGAGAACTGAAAATGGGATTTTTTCTGTACCCCGTTTGCTTCTCTATCTCGTTCGTCTACATACACCAAAAACCATGTTTTAAGAAACATGGAAAAAATCATCGTATGAATTGGGTGTTAGAGATAGGCGCATGTCGAAGTGTTTTTAATAGAAAATCTGACTTAGTGCGTGTTCGGGTTGTGCCCTGTTGAGCAAAATTGACACAAAAAAAACGAAACGACTTTAGGTGTAAAATATGTTTGCATGAGTTTCCAGTAAAGAAAAAATTTTATATATTGAATTTATGAATATGAATTAAATTTTTGTATTTTATCAAAAACGAACAGACATACCGCTTAAGACTTTTTTTATTGCTTTTCTGCAGAAACACTCAGGAGCTTGGCAGGAATCGAACCTGTGACCTCCCGGTCAATAGTCTAGCACACTATTCATATATTACATTTGTACACTCTTTTTATATAAACGTATTTTAAATATTTTTTCTTGAATTCATAAAAAATTTATTGCACATTAGTAACTCTATAAAATCGTTTAATTTGTTGTAAACAATATCAGTAACTCGCTGTAAAATTAATGCCCACAAATTAAAGTAAAATTAAAACTGTAAGAAGTTACAAACTTTACTTATTCCCGATCGCTCGAATCGTTCACTCCAATTTTAGTATTTTCTTAATACTTATCTTATCAAACCATAACTCTTAGAAAAAATGCTTACCTTTGGATGTTGAATGGAATACCTATGGATTAAAATAAATTTTTACTTAGGAAATAAAATCTACTTAAATATATTAAAAGTAGGTTAAATCATCAAGGTATGAATCCCTAACCCCGATCTCTAATTCATCCAAAAGAAAAGATAATTAATAAAATCCCTTTTTTATCTCACCCTCGCATTCTGCAGTTATAATCCCGCCACTCATGAGCGATATAATTGGCATACACCTCTACACAAGGTTGGTAGTCGTCACTAAATACACAACCAACATTTTAAGATTTTATAATAATTGCCAATATTCATGGCAATTTATGCAACGGGGTTACCCCAATTAACAATTTTTATTGTTTAATTTTCAATATGGAAAATGTCAATTGCAATAAAAAATTGCTACATGCAGGGCAATTATTATAAGAGTTTAACGATTTAAGAACGCAATTAATAAATATATTGATTTTTTTTAATGTCTATTAAATATAATGCCAGTAGCGTGGATAAATGGATCAGTATCGTGGCTTGGAATATTCGAAATGCAATCATAATACAGGACATTTTATCGTTGTAGTAAAATTTTCTTTCACTTTATTTTTAATATATAATGAAATAATAATTCCAAAAAAAGTATAAATAAAATAAGTTTTGTTACAGAATTCAATTAAATTTAATTTAAAGTCGAAAAAATCTTAATTTTATATTGATATACGTTTTTTTTTTCTAATTCTTAGTAAAAAATTAAAATTATTTATCAAAATAAACTTCTTATACTTCCACTTAAAAGATATTAATTAAAAAAGCATACATACGTATACATACGCACACATACTTACGTACGCACTCGCATATACACACGCATATATACACACAATATTAAATATTTATTAGAAAAACCAAAAGAACAACAAATTGAGTAAAACAGTAAAGCTACAGGACAAGAATAAGAAAACAACTCACTAAAATAAAAACTTTTAATATTTTATAACCCAGACATTTCAAGAAACCAGCACTAAAAAGAGCATTTTGACACATTTATAGCCTCTCTAGATACCCTGAAGGAAGTGTCGATAGTAAAACTGTACTGATTCACTATTGACTTTGTCTCCAGAACTACTGACTAATTGTACCCCAGGCAATGTTCTGGGCTATAGACATCTCGCATGTGCTTGTCATTGGGATTCCACTACTAAGCTCGGAACTATTGACTTACTATAGAAGAAGTGGTTCTTAGGGGATCTCATTGACACATTGGCACCTGAGATTTACTAGTGCATTTTATTGATTCTAGTCAACACATATGCAACTTTTTACTAGGTAAGGGAATTAAATTACATTTTTAATGAAAATTTTTAATTTTGCATGCAGACGCCTTTATCTTCAACAAAACAAAGTGAACCAATAAAAAATCGTTTTGTAGCTGTCAAAAACTTCTCTTCCCATTAAAGGCAAAATAAAAAGTGTAGACGATTCGTTGACAATGTCACCAAAAGTCACCAAACCTATCGACAATAGTGGTGACTTGGAGACACTTGGCCCATGGCTTCCTTCAGGATACATACATATGTATCCTTTGACATAAAGGTAAAAGATGCATGTGCGTGTTTTCAGTTTTACTACATTTTAATTTAATTTTAAGAAAAGAAAACATATAAAATTTCTTGTTTCTGTCATTTAGTCAAATGGAAGAAATTCAAAGTAAACAAAATTTAAAGAGCTCATGGTAGATTAAAAATTAATATCTACATTAGTGTTCTACTTTTATTTTACTCTTAGCAAAAGTGAATTTTGGAATGCATCGAACATTAGAGATATTCTGAAACACACACCAACAAAATTAAACGCAAATGAAAAATATTTTTGTGTAATTAATATAGCAAAAACCTATCGCGTCCACGAGGCCACTAAAAGACAGGAATGGTGAACTTACTACCTCGAAAACCGGACAGTTGGATATATGGACAAACCACTACAAGGAACTGCTGCAAACACCAACTCGGCCATCTCCCAATCTCTGCAATTGTATACACCACACAATTAGGCCTGACATACCAACCAACAGTCCATCAGCAATGGAAGTAGTAAGCGCTATTAAGGCTTTAAAAAACAACAAGGTACCAGGAGCTAACATAATCGAAGAGATTTGGAGCTCTGAACAACTGCCCGATGATCTTAAAGAGGGAACTATTGTTAAAATACCAAAAAAAAAGGCAACATCATCACAAGCTCGCTCATAACACCATCTGGAAAGCATAACATAATCACACCATCTGGAATGCATATATGGCATGAACCGAGACCGAACCTGAACTTTTTATTTTGATTAACCCGAACCCGAACCTGAACCCATTTTTTTCATGGTTTCAGTCCCTGATATATAATATACCAAAAAGTAGATATGGAGTTATTCTGAGTGAACTCAACAAATAGGTGTGCCATATAGCCTTTAATTTTAATTTAAAAAATTGGAGGACAATCTCGTAGGTACTAGAAACACAAAACCGTCATCTTTTTTATTTATTATTGTATAGCTTCTGATTAGTGGGCCACCTGAAGTAAAAAATTTGACCGATTTGATACTCTTTTATAACTGCTCTAGCTTTTTAAGTAGAAAAGATATTGAAACGATTCATGCTTTGTTTTATAGGGCAGTAATGATCATTTAATATCGCCATGCGAAACTGAACTGGAATTAGTAAATGGCCGAAAAGTGGCCACTTGAAAATTATACAGTTTTTTCTCATTTTATCGATTTTCAATTAAACCCTGTGTGAGCCCTGTTGAACATAAAGCACTGTTTTTTTTTTTCGTAGTGACGAAGAAATCCTTACGATACCATGACATAAGTTCCATTGTGCTAAAATAATATTTTCTGACAAAAAAAGGTGCGATAATTGATAAGTTTTAAAAATTGCTCAACTTTAAACTTCAAAAAAGCCATGTGGGGATACAAATAAAAATCTGATATTTTCATTAAAATAGGCCTCTATTTCGTTATTATGTTCACTAAGTGCCCTTTTAATATTTTCACTCTATTACGAAATGTGATTTTTTTAAAAGTGCCATTTTTATGAAAAATAACATGCGAAAAAACAAACAGATAAAAATCTGAAATTTTAAGAATATATACTAGGGTATTCATTCGGTTAACTGATCGGTAGATTTAAAATTGTCTATTTTCAATTAACGATAAAACCGGTTAATTTCAGTCCATTAGCCGATTAATTGACGTAACAAATTTTTTCCTATTTTGTAGTATTATTACGTATATTTTGTGCGTTTAATTATTTGTTTCGTCTCATATACAAAAGCTATCACCCCTATCGTGAATAAAAGGCGAAAATTTTGTTCACGTGAACTTTTTCCCATGAACAAAAAATTTTACAAAATAGCACACAAACACAACAACAATACAAAGTTTGCGATCGCAATTTTGACGTGAGATTTTCACGTGAGATTTTATTCGCGATAAGGGTGTATATGTCTAGAAACTATTTTTCATACAAACAAAGAAGTGTGTTCAGTGATCTTAACTTAAGTAATACCAGGGTTCCCAATTTTATATCATATCTTATCCCTAATTTTCGATTTTTCGTTCCCCAAAATCCCCAAAATAACTATTTTCTGGTCCACAAAAATCCCCACATTAAAAAGAAAATCATATTATTTCAAAGGAATTATATACGAAAAATCTTTTTATTTATTTAAATCCATTTGCATTGAATATTTTAGAACTAATTTTATTTCTACATATACCCAGCAGTAAATGGAAGCAGAAAAAGGCCTTCTATAAAGCCTTATATAGCAGGCTCTAGTACTTCTACTCCCATTGCATATTCATATGTCATTGCGGACCAAGGCACCCCCTTTTCGAAGGGATGGAGGGGGAAGTTTCCGCTTTCTTAATTTTTCCTTTATTTATATGCAATTGCTTGCCTACATATCAAGTTTCAGTCTTCCTGGACTTCAGGAAGTACTAGGGTATTCATTTTAATCGACTTTTCAATTGTTCGATTAATCAATTAATCGAAATTTGGGTTTCTATTTGTTCAAAAAAAAAACGTAACTACTACTTTTGCTCAGAGTTAGTTTGATTTAACTTCTTTTTTATATCACAAAATAAGGTTAATTATGCTGCAAAAAGCTATTTTTATATTATTTTTAATAAATACGAACCCATATTTAAAAAAATATTGTAATTAAAGGAAGTGCAATTTTCACTTGTCTGTGGGCTATGTTTTTTTTTTTCGGCAAATATTTGCCAAGTGTGACCGTACCTTAAGGCTTTTACAATTCCGAACATTACATTCGATATTTTAATACGAAACATCTAGTTAACTAGTTGCTCTCGAAATATCTTCTTTATTTCAAATAATTTTTGTGTGGTGTTTATATTTTCGAATTTTTTTAAAAGACATTAGAAGTTGGTTTCTATTATTCTATTATTTACTTAATTTTTTGATCATGCGGACTATTAGTATGAAATAACGTTCGAATTGAAAGGCAAGTTTCAGATAAATTAAAAAATTTTTCCACTTTTCATTAAGAAATCTACAAAAACTCATTGAAAAAAAGAAAATTTACATAAAATTTACATAATCGAGTTATTCGACTAATCGACCTAAATTACTCGAATAAATTTTTACTTGAAATTGAAATTTTTTGTTTGATCGTACATTATTTGACTTTAATTATTCGATTAACCGAGTAAACATTATTCGAGTGAATGCCCTAGGAAGTACCCAAGAATTATGATTACATATTAAAATTTTGAAATCACGATTTTACTCCTAATATAAAATCAACTCTAAAGGAGTAAGCACCAAAAACAAAATCATAAATCTAATAAATCTTAAAAAACCTTACTGATATTAATGAGCGATAAATCGACGAGAAAACGAAAACAGTTCGGCAGTTTGTTGTGCCTCCTGTAAAATTAAAAAAAAGACTTATCACGTTCGCACGTTAAGGTGACGATATTATTTTTAAAAACTACGGATATTAAAAGTAGATAAAATTAATTTAAAAAACCATAGATATTAAAAGTAGACAAAAGGACACCGTAGTAGGAATGACTAAGGCGGAAGTAGGAAGTAGTAACACATATAAATACATATTAAAAACAGTGGCTTTTGGGGCTCCAGAAACAAATAAATCATAAATCAAACAAAAAATACTTCAAGCCAAACTATGGTGGATCTCTTTTTTTTAATTTTAAAGTATAGGAGCCAAACTTTAGAAAAACTAAAAAAAATAAATAATTAGAAAACCCTTTATCAACCAAATTCATTTTGTATGGAATAGAATAGAATAGAATAGAATAGAAACATAAAAGTCAGTTCATATACATACACTTAGGCCTTTAAATGTCATAAGCACGTACAGAGACATTTTTTGGCTCATCTAGAATTTTTTTTCATGGCCCTAAAGGAGCAATAATCCAAAAAATAAACAATTGTGTTTGTTTTCTAAAAATAACATTTTCAAAAAACATCGTTATATTTTGACAAAGTTTTCATTGTCTGCTCAGAAAAGTTAATAACATGTATTTATAGCATGTATCTTTGTTTCGTTTATAGTTGTGAATGTACTTGTGCAGTTTTGTATCCTACATATCAAAATTAAAGTCTCACGTAAATCTCAATGACCTTCTATGTTGTTGATAATGAAACATGAATATATTTTTAGTTGATGCTGTAGCTCAAGCTGTTACTATGACAGTTGATATTTGATTCTTTATATAATCACGTAAATACTAAAATTCTTTTGTGTGTGTGTATATGAGTTAAGTTGTTAATAGCCTGAAATTTGTATGTTATGTACAGGTTGTGTGTTAGATACAGGTTGTGTGTATGGTCGGCACGGGTTGTATGGTCTGTTTGTTGAAGTTGGTCTTTATGCTTTTGAATTTAAAATGTGCGTAATAATCTAATTAGTTCGATAAAGTGCTGTCTACCGAACTGTATACGCATAAATAAATGGATAAATAACACTGTACAACATGAAATAAATTACGAGGTTCTATAAACCGATTCTGGTAAAGAAGACCAAAAAATATATACGTGTGCTGGAATTCTAATTTAGGGGAGGTTAAATTTTCCCCCTTTTGGCCTGATCGTATATCATGTCGGTACTTGTAGAACATATTAGGGCAAATAGTTCTGACGAAAATACTAACCCTCTGACTCCCCCGTATAGCGGTAATTTTTCGCTCTTTTCCAACAAATCGTAAAAACACTCCTTAAAAGGGGGAGCACAGGACTAAAATGTTTTAAAAAATATTAACCATAAAATTTTACTATAGAACTTCAAAGACAAACATTCACCATACTCAACTTGTACACCAGAAAACATTGAAAACTTAAACTATGTTTAAGAATTAACTTCATACTCATATATACTCGGCATAGGAAATTTTGTAAGTCTTACGTTGAAAGTATAAGTTGCGTTTAGCACTTTTATGTAAAACATCCCGATAAAAATTTTGCTAAAATATTTTAACCCTATAACTCTTCGCCTTATGGGGCTTTTTATACATATCTCAAAATATGGGCAAAAAACTCCCCTTCAGCGGCGATTTAGGGGCCTTAAATAGTCTACAAAAATATTTGCTATGACATCCTACTATAGTACTTTAAAGGAAGCCATGCGTCAGACTTAACCGGGACGCTGAAAATCCTTGAAAGATTAAAATGTGTTTAAGGGCTGATTTCGTACTTATGCACAATTCGTACTCGGTATAGAAAATCTTGTAAGTCTTACGCTTAAGGTATAATATGTGTTCAGCTTTTTTATGTAAAAGACTGCAAGAAATATTTTTGTAAAAGATTTTTTCCCGCTATATCGCCACTGAAGGGGATTTGTTTGCCTCTTTTTTAAAATATATATAAAAGAACCAAAAAACGAAGAGTTAGAGGGCTAAAAAGTTCCACAAAAATATTTGCCCTAATATTTTCTACAAAGTTGCTGAACATGCCCTACACCTACGCTTGCCAGACGGGTTTGAATGAGCTTGATTGTCAAGATATTTTAGGTGTTGTCAACTTACAAGCTCATATATAATTTGTCAAGCCGAAATGCTATTGTTGATTTAATAATGTTTATACAAGGCTAAAAAGAAATAACTTTTAAAATCTTATGATAAAATATCCCACGGTATAGTACCAAAACTATCTACAACTTGAAACAATGTTCCTTAAGTTAATATTTTGTGTGCAGTCTCTTGTTTTTCAGAACCATTTGTACTCTCTTGGGAATAGATGCGACTAATTTTTGATAGTAAGCATCTAATATTTTTTCCCATTCTTCTAATAGGATCCTACTTGGCTCAGATTTGCTGGACACCATGTGCTTCTGGTCTTTTTTATTGAGATAATATCATAATATGTTCATACTATTTTTATAACATTTGGCATATTCTGTAGCAGACATGGTCTTAGTTGTGTTCCTTGTGTTTATAGGATCATTATCAGTTATTCAGGGCAGGCTTTTACACACTTTAAGGCAAGTTTTATTTTAAAATGTCAAAATAAATATTTTGATTTATAGTTGTGCTAATAAAATGCAAATATCATGGTCCTGCTGTAGAAAATGAGCGCCAGACCATCACTGAACCACCTCCATGCTTTGCTGTCGATTTGAAGTTATTCGAACGTATTATGGGCTTACCATCCGACTCAAATACATTAAATTTGCTTTCACCGGTGAACATAACGTTTCTCTAACAAGAAAAATCCATATTTTCGTTTTATTTTGCTTACTAATAAGCGAGTTTTGTGAATTAAGTTTCTTATTGTTAACGAGCTTGCTGTTTTACTAAAGCCACTTTAAGCCATAGAAGCAAGTTTTGGAGCACTTAGTAAGACGGGGTTCACACAGGGAAATTTTTGTTCCGCAACTTTTAATTCAGCTGGGAGAAAGACAGAAAAAAAACTGTGTTGCTTTCTGTCTCAGAAAATATTTTGTTGTTGGCGTGTTTTGATTTGTTTTAAATATTTTAGTGTGTTAAGTTCTCTTGTTTTGAAAATCAAGCTGATTTTAAGCAAATATCAAGCTAGTATACTATTTGAATCTGGCAGCCCTACCTATACCTCTGCTATAAAGATCACATAGTTTCATGTACCGATATGCTGCACGATCAGGCCAAAAGGGGAGACAATTTAACCCTCCCTAAAATAAAATTTAGATGTGACCTTGCAAAACGCCGATACACGCATATATTTTTTGTCTCCTCTCTGTAATATTAAAAAAAGTTCGAAATTGTTGTATTGTGTAATTTACTTATGTTGTACAAAGCTAATGCAGATATAAAGCAAAATTATTTTTATATAAACGTTAGCATTTCTAAATATTAAATAAGTTTTTTTTTTTGCAAATATTTTAACGCATTATTACTAAGGGGACTACTAAAGGTTTCATTAATCATACGTATACGTTGGGTGTATGTATATAAGGGTTCAGTTATACTTTTAGATTTTGTTACTCAAAAAAACGGCGCAAATTTTGTGCTTAAAAAATATTGTATTTGACTAAAAATTAATGTAAAAAGCTCTTTTCATAGTAATTTTGCGGATAATATTTTTATCTTTATATAATAGTAAAGGATATATAGAGTTCGGCGCGGGTGCGTATGATTTTTGTTTCATATTAATTTTTGGAAAATATATGCGTACTTTGAGAAAACCGCTTTGTAGATCTCTTTATATAAATTAGGCAACAACACATACTTTTGTTTAATATATATTATAAATTAAACAATGTTCACGAATAAAAATTAAATAATATATATGCATTAGGTTGGCCCTATATTTTCAAAAGTGCTCCGATTCTATTTCTAGCCCCCTAAAAATATTCGAATATTCTAAAAACTAATGTCCAAAATTTTCTAGACCGACAGAAAACTGTTTAGAGGTAGCTCAAAGCGATTGAAATTTGGTAGGAAAAACCATTTAAATAAAAGGCAATTAGGTAAGTTAGTGATCAACTGTAGCGAGATTTATTTTATTCTTAGAAAGTTTTGATGCTCATCTTGCAACGGTTGTAATAATAATGAGAGTTTTGTAAGTTAATTTTAGTTACAAAAATTACTTTGGCAAATAAAGGTTTTGACATTTTTTGTAGGTTTGTATCGAGAAATTAAATTGACATTTTATGTATTCGCGAGTACTAAACTCAAATTGTACTAAATTCAACTGCGTTAAATTCAAAATATAATTTTTTAGTAATAAGTATAAATAGTTATAAGCATGAAATATAGGTGCAATTTATGATGGTTAAACAATTTTATCTAAGTATATTTTTGGATACTTTAATATCATTATGGTCCTAACCATGTTTGGACAGGTATATCTCAAAAACTGGAACTGATAACAATAACTGTTTGGTTTTTTTCAAAGAGAAGAATACAATCAGGCTGTTAATGCCTACCAGTTAATTAATTAATGTGTTACCTTCTTTGGGAAAGGGATAGTGTATAGAGAACAGGTGGTGAAGTGGGAGAGATATAGAAAGTTTAATTTATTTACAACTCTGCTTTTGCGCTTTTTATTTTTTTGTAGAGCAGTGTTGCAAGCCACTGTAGTGTCAAGTAGAGGCATTGAGTTGTTTAAACTGTGTAGCCATTTTATTATTTCTTTTACTTCGCCGACGGTTCTGCTACAATACCGACGAAGGGGGGTGCTGTAAAGTGCACTAGGATATGTTAGTATTAATTGCTGGCTTCATCACTTTAACAGTCCAACAACAACCAACACAATAACACACCAATGCGCATGAGAAAAATGCATGATGTTGTTGGCTTGCCTGAAACTAGTCTTGAACTCAAGAACTCGGGGTTTGTAGCCAAACGCGCTAACCACTCAGCCAACAGCACCCTCAAACTAAATTGACAGATTTTTATTCAACTGTCAAATTTATATAAAATTAATGAAATTAAAAACAATTTTAAAAATACTTAACTTTTGCTTTGCAAAAGAAAACTACAAACATAAATTTTGACAGCTGATCAAGATACTCGAACACACACAATACAATCGAATTGAAAGACTTACTAGCCAACTTGAAAAAATTAAAATCTTTCGATTTTTCTTCAACCAACTCGAAAACTGCCAAACTAATCAATTGACAGAGCCAAACACGCCTTGATTTGGACAACAACCGGCTCAGTTGTCAATTGGAGTGAAACGTGTATGGGGTGCATAAGATAATAAATAATATTATTTACATATGCACTATATACGAACTTAAAAATTTGAAATAAATAGCCTCAAAAAATTATAAGAAAAAAATAGTTATAATACCCGGCAAAAATATTGAGAGGTTTTTTCTAAATTCTAATAAATACTACGAAAAAATACTTTTTGTGATTATTTTTTAGCACAATTAGTTAAATAGAATTGGATTTATGTAATTTAGACAATTTGCTGTATAAAAAAACGCTAAAATTAATAAATTCCAAAATTAAAAAAATTTCAAAATGAAAAATCGCCAAAATGGAAAAGTGCTTAAAGGAAAATGCAAAAAATCACCAAAACTAAAAACAGCGCAAAAAAACAACAAAAAACGTCAAAACCCGAAAAAAGTCGTGAGAGCGAAAAAAACACTAAAACCAAAAAAATTGGCGCTGCGAAATAAGGCCCCAGGAAATAAGACCCCAGGAAATAAGGCCCAAAATGTAAAATGCAATATAGCCCCAAAAAGTGTACAGAAGACAAAAACATGAAATTTTTGGGGCGTTTTTGTAAATTTTTTGTGTTCTTTCTTCATTTCTAGATTTTATTTATATCTTTCTTGTCTACATCGAGAAAGGGCTCCACAAAAAGTTACTATTTTTTTTTACATAATAAAAAATTAAAAAAATTAAAAATGGCCTCAAAAATACAATACAAATTTTGCGGCGATATTTCGTTTTAAAGAAATGCAGATATTTTATGCGTGGCCCACATGGTTACAGCACTAAGGCCTTCAATTATTTTTTCTCACGATTAACGACCTAAGGCACAATCGCCCACAATTTTTATTAGACAATTTTGGCGTGGATCTAGCTTAAGCTTTCGGGAGGGGAACTTTTAAATGAAACGTACCATTGTTAAAACTTCTGCTAGGAACTTCATAGAAATGAGGTATATTTTATTCGTTTTGGAGGGGGATATATCATTCCGCTGAATCCGCGCCCGATTGGCCAAAAACTGATGACACCTTTTTCGAGGGCCCACTGATTTTTAGAATCTTTGGAGGTCCATAAAAAATTGCTCACCAAAATTGCCAAATTGAGTATAGTGTTTGGGTAGTAGAATCAAACCTATACTGTCAAATTCGTATGTTTTTCGCACTGTAGCACTGTGTAATTTTACAATCTAATACAATTTTAAGTTGATGTAATAAGTAGAACTCAAATTATTGCAATTTGAACCCTTAGGGATGAAGCTGCTAATATAACCATAAAATGTGTCATTATGTGGCTTATATTTTATGTTATAACTTTATTACTGGTGACTGATTTTTTGTGATAATGGAAATACATGATATTTTGGAAATAGAAAACTCCACGTAATCTCAGAAAAAATTTTGCAAATTAGAGATACAATTATTTACATATGGTTGAGCAAAATGCAAAAATTAATGACTTGAATGACTTTTTGATAATATCAGCTCTATTTTTATGAACTACATATAATCTACACACACTATGGTTAAAAGTTTATTCCTAAATAATTTTCCAAGGACTGAAGTTATAAAAAATCATACATGAATATTTTGTTAAGCGTTAAATTGTCTATAATATATGTATTGATCGTTGCGGTATTGTTATTTGTTACAGAGAAGAAAAATTAAATTCAAAGAAGGGCGAAATTTCCATGTATTTTTTATATATATTTTTTTATAATTTGCCTCCGCAACCGATTGAAGCTAGAGTTCCTCAAGGCAGCATCATCGGCCCTGTATTATATCTGATATATGCCTCTGACTTGCCGGTAAGCAGTAACATTCGCTGATGATACAGCTTTTACAGCGTGTTTACAAAAGCCATCAAGAAGCTTCCCGCAAACTGCAAGAGTATGTACTCCTACCCCAGTTGGAACAATGGGTAAGGCAATGGCGAATTAAAATTAACGAGCAAAAACATCTACACATTGCCTTTACATTATGCAAAGAAACCTGCCCACCTATACAAATAAATAACCTATACGTCAATACACTGAAGTAAAATATCTCGGTGTTCATCTTGATCGTCGTCTAACATGGAAGTCACACATAAATGCAAAGGTGACCCAAATGAAATTAAAAGCAGCTCAAATGAATTGGCTCATTGGAAGGAACTCTACTCTAAGCCTATATTGTAAACTTCTTCTATACAACTCCATTGTAAAACCAATATGGTCCTACGGTATCCAGTTATGAGGCACTGCATCGGCATCAAATGTAGAAAAAATTCAAAGCCGATAAAATAAAATATTCCGAACGATTACAGCAGCCCCATGGTATGTCAGAAACAAGCGAATTCATAAAGACCTAGATGTGCCGCCAGTTAAGACAGTGTTTTCTAAACACGTGACAAGCTACATAAAAAGACTTGAGTTGCACCCAAATCCCCTAGCCTGAAACATCATTAACTTTAGAGGCCGAACTCGGCTGAGAAGGAGGGACACTCTTGCTCTCAGCCGAACACGAGAGACGTAAACAACCAACCGGCGAAACAAATATTTTTGTCTGGCATTGGCTGGACTAAGGTTATCAGGTTGCTGGTGAAAAGTATAAAGAAAGGGTTCCAGCTCACTTGGGTCCAATAATAATGGTCCCTTTGTGATATAATGGTCCCTTTGTGATATAATGGCCCCTTTGTGATAAATGGTCCCTTTGGCTTGACTTGAAAACTAAACATTTTTAGAGTTTAGATTTGATTACTTATTGTTAGTTCAATTTTATTGAAAATACAATAAATATATATAACCGTTAAAAAAATTTATATGGGAAATATTACATGATTTCTGCTCGGTTTTGTTTGAAAATTTCGAGTTTTTTTAAATTGGATATTTATTTGTAGGCCAAAAACTAAAAATTTAAGGGCGGCACAAAAGACAAAAACCAACTTGGGGTATAACGGCCACCCTAATGTACATATATTTTAGCTATAAAGTATATTATTATAGTCACATGTGTGATGAGTAAAGTTGTCAACTTAATCCAACACCCACCAACACCCGACACTAAATTGTAATTTTGTAACAGATGTTTGTTTTTGTTACGCTTTATACATTTTTTCCTTGCTTATTCCATAGCCTTTCAAATAAAAGAAAAACTTTATTAATCATTTTGTTTTGTCAAGCATTTCCTGTATGAGAAAATTTGAAAACTTTTGCCTTTTGGAAAGATATGAAGTCTTTAATAATCACACAGATAAAGGAAAATTACAGTCGAAATTAAAGATAAAAGCTGTTCTTTTTTTCACATTTAAATATGTAATTATTTCATGTAAATATTTAAACTGTTATTTAAGAAGAAATTTTTAAAACCATGTTTGATTTCGTCAACACAAATTACGCTGAACAACAAATTTACCACTTCTTTGGTGCAGTTAATCCAAACTTATAAATTCGGCCATTAAAAGAACTGAGATCAAAATCAGGATCAAGGTCTTTATTTGTAAAATACCATCTCAGTTCTAGGCAACCTGTTAGCTGCCAACATTTTTCTCATATTTCTGTCCCATATTAGAAAGGCACATAAATATTGCCAAACTAGCACGTTATCTAGAAATGTATGATGGGAAAAAGTCACACACTCGATTTCGAAATTCTACAGCTAAATTATATATAAAAACTTTTTTTAATTTTTTCGACACATCTTTTAGCCCTCTACCAAGGCTGGAGCAATTTTATCAATTTTATTTTAAGTTGCTTCATTAATATGGAAAAAATGTGATAATTTCTTTTAAACCTACACGTAAAAAACTATTTGGTGCTGAATAAAAGAAGAATAAAATCGAGGAGTCCTGATAAAAAATAAGAAAGTTTTACGCCGTTAAATGAAAAAAGCGAATTTTATTTCCCATACAAAATTGTTTTTAATCAAAAAAAAATTTTTTTAATACAAACTAAATTAAAATAATTTTTATGAAAAATAATCCCCCTTATTCCGTAACTTCGACAGATATTCAAGACAATACCAAAAAATTGGCACTTTTCTACTCGCTGTCGACAAAAATTTACTACTATTAACAGCCTCTTCCCATTTTCTATGCCATAGAGAATGGGAAGTGGCTGTCGGTAATAGTAAATAGTTGTCGATGACGAGTAAAAATGTGCCAATTGTTTGGTATTATTTTGACGTGACGTCTACAAATAGTTACGGAATAAGGGGAATAAATGCATTTTTACTCGTCAGCTAAAATTATATATAAATTACAGAGGGGAAAAAATTATACATTACATTATAGTTTTTGAAAAAAGGTCTAAAAATATACTTTTTTAAACTTTTAAGGTCTGAAATCTGATATTTTATGTATAAAAATAGTAGATATTTTGAGTTCAATGAGTTACAACAACAACTAAAAAATATTTAATGTTGCGGCATGGTATTCTGCATACACCTTTATACCTACTAGAGCTATATATATAGAACTATATCGCCGCTGAAGGGAAGATTTTTGCCCCTTTTTAAGAAATTTACAAAAAGACCCATACAATGAAAAGTTACAGGGTTAATATATTCTAGAAAAAGGTTTCTCCTGGTGTTTTACATAAAACTACTAAACACATCTTATATATTAAACGTAAGACTTACAAGATTTCCTATGCCGAGTACTAATTGTGAATAAGTATAAAGTTAACCCTTGAACATAGTTTAAGTTTTCAATTATTTCTGGCATATAAGTTGAGTCTGGAGCTTAGTTGTCTTTTAAGACCTAAAGTAAAACTTTATGGCAAACATTTCTGTAGAACATTTAATTTCCGCATTCCCCATTTTTAGGAGCGTTTTTTACGATTTGTTAGAAAAGAACCAAAAATGGCCGTTATGTGGGGAAGTTAGAGGGTTAATATGTTCGACAATAATATTAGGCCTAACATTTTCTACAAAGTTGCTGAATATAAGTTATACCTGCGATGTAAATAGCACATAGTTTCACATAGCGATATGCTGCACGAACAAGCCAATATGAGGAAACTTTAACCCCCTAAAATAAAATTCCCATGTGACCTTGCAATATGCCGACACCTTTATATATTTTTGGTCTCCTCTAGAATCGGCTTAGAGAACCCCGTAATATTTTTTTTCATGTTGTACAGTGGTATTTACATTAGGCACAAAATGACAGCCACTATGTATGTATATTTAATTTGATTTCTTTTTGTTTGTAAATTAACGATTTTATAAAAGCAAAAAAGGGGATTTTAATTGGAAAATTTTTGCTTCAAAGGAATTTGTAATTTTGGTTTTTAATCAAGAAAATACTTTATTTCAAAGTTCTTGTTGTTTTGCATAATCTTAGAAACAGTGAACAAAAAGTCTCAGACAAGTAAATAATAATTAAAATCCTTAATGAAGGATAAAACAACAAGGAAAAAATAATGATACATAATACTCATACTCAGACACACTCTTTACCACAAAGTATTTCCAAGCAACTTTCTCGTATTTAAGCTTTCATATTTTCTCATTTTACTTTTTAGCTAATTGTGGAAATCAATAGTCATGTGGCGTTATTTCGTGATCTTTTAATACACGTTGGACAATCCAAGGACTGCCCAGAATTACGTGAAAAAATACGTAAGCTACGTCGTACCTGTGTAGAGGCCTTCAAAAGAACGGAACAAATTTTAATGCCACAAGTAAAAAAGTAAGTATGTCTTTTTTCTATTTGTTTTTTATTTTAATATTTTACGTGTTAAAAGTAGAGAGGAAAATTTAATTTATCATTCACGATGCAGTTAAAAAAATGGAATACGAGAGATAAAAATTATATTTTATTCAGGCCTTAAATCCCATTTCAACTCCTGATTAAGGAATAATATATAAGAATAGTGGTACAGTCAAATTGAAGTAGCTGGGAGCGCTACAACACTGTCACTTACTTCATTCGATTTACTTGAAAAATCCTCCCTTTAAACTAAAATATATCTACCCGACTAGAAATTTTCGCGCAAACACATTTGGGATCTAACTGGGATCCCGATTCCGATGTAACGCAGAAACGTATTTGGGACCTGATTGGTTTCCTGTGGAGAAATATCAAAATCTTCCAAAAATTGGCTCAAATCGGAAAAATATCAAACTTTAATATTGAATTAAAATTGCTGAAGCTATCCAAGGGACAAAATTATGTAACAATCACCTCTATTGAAGATGAGCAAATAATATGATTAAAAATTTTTGCTAGATCTTCCCAAAAAGTTCCTAATAGTTTCCCACTTGGGAAGAACTTATGTTAAGTCACTAATTTGCAGATGGGCTATCCCAACAAGTTCCCGATCATATCCCAAATAAGATAACCCTTTTGGGTTTGCCACATGTATTCCCAATCGGGTCCCAATATGAGTATTGGGAAAATTTCTAGTCGGGTAATCATTTAATCTCATTAACTCACACTCACGCACGCTTAATTAATTAAAGACACTACTATATATTTACGCCAATCATGTTAGCGGTGCCCATCTTTAGTTTAAAACTTTTGTTAAATTTTTTTCATCTTTAATACTAAAATAAATATTTAATTAAATTTCTATAAGAAAACTGCACAGGACGTCAAAGTTAGACAAACAACAACTAATTTAAATTTTTACTTTGGTCGTGTAAGTGCGATGGTCTGTTGTATAACTTATTCAATTTGATTAAGTTTATTGCACGTATATAATATATTAAAAAAGTTCCTTTATACATATGAATCAATATTTGGAAGATGGGACTTAGCGCCACTTTTTGCCAATCCACTTTCACAAAGTGGAAGTTCAAAGTTTTAAAATTCAAAACCGGAAATCTTTGATTTGAGCAAATAAACTCTTTTTTATAAACTTTACATTAAGTTTAAATATTTTAAAACGGAAAATAGTTGAAAAATTTATGCCCCAAGTATTAAATTTGACACTCTGTACGTCAAGAAAATGCGAATATCCAAAATTTTTATGGCAAAAGGTTACTTATGAGTAATACGATTGTACCATAATATTACTTATACGCGCTACACTAAAAATATTTGATATCCGCAATTTCTTCATATATTGCTTTAATTAAAAATTCAGAAAAAAATTATCTTTTAATATATCTTTTAATTGTTTTAAGCATAAAAGGATTGCCATGTTTTTTAATGAATAGTAAAGAAATAAAAATTAAAAAATTAAGTTTATTATAGTTAGGTTAGATTAGGTTGAAGAGGTTGCCAGTTTCTAAAAACCGACCCACTTGGCTCTTTGGTCCCTTTGTGATGCCTGAGACGGATAAGAAGAAAGTTCAAGAGTATGCTCTGACTATCCCAAGGGTTGGATCAGTGCTGAACCAGCCCGAGTAACGTATGAATGAAGTTATTCGCCTAATGTCGCATTCCGCAGGTCTGCTAGTTCGGGTAGAGACGGATCTCCCAAGTATGACACCCTATTCCTAGATAGTGCTAGACATCGGCAGAGGAAGTGTTCTGAGAACTCCTGCAGAAGTCGTTATAAGGAAGATTTAATATTCTGGAATCTTCAACACCGCTATGATCGCTACGAGTATA